>ML675611.1:2384250-2600753 GCA_007922155.1 Mesoclemmys tuberculata
CCACGCAGAGGCCGATTCAACTAGATACATATAATCCTTTCATATCAATGGTCCATCTAGCCCAGTATACTTTCTTCCAACAGTGCCAATGCCACTGCAGTTAACAGAGGACGATAGTCTGCTGTGGTTCAATCACCTTTTCTGCCACCAATTTTTCTTATTCAATGTTTTAGGAAAAAAACCAATGTATTCTTGCTGGGAGTTCTGATCTTTCCTTTCATTCAGGCTCAGCATCGGGGTTTTGTATGCCAGCTCATAGGACTAACCATTTTCTTACAAATCTATTCTGCTTACTTGCTGAAAAGTCAATACTTGCAGAGACCTCAGCATTAACATTCCTGTTGATCATCAATAGAATACCCTAGAAAATTAACAAAAAATGAACCCTTCACAATGAAGTGAAAGCAAATGTCTTATTATGGACATTCTTCTTCATAACCGTCAATCCAAAAATATACATTTCTTTGTCAGAAAATGAACCAGCAGGCCCAGTTCCTGAGCTGCAGCCAAAGACTTCCCATCACATTTTCAGGGAAGGGGGTAAATCATCATTTTGTTGCCCCACATACTCCTAGAGCTGTGTGGATACTGATTGAGTTCCCAGTGCAACTTGGGGTGTCTCTACATGGCTTCAATGGCTAGAGATTTTCAAGATATAGGATGCTTTCAAGCACTAATGGTGACTATGACCCCAGGTATTCAAAAGGATACTAAAAATGCAGATAAACCAAAAATAAGGAATGACACAATCACTGAAAAGGGATTTGAGTCATTTTAGGTGATAGGGCCAATACATATCCGGCATAGTTTGAGGCAGACTAATAAAAATAGTGTCAAGTAAAATACAAAGGCGGGAAATATGTGCAGTTAATAACCTCCTAGAATACTGAGCAGAAAAAAAAATATCTGGAGTATGCTGCAGATTCATTTTTTTTCCTCACTCAGTCTAGAGCACAGATTCAGGGGGGTAGGAGATGATCAAATTACCATGTTTAATCTGTATTAGTAGAAAGAGAAACTAAATAAAAATGCAATGTGACTATGGGATTCACTCCTGATCCCACTGAATTCCATGGCAATGGAGTTCAATGGTCAAAAGACTGGATCTTAAAAGAATTGACCTAATCCTTTCTGAAATACTGTGAACAGCATTGATCTCTATAGAACATGAAGGATACATTTGCAATTCAGAGGTGCAACAAAAGACCAAAAAGATAGCACATGGCTTTAAACTATTATTACTTAAAGCTTGTGTACACTAACAACATTACTAGCACTTACCAAAAACGCTACCTACACTGACAGAGGAGCTTCTCCTGTCACTGTAGATACTCCACTTTCCCAAGAGGCAATAGTTATTTCAATGGGCGATGCACTCCCATCAACATAGACTGACCTAATGCGCAGGGTAAACAAGTCTAACAACATTTAACAACATTGCTTAGTTATACCAACGTACGTTTGTAGCATAGACCAGAGCTTATACTGTGGTAGCATCTACGGGCCTTGGACCAACAATGGGGTTATCTTGCTCTAGGCATTTTATGTGTGCACATCACACAGACACACAATTAAGAGTCTCAGAAACTCTACAATCTAAGTAAGAAACTATGAAGCAAGATTAAGCCAACTGGATTTATTCTAATGAGAAAGGAGAAGACTTTGAAATAACTTTTTAAAAGTTTGCAAAATTTTGTAATGACTGTCAAAATGTGCGTAAGAGTTCAAACACAAAGAGATGAGCCAATTATGATGTATTCACAAACATGTAACAAAAACAAGGTAACAAATATTTGGAACATCAGACTGGGAATGAACTAATTTTCTTTTCTTTATTTCAATCTCAAGAGGATTTTAAGGTTAAATTTTCAAACTCTTTGAAAGAAACACATGGAAAAATGTAGACAATAAGTTTTTGTATATAAAAACGTCCCAAAAGGAACTTCCTTACCTGGTTCTAGATATGACACATGAACGGCATATTTTATCAGTATGGAAGATAAATGCATGTAACTGTTTCTGTTCCACACAAAAATAAGTGCCAAGTCAGTGGAAATAGAATGATAGCTGTCTAGTTGTAATGTTCAGTGGAAAGTTACGTGGGCAACTTTGCTAATTTAGACAAATTAAGTGCCCAATTGCGCCTAGCCACAATAATTGTTGTAGCCGTTAACATGGTTCAATGGATTAGAAGTGGAAGGATATTAGAAAGCTCAGAAGACAAAACTCCACAGCACCAAATTAATACACAAGTCTGCAAAGAAATTACTGCTGTGTAAATGCATGTAAAAACCACAGCATTTTAAAGAAAATCAGACACTTCAGGAAGCCCCTGACCTTGCTTTACTCAGCATGTGTGAAAGCTGTGTACAACTGCTCAGGAAATACCTTCTTCCAATCTACATAAGGATGCTGAACCCAGCACATATTCGATTATTTATAACAACTCACTTTTCTATAATTACGAAGGCGTTGCAGGGTTTCAACAATGTCACTTGGTGGGCTCACATTTTCATCACGAGTGGGATTTATTCCAGTCCACAACTAACATCAGTAAATTGCTTCCCTCTTGCTGTGAAATCTCCCAGGAATACAACAGCTTTTGGAATTATCCTGAATTGAGGTGGATGAGTGTGGGATGGGAAAATCACATATATTTACAGATAATGTGAATATAGTGACTTTCAAGGAGATTAATCTGTCAATTTAAATAACAAGGAGTCCTGAGTGAGACTGTAGAGCTGGGCCGAGCGAGGCAGGTGATGACACAGTTTGCAAATTCAAGGAGACAGTTAGCCAACATCACAGTGATGGCTTTTGGTGCTTGTGAATATGATTTCTTCAGTGAACATCTGGGTAACAGGACATGATTAGGATTGGTTTCCAAACACCAAAAGAGCAGCATAAATTGTAACAATATAGCATAAGAATGTAAGAGCTGCCATACAGGATTACACCAATGGTCTATCTCGCCTAGTATCCTGTTTCTGACACCGGCCCATACCAGAACAACGGGGGAAGTGTACTCTCCAGGGCAATTATGGAGTGATCCAACCTGCCTTCCATTCCTGGCTTCTATCAGTCAGAGGCTCAGGGTCACCCCACGCACAGAGTTTTGTCTCTGACCATCTTGGCTAGTAGTCACTCATGGACCTGCCTTCCATGAGATTTGTGAGTTCTTTTTTGAACTCAGGTATACTTTTGGCTATCAGGACATCCCATGGCAATGAGTTCTATGGGTTAGTTGTGCACTGTGTGACAAAGCATTTCCTTTTGATTGTATTAAACCTGATGCCAATTAATTTCATGTGGTGACTCCTGGTTTTTGTATTGTTTGAAAGGGTAAATAATACTGCTCTATTCGCTTTTTCCACAACATTCATGACAGAATAGACCTGTACCATGCCCCCCTTAGTCATCTCCTGTCTAAGCTCAACAGCCATAATCTTTTTAGCATCTCCTTATATGGAACTTATTCCATACCCCTCATTAAATCTGTGTTGCTGTTCTCTGAACCGTTTCCCGTTCCATTATATACTTTGGAGATAAGGCTACTAGAACTCGTCACAGCATTCAAGGTGTGGACACACCATGGATTGATGGCATGATACTTTCTATCCTTTTCCTAATAGTTCCTAACACACTGTTAGCCCTGTTGATGTTGATGTGCACTGAGCAGAAGTTTTCACACTTACCCCCTGCACAAACACAAGAGACCCAGTCCTGTCCCCATTGATGCTAAGGACAAAATTCCAAGTAGACTGGAGTGAAATTTTTGACCAATGTTTTTATCAGCCAAAAATGCAGATTCAGATGAGCTGAAACGTTTAGCATATTTGTGTCACATTTGCCAAATTGTTTGTGCCAAAAAAACCAAATAAAATAATCTGGAAAAAAAAATCTAAATAATTTGTTTTGACATTTTCAAAATGGAACTTCTTAAATTTTTGATTCAAAGTCACTTTCCGTTTTGACATTTCGTTCAAAAATATTAAACACTCAAAAAATCAACATTTATTTATTAATTTATTTTCTTAACTTTTCATTTCACTGAAAATATCTACAAAGATTTCAGGTCAACCCCAAACGATGTATTTTTATTTTTCAGAGCTACTAGCAAACCAAAAAATTCCATTTTCTTTTCATAGCTGTACTCCCAAGTATTCAATGGAAGTAAGTTTGGGCCTAAAGGCTCAAACACTAGTATCAGCAGTTAGTGTAAATGTTGTTATAATTACACAACGGAAATTTTATGTTTGTTTTTTTCTATTGGGTTCTAGCTCTTCAGCAACAAATATCTGTCAAATGGACCTGGCATTTTAAAGTCACCATTTTTTGTTTAAATAGTTTAAAAATATAGCTAGATGGATGTTGCTCTTCTAATAACATGGTCCAAAATAGCCCAAATCTGCTGAGGAGGATGCTGAACCAACAACTTTGTTCAGGGATGACGTGCAGGATAAATGGGGAAGTCTGTTTTATTTTTCTGTGCTACGTACATATTTAGTGTGATCCTATGCTGGGGGGGCTTCTGTTTACTTTGATATACTTTTTATTGGAAGTAGAATTCAAAGGTACCAAGAGGCTCACATAGGCCCTCTTTGCATTTGACATATTTCAATAACTTAGTGGGTTAGCAGACAGCAAAGATAGCTGCACACGCTTAAGCGTCTCAGATACTTTGCTCACTGAACTATCCTTGTGTCAATAGGAAATGGGTCTGGTAAACATACAGGATTGCTGCACACTCTCACAATGCTAGGCATTAAAAAAAACCATCAACACACAGCTCTTGGTTCTGTTAGCTCCTGTCTTTCTAATCATTCAAACAGCTTTTGCCCTCCCCCCTCATCCAGGTTGGGAAAAAGGTTCACAGGAAACAGGAGCTAGCTGAAACCTGCTTACAAGCCTCAATCTGAACCTTTGGGTTTCATATGCTGTTTTATTATCGATTATTATTTCCAAATGCTCCTCCACATCCTGGCTTCAGTCTGGATTAGAAAATGTTATTAGATAAAGGATTATAATTATTGATGTTTGAAACAAGCCAGGACAAGCAGAACCAGATCTGTTATGAGGAAAACTCTTCTCATTGATTCCCTCCCTGATTTTCACAGAGAAGTTTTCATAAATTCAGCTTTAATATTTGCATTTCAGTAACATGTAGAGACCCCAAAATAAACCAGGGCTCCACACGCGAGGTATAAACACATTGACAGATAGTCCCTTCCTTGAATAGCTGACAGTAAAAATACACAAGTGTGACAAAGGAAGGATTATTACCAAGGCTGCCAATCACAGTTAACTCATGCAATTAACTCAAAATGAATGAACCAGATTAAAAAATATCTTCACAATTAACTGTAATTTTAATCACGCTGTTAAACAATAATAGAATACCAATTTAAATTTATTATAAATATTTTCAAATATATCGATTTCAATTACAACAGAGACTACAAAGTATGCAGTTCTCACTCTGTTATTTTTATTATAAATATTTGCTCTATAAAAAGATAAAATAAATAGTATTTTTAGTTTACCTCATCCATATAGTGTGGTGCAATCAATTATAAAAGTTCAATTTGCAAATGTAGAACATTTTTACATAACTGCACTCATAAACCAAACAACGTGAAACTTTAGAGCCTACAAGTCCACTCAGTCCTACTTCTTGTTCAGCCAAATACGAAGGGGTCAGAAAGACTTAGCATCCAGACTTATACAGGACATGACTGCAGAGCAGCTGGATAGTGTAATTCGCAGCTCAGTTAGAGTTAAACATAGCCCTACTTCAGCTAGTGCACTAAATATAGCGGTGCAGTGGCAGAAGAGGGGGCTTGGGTTAGCCACCTGACCACATACCCAGGGGGTCAGACAGGATTGTGCTCAGCAACAAGCCTCAGATGTCACCCGTGCCACCAGGGTGACACTTCCATTTCTAGAATGCAAACTCAGGCATGCTCACCGAAGCAGGGAATCACACCTCCCAGCTGCTAGGTAGACACCCACAGGGAATCTCCAGCAGAGCTGGGAACTGAGCCTTGATTTTCCCAGTCAGAATGTCCCAGCCACAAAGACACCCCTCCTCATTTTCATGCTAATGCAAAGAAAAGCTCCCGAAGATTCTGAGGGCTCCTTTAGCCATTCTTCTTGTAGGTGCTTTCCTCAGTTCGGATCACAAGAGAGCAGGAAATACGTTCAGCAATTGGGCTGACCATTAGAGGTGATCACCACCCCCAGCCACCCCTGCCATCAAGGCCACGCCCAGGGAATTTGCATACATCAACATTTAGGCCCCAATCTCCTGATTAAAATATTCTTCTAATTAACACATTTGTCTGAGCGACGTAACATCACAAGGAGAAGCCGTTTAAAGATGATGCAAGATAAGCTGCCATCCTCTTTTCTGTGCATTGATGAGAAGAAATTGGCTTCATTATTCAAGCCACCTTTCAACTTGGGGAGACAAACTCAGTTACCATCTGATATTTGTGTCCCCACACCTACTTTCGCTTTTAAACTTTAAATAGATTTGGAACCTCTCTCAATGTTCTGAGGGACACGCTCTGTGCTGTTGGCATGTCCATTTAGCGCACGTTTGGTGATCCTAGGCAATACATTAATCTCAAGAAAACGTTACCTTACCAAACCGATTATTCTTAGGAGCTGCACATTCAAAGCTGCATTACGAAGGGTATGTCTACACTGATGGCAGCAAAGTCGCTGCCATCAGATCAACATATGCGGATTGATTGAGTGGTCAGTGAAGACCCGCTCAATGAATCCAGAAGACGACACACTAAAACCACCCCCTCAAGTGGCACAGCGCTGTAGCAGTGCACTGCAGTGAAGACGTCGCGCAGAAGGGAAGCACAGCAGTCAATGGGAGTTACACAAGCTACGTCGACTGCCGCTGAATCGCCAAGTAAGTATAGACCAGGCCTTAGTCTCAGCAGCCCAGGTGGAGCCTGGCAGCACAGACCCGGTGCACTGGGACTCCATTACGTGCCAGGGAGTGCAGCTGCGCTGTTGGTGTCTCTCCAGAAGAGAAGAGGAACTGCATGTGTTAGCTGGATAACACATCCAACAGGTCCGCATACAAGGGGTCCCAAACACTGACTGGGATGGAGCACATCAGACCGTGGTGACGGGTCCTGTCACAGGTAGTAAGAGTGGCCACCCAGATAATGCAAAACACAGGGCAAAAAAAAAAAAGATGTTCTTCTTCCCGCTTAGGTCAGAGGACTAAATGGACAACCCAGTCAGCTACGCCCTGCCAATGGACCCCATGTGTCGGATGTGGCTACTTTTTAGAAATAGCTTTTCTTAAATGTGAGAGTCAAAAATCGTCAATGCGGACTTAAAAGTATGCACAGTTCTAAAGTGTCAGAAAAGGGTACAATGCCTTAAAGTATTATTTATAGATAGGCAATGCCCTCTGTGCCCAAATGTGCATGTACACATGGCCTGAGATACATTTAAAATGGGATCTTTACTTGGTAACTCCAGATGCCTGAAGACTGAACCTTTTTGTGCAGGAAGTTTAACTGCAGTAGCTGAAAAATTTCACTAAAATGAGTTGCAGTAGCAGGAGTGTTTGTACTCAGATAGGGACAATGTGAATTAAAATTTGATTTGTGACTTGTGTGTGAAGTAGTTGATGTCCATGAGCTTTTTTCAAACACAAACACTGAGGTTCTCTCTTCTGCCAGGGGACTGCAGTTTGGAATGAAGCCACATGCCCTGGAAAAACTCAGACTGGTGCAAGACAGCCCATCTACTTAGCAAAGCCATGAGCAAATTAGCCTAGCACTCCACTCTCTCTATGGGCTCCTCATTGAGTACATAGCACTTTTCACGGCTTCAGGCCTGATTAGGCCAACTCACAGCTGTGTTGCTGGTCACATTTCTCCTTTTGGAAGAAATTAGGTTGTTCTTAGGTCAGAAGGGATGATATTACTCATAAAAAGTTTGCATTAAAAACATAGAACATAAGCACAGCCAAACTGGGGCAGACCAATGGTCCATCTAGACCAGTATCCTGTCGTCCAACCATGGCCAATGCCAGGTGCTTCAGAGGGAATGAACAAAAGAGGCAATCACCAAGTGATCCACCCCCTGTCACCCACTCCCAGCATGTGGCAAGCAGTGGATTAGGGACACGCTGAGCTTGGTGCTGAAGTGGTTGAACCACTTGATCATTTTTGCTCAGTTTCCCCTCACCATTTCAATGCACTAAATGTAAAACTTGTATATCGAGTAGTGACTTGAATCCAGGTCTCCCGTTTCCCTGGTGAATGCCCTAACCACCAGGTTCTAAAGCCACTTAGTCTCTCGGCCCCAATGAATAGTTAATTATTTGTACAAAGTGGAACAGCTCCAACTGCAAAGATTGACTCTATCGCTTCATGAATCAGAGTCAGGATCACAGATCCAGAGAGATTCTGAAGGCCTTGTACAACACCCCCTCTGCAGCACACACTGGAAGGGTTTGCATTTCTGCTCTCTTGCACCCTAACTTAGTACCAGTATTAGATGCTAAGATCTGGAATTGATAATAAATCAGGTTTATGGACAGATTTATGGACCCCGACAGCGATCTTTCAGCAGAACGATCACTCCCTCATGCCAGAGCTCACAATGAAACTCCTGATTTCACCTTAGTAATAGAAAGGACAGATCTGTATGCTGCAGGCCAAACTGTTGGATGTGTGTGAGAGAGCGGATAACCAGAGCACGTCGGCCATGACAACTGTGGTCCTTTGTGTGCCTTCACGTGGAAAGGAAAATGATCTCCTGCTCCTCCTCTCCCCGGGCACAGCCCCTCCGTGTCTGCTGGCGCCCCAGCCTCGACCAGCATCCTGCAGCCATGCAGCCACGCTGCAGAAGTGAGTGAGGGTGGTGTGCCTACACCTAGGGTGCACCCCTGCTGCAGTGGCCTTTGTTGGACCCTGCATCAGAGAAGACCTCTAAGATCCCCATGCACAAGGACTCTGCGGTGTCAATGCTGTAACTATAGAGAATAGTTACTATATTGTAACTATAGGGTATCTTAGGGATGCAAATTAGTTTCCATTTCCTAGGGCCATTCACAATGAGAACCTGTTATTTTCATGGTGGAGGATTAGTAACAACCAGAACAGCTAATAAAGATACATCTCTGATGGCACGGATACCAGAGATTGAACCAGGGACCTGCGGAGATAAAAAAACACAAGTTGCTACAGCTTGAGCTAAAACCACAGCCCTCAGGTATAACAACTCACACCCTCTCTGGAGTGACACATGGGGTCCTAGAGCACATGCTGACCAGTGGGTTACATATAGAGACTTATTCAATGCACAAAGGCCAGCAACCAGTCTCAGCCTAGTATTAATTGACCACAACAAGAAAATCACAAATGTGTTTTGGTCTACGTGCCTGTCACGCCAGTTAGCACTTTTAGCACCTATGGTGTCAGAAGTCAAAAGTCATACATCGTCACATGCTGCCAGCCCCACTGAAAGGTTCCCACAGGAAGGTGTGGGATGAATGTTTTAAAATCCCTCCCTCCCCCGAGTCTCTTCTGCACTTAGAGATATGTATTCTGCAGGTTTAGAGAAAACTTGAACAAATCCCCTGGAACAAAGGGACTGTTTGTCCCCTAGCTGCTGCAAAAGGGTTGGAGGAAGGCGTGAGCAGCAGGGGAAGACACTAACATCAGCACGACCTCCTAGGGGGCTTGTGGAAGGGCAGAAGGAATCACCTTTGAAACTGCTGAGCTCCCACTACTCTCATTGATTGCGCCTAGAGCCAAGAATGCTCAGCTCTGCAGAGGCCTGACTGTTAAAGACTCTTCCCTCCTCTCCACCAGCTGTATTTTAAAAGGAAGCTTTCAGAGCGTGGCGTCACTCCAAAAATAGCTAAGTAGAATTTTATCTAGAAATACACCATCCCAAAGGAGCAACCTAGTGTTTACTGCAGGGTTATTTGCATATTTGTGGGGTGCTCATGGGCAGGGGGCGGTTTGGTTCCAACCCATCTCTCCATGTTTTTCCAGCTCTAGATTATTTTCCATCCTGTGTGCATATGCAATGGCTTGTGTTCTCAGAGCTATGCAGTGACCCCCTTTTTTTTTTTTTTTTCAATTCCGAGATATGTTTTCATTAAAAATAAAACAGCAGATACATCAAGACATTTCCTCTTGTAAAGCTCCATGTTCTGAATATAAAATAGGGGTAGCCAATCTTTACAATGTTGCCTTATATAATGCTCTGCTGCTAAAAAAAACACAAGAAAAAACAGATTAGATTGTTTCATAATGCAGATGAGACAAATTGTGTGGACAGCATTCTGGACTATCCAGACAAAATAAGATTTCTTAACAAATAAGCTATGTGAAATAATAATTTTTTTAAAAAGTCTTGACCATCTTCTTTGTTTCAACTCATTATTCCAAGCCAGGGATAAAACAACACAAGCTTTTCAGCTGAACAGGCTAACTGCTTAGGAAGACAATCAGATTTGACCATAATCTCAGCACAAGTGCTGCATCATAACCAAACATTACAATAGTTCCGAGCAATTCAGCCTATGATATATGATCAGCTTTTCCCCCAAACGGGTACCCTGCCTTTGCTGGTATCTCATCAAATCCACAAAGAGATCCAAGCAGGTCTAGCAGATCTGATAGTCTTAATCTGACTCAATTCAATGATTAAGAGTTTAAGGCCAGAAGGCACCATTAGATCATCTAATCTGACCTTCTGTCTATCACTGGCCAATAAATCTCCCCCAGTCAGCTCTGCATTGGGCTCTGGCTTTTTGAGATCTGCCAGTTAGCCAGGTCTTAATCCGTTTAACGTGGACTCAATTGATTGTATATGCTGCTATTGTTTCACTCAGAATGCCACATGGTACTAAATCAGATGTCTTAAAAATATTAAGTACATTACAGCTACTCAGTTATTTTATCAACCACATTTGTAATTTCCAAGAATGAAATCAGGTTTGTTTGACAAGACCTACTTTCCATAAAACTGCCATTCATTATATTCCTATCCTTTAGTTCTTTATTCATTGACTCCCATAGCGGAATTTCCATTATTTTGCCCAGGACTGAGGTAATGTTACCCAGCCTATAGTTACCCAGCCTTTCCACATGCCCTTTTTGAATATTGGCACAACATTAGTACTCTGCCAATTTTCAGAGGACCAAAGATCATCTGAGCCAGCTCTCTTTGGCCTCTTGGGAGAAGTTATACAGACCTGCTGATTTAAAAATGTTTACCCTTAGTAGGTGTTATCTAACATCCTCCTTAGTTACAATAGACTGGAAAGTACATCATCCTAATGCAATAGGTTTAGATCAGCCAGCTTCTTTCCAAATACAAAACATAAATATTTATTGAACATTTCTGCCTTTTTTGCATCATTAACAATTTTACCATCTCCAGCTAATAACAGCATACAACACTACTCCCATTTCTTTTGTTCCTAATACAGTTAAACTCTCCATTGTCCTGAGCCCTGCCGGCCATGATTTTTCCCCTAGGTCCCTTATTTCTCTTCTATGCTTCATAACTTCAATAATTCATAATGATTGCTATTTTTCCTTTTTGCCCATATATTACATATTGCTTTTTTAAATTTTAATTGCTGCCTTCACTACACCTCTGAAACCAGACTGGATTTTAACCAAACTTCTCCTCTTTCTTGTTTGTGAAATTATGGCTTTTTAGCCATATAATAAACTCTTCTTAAGGAACTCCCAATTTTAATTAATATATGTTTGCCTAAACATTTTTCCTACTGTTGTTTGCAGCGTTGTTGTAGCCGTGTGGTCCCAGGACAGTAGTGAAACAAGGTGTGTGAGGTAACATCTTCTACTGAATAAACTTCTGTTGGTGAAAGAGACAAGCTCTGTGTAAGTTTGGAAGCTTGTCTCTTTCATCAACGGAAGTCGGTCCAATAAAAGAGATTGCCTCACCCATCTTGTGTATGTGTGTGTGTGTATATATATATTTATAGCAGGACTGTGCTCTGCTGATATTGAAAGTAATCCGGTTCTGTTCGCTAGGTAATCACCAAATTCCAGTCCGGTGAGTAATTTCATCTTTAGTCATCATAATGAGATTCAAAGCAATTTTCTTGTGATGGGTGCAGTACCTGTGTTAGAATGTTACCTATGACTTTTAGAAACATTTATAACATATTACTACTAGTTGTAAGGGACCTTTAGCACAAGCCTCCCAAATGGAAATTTCCCATAACAATAAAATTTTTCTTTATTCACTTTACCAACAGGTGCTTATGGAGTAACTCATCCTGTTCTCTGGTTTGATTCACTGGTCTACAGATGCCCACCAGTACTGCCTAGTGGTCTTTTCTTAGCTAGCACATTGATCCATTCTCATGAAAGGTCCTGTGGCTCTGAGTTATCAGTAATTTTAAGACAAGTGGTGGTGTCTTTAATATAGAGAAATGCCCCCGCCATCATACCCCTTTTATCCACTCTATCCTTTCTAAACCAGTTAGAACCAGTGATCTCGATGTTCCCTCATTCTCAGGGAGCTGGCAGGGAGTTCCTCATGTCTGCTTTCTTTCTCTCTGGCCCTTAAGCCTGATTCACCCAGGCACTCTCTCTTTGTGTCACTTTCCTTCCCCCCCCATGTAGGCCCAGGTGCTCCCTTTAAAGCCCTCTTAATTGGCCAAATTGGAGTGTGCTGGTAAGGCACAGGGCAGCCCTGCTGCCTCTTACACAGGGAAGGATAGCAGAACAGGGGACAGATCGGTCAAAGAGAAGGCATGTCAAGAAGAAAAGCCTCTCCTGCATTTCTGCAAATGTGTCAAATGCAACTACACTAACAATCCTGACACTTGCAGCAGCACACAAAGACCCACATCGCCTGCCCCCTCAATTGCAGTGGAAACATCGCTCTTTGGAACAAAAAATGTTGCTGGGCCATCGGCGTTACTTCCCCGTCGATGCCATTCACAAGAGAATTCGCATGCATCTGGCACCATGAACCTGAATGACAACAGTAATCCCAGAGACCTGCTCCTATGGCAACAGGAGGTAATAGGAAGTAATCCCACCAGGTGTCAGTAATGCAATTATATCAAATTCTGTCTCAGCAAAGAGACCTTCCAGCTTCACTTTTTTATTATTCACTTTCCTAGTGCTGGTGTATGAGCAATTAAAAACTTTTTTTCTATTCACATTCTTTGTCATAACAGTTCAATTTGTTCATGACAGGCAGGGGCGAAAGGGTGGAGGAGTTGCACTGTATGTAAGACAGCACTATGATTGCTCTGAGCTCCAGTGTGAAACTGGAGATATGCCAGTCGAGAGTCTCTGGGTTAAGCTTAGAAGCAAGAACAATAAGGGTGATGTTGTGGTGGGTGTCTGTTTTAGACCACCAGACCAGGAGGACGAGGTAGATGAGGCTTTCTTCAGTCGAGTTTCCAGTTCACAGGACCTGGTTGTCATGGGGGACTTCAATCACCCTGACATCTGCTGGAAGAGCAATACAGCAGAACACAAACAATCCAGGAAGTTTTTGGACTGTGTTGTAGATAACTTCCTGGTACAAGTGCTGGAGCAACCAACTAAGGGCCGTGCTGCTCTTGACCTGCTGCTCACAAACTGGGAAGATTTGGTAGGGGAAGGGGAAGTGGGTGACAGCCTAGGCAGCAGTGACCATGAGATGGTCGAGCTCAGGATCCTGACAAAAGGAAGAAAGGAGAACAGCAGGATACGGACCATGGACTTCAGAAAAGCAGACTTTGACTCTCTCAGGGAGCTGATGGGCAGGCTCCACTGGGAGGCTAATATGAGGGGGAAAGGAATCCAAGAGGGCTGGCTGTATTTTAAAGAAACCTTACTGAGGGCACAGGAACATATCCCAATGTGCAGAAAGAATAGCAAGTGTGGTAGGCGAACAGCTTGGCTTAACAAAGAAGTCATTGGTGAGGTTAAGCACAAGAAAGAAACTTACAAGAAGTGGGAGCTTGGTCAGAAGACTAGGGAGGATTATAAAAATACTGCTCGAACATGCAGGAATTAAATCAGGAAGGCCAAAGCGCAACTGGAGTTGCAGCTAGCAAGTGATATGAAGGGGAACAAGAAGGGTTTCTACAGGTATGTTAGCAATAAGAGGAAAATTAAGGAAAGTGTGGGCCCCTTACAGAATGGGGGAGGCAACCTAGTGACAGAGGATGTGGAGAAAGCTGAGGTACTCAATGCCTTTTTTGCCTCTGTCTTCACAGACAAGGTCAGCTCCCAGACTGTTGCACTGGGCGGCACAGAATGGGGAGGAAGTGAACATCCCGTAGTGTTGAAGGAACAGGTCCAGGACTATTTAGAAAGATTGGACATACACAAGTCCATGGGGCCAGCTGCAATGCACCCAAGGGTGCTGAGGGAGTTAGCTGATGTGATTTCAGAGCCATTGGCTATTATCTTTGAAAGCTCGTGGCAACAGGGGGAGGTCCCAGACGACTGGAAAAAGACAAATATAGTGCCCATCTTCAAGAAAGGGAAGAAAGAGGATGCAGGGAACTATAGGCCAGTCAGCCTCACCTCAATCCCTGGTAAAATCATGGAGCAGGTCCTCAAGGAATCCATTTTAAGGCACTTAGAAGAGAGGAAGGTGATCAGGAGCAGTCAACATGAATTCACCAAGGGAGTCATGCCTGACCAACCTGATTGCTTTCTATGAAGATGTGACTGGCTCTGTGGATGAGGGGAAAGCGGTGGACGTGATATACCTTGACTTTAGGAAAGCTTTTGATACGGTCTCCCACACTATTCTTATCAGCAAGTTAAAAAAGTATGGGTTGGATGAATGGACTATAAAATGGATAGAGAATTGGCTAAACAAAGGGCTCAATGAATAGTGATCAATTGCTCCATGTCTAGCTGGCAGCCGGTCTCAAGTGGAGTGCCCCAGGGGTCGGTCCTGGGGCTGGTTTTGTTCAACATCTTCATTAATGATGTGGAAGAGGAGGTAGATTGCACCCTCAGAAAGTTTGCAGATGACAGTAAGCTAGGGGGAGTGGTAGATACCCTGGAAGGGAGGGACAGGATACAGAAGGACCTAACAAATTGGAGGATTGGGCCAAAAGAAATCTGATGAGGTTCAAGAAGGACAAGTGCAGAGTCCTGCACTTAGGACGGAAAAATCCCATGCACAGCTACAGACTGGGGACCGACGAGCTAGGCAGCAGTTCTGCAGAAAAGGATCTGGGCGTTACAGTGGATAAGAAGCTGGATATGAGTCAGCAGTGTGCCCTGGTTGCCAAGAAGGCTAATGGCATATTGGGCTGCATTAGTAAGAGCATTGCCAGTAGATCACGGGAAGTGATTATTCCCCTCTATTTGGCATTGGTGAGGCCACATTTGGAGTATTGTGTCCAGTTTTGGGCGCCCCACTACAAAAAGGATGTGGACAAGTTGGAGAGAGTCCAGCGGAGGGGAAGAAAAATGATTAGGGAGGTGGAGCACAAGACTTATGAGGAGAGGCTGAAAGAACTAGGCCTGTAATAGTCTGTAGAAGAGAAGAATGAGGGGGGATTTGATAGTAGCCTTCAACTACCTGAAAGGGGGTTCCAGGGAGGATGGAGCTAGGCTGTTTTCAGTGGTGGCAGATGACAGAACAAGGAGCAAAGGTCTCAAGTTGCAGTGGGGGAGGTCTAGGTTGGACATTAGGAAAAAGTTTTTCACTAGGAGGGTGGTGAAGCATTGGAATGGGTTAGCTAGGGAGGTGGTGGCATCTCCATCTTTAGAGGTTTTTAAGCTGAGGCTTGACAAAACCTTCACCGGGATGATTTAGCTCAGGATAGTCCTGCTTTGAGCAGGGGGTTGGACTAGAGGACCTCCTGAGGTCCCTTCCAACTCTAATATTCTATGATTCTATGTTTCTATGACATGCTGTGTTTAAGTTCTTAGCACTCTTTCTTGTCATTGTCAGTTGAACACCCTTCTGACTGCTCCAGCTAGTCTCCAACCAAGACTGGCACCCCTTCCTATCAGATGCAGGTCATCCTGTTCATACAGGCCCCCTGTTGTGCTGGAATGTGGCCCAATGCGCTACAAAACCAAAACCTTTAATTTTTCGTGCTTCACACAGCCAATAATCACCTCCAGTATTTTGTCTGCTCCCTTCCCTCACTCGTGAAACTAGATTTTCCTCTTCTTTAGCTCCCTTCCAAAGTCCCAAAAGTCTTTTACAATTTGTGTCATTCCACTTGATGCTGAGTCATTGGATCCATGTGTATCATCGCCAGTGGCGATCTGCCAGATGACTTCATAGTCTTACCCAATCTTGTAGTTATGTCTCATTTTCACTCCAAAGAGAAAGCACAGCCTTATGTTGTCCTTGTGTCCTGCTGAATTCTCTGTACACTTCTTAATATGTAATCACTGATGACAACTGTTTGCCTTCTTAGTATGTTTGAAGAGCCTCTCTTGGTTGCTGTTCGCTTCATAACACAAGAACACATTTCAGATATGTCCCTGTAGCTTTCTCGTCCATTCTTCCAGTGACAGCTTCCTTGGTAGTTGACACACTGAATACCTGATGGTTGGATAATTCTAGCCCGGCTGAATGGCTCCTGGTTCTCTTTCCTTTCTTAGTTACAAATTGCCAGTCTGCTTCTTCAGCTTCTACTCTCTCCAGTTCTCTTATCCTTTGCTGGTGGCATCCATGGCAACCATTTCCAAATGTGGTTGGGCAAGAAGTTTTCTTTTTCCTGGATGCTGCAGAGTGCTGAAATGGGTGCCTCTAGACCACACTTCTCCTCCAGTATGGCCAGCAGCTTCCACTTCATGCACCAGAAACTTTTCTGCCATCTTGCAAGAAGGAAAACAGCACATCCAAGGCAGGTTACAGAAGTTGTTCCTATAGTGTCCACATCTACCATCTGCTGTACAGCCATGCCTAAAATAGATGGAGTCACAGTCCGTCTCCAAAGTCCTTCTGAAACACTCATTTGCCACTCCTGTTCATTGAGCACAGAATCTTGCCTTGCCACTGACATATACAAAGCCTCACTGTTCAGCTTCTCCTTATTAACAGGGAGGGAGAACTACTCAGAGACTTGAAACACTGGGAATGTTCACAGAGCTAAGGATCACAGTCACATGCCCTGTGTTCAAAGTTCTCCCTCCCTGTGAATAGGGAGCGACACAGACAGACAGACAGATGTCTCAGATAAACAGAATAACGCGGTTCACTATCTTTGAAGGGATCTAATATTTGACACAGGAGTGCTACACTGAATGAGATAAGAGGTTAGCTTTGGTCAAGAAAGGATTACGTATATAACAAAAGTGGGAACACTGTATTTTTTGGCCATTTTTTCTATCAGAAGGAAGGTGGGTAAAACATTGAACAGTGCATGAACTGCTCAAATGAACTGATTGGTAAAATAATCCCATTATGGGAGGACTCCACTGGGATAAGATCCAATTTGCCTGTTAGGCCCAATTGCTGGTATTGTAGTCAAGGGTAATAGAGGTGAAATATAAGTATTAATTAATGGTTTAACACAGGGTCTACAGGCCTGTACAATATTTATCTTAGCCAAATTAGGGTTTAGGATTTAGCATAAGTAGGCTAATAATAAACCTGCTGAGCTTGTGTCTATGTTTGTGATATGCTGATGTTTTGAAAATAATTGCTCAGGTTTGATAATAATGTCTACCTGTAGACAGTAGCCACCACAAGATGACCATTGGTAGCCAGGGTGAAATGCTAGAGACTTCCTTAAGGTAGCACACTGTTATAACGATAAGGTGATGTAAATGTTTCTATGAAAAACAGGGCACTCCCAATAGAATGGGATGTGGAAGTTCGAATAATGAACCAGGTTAAAAACCTTCATAAATGTGTGTGCGCCAGCCTTACACAGTATAACTGTATCCTAGCCTGTATGCTTCGGATTGAGGGGACAGAGATGCCAGGAGGATGACCACGGTGGTGGTGGTGATGATAGGGGTGAGTAATCAGACTAACACTTTTGAGTTTTCCCACAAGTCATGGTGTGAGTAATGCAAATATTATGCATTGTGTTCGTCTTTCCCTCCTGCAGAAGACGGCAATGTGCATATTTTTGGTTGGTTAATAAAAGTAATTTTTATAGGAAAAACACTGTGTAGTCTCTGTTGTGCAGAGTGGTGTCCCCCTTGTATTGATAGCCTGTCTACTGTTTACTTTGAGGGTGGGGCACTGACTTCTCACAGATTAAAGTAGGTGTAAACCCTCTCTTTGTGATAAGTAATTGGTTAAAGTAACCCGTAACTATCGATAAGGCTACAATATCTTACAATATGTGTCCTACTAGGATGTATCTGACATGCCCCTTGAGAGGAAAAAACCATAATAAAATTTGAAGTTCTCAAAAAGTCAAATATGATGAAGCCTAGAATCTAGGTATTTATTTATCCCCCCAATGAGTTGAGATGAATGGTTCTACTCTGAAAAGTCACTTAGGTACATCTGCTCACTGTGTGTAGTCAGTCAATATAGTTTCACCACATTAGGCAAGCTTGACACAAACAAGAGTGAATTGGACTCTTGTGTCGTGCCACAGAACTGTTGACTAAGAACTGTTGCTGTCTTCAGACATAAAGTGCTGTAGAGATTAAGGGAATGTAATATAAGTCTTGTGATTTTTACTGTGCATCTCATGTTCTTTGATTTTTTTTATTAAAACCCAAGCTTCTAAAATTATCTGAGTGTAAAAATCTCACCTCTCATTTTATTCTAAAAAGTTTGTCGCCCTGATGGCTACTGTGAAAAGCTTGAAAAAGAGAACTCTGCACGTGCAAAAAAGAAATGGCAAGGAGAAAGAAACCCACCTTTATCCAGTGTGCCCTTATTTCCAAGAAAGCCAATGGCATATTGGGCTGCATTAGCAGGAGCATTGCCAGCAGATCGAGAGAAGTGATTATTCCCCTGTATTTGGTACCAGTGAGGCCTCATTGGGAATACTGTGTCCAGTTTTGGGCCCCCCACTACAGAAAGGAGGTGGACAAATTGGAAAGAGTCCAGTGGAGGCAACAAAATGATAAGGGGCCTGTAGCACAAGAGTTATGAGGAGAGGCTAAGGGATCTAGGTTTGTTTAGCCTCCAGAAGGGAAGAATATGGGGGGATTTGACAGCAGCCTTTAATTACCTGAATGGGGGCTTCAGGGAGGATGGAGTTTGGCTGTTCTCAGAGGTAGTAGATGACAGAGCGATGGTCTCATGCAATGAGCAATGGTCTCAAGTTGCAGTGAGGGAGGTCTACGCTGGATATTAGGAAAAACTTTTTCACTAGGAGGGTGGTAAAGCACTGGAATGAACACCAGCTTGGATTAGTGGGCAATGCTGCAGAGAAGTGAATGGGATTGCATTTACAGTGAAAGGCCTTTCATGGCCTAAATAAGTGTTGCAAAGATTCTGAAAATCAACCGGAGATTGTCACTAAAAAATGAGCTATAAACATTTCACAAAGTGTGACTTGCTGATATCACCCAGCTCTACCTCCACTTTTATATTACTTTTGTTGCTTTATCAGGTAGCTTGACTTCTAAATAGCACACAATTTGCCTGGAAGGAATTGCACATAAATAAAGGGTGGCTATTTTCTCTCTCTGAGGTCTGGGTAGACCAATATCTTTTCTCTGACAGAGAAAGATGCTTCAGAGGAAGGTAGAACATCAGCACAGTAGTAGCTGTGGGGTAATTTGCCCAATATACAGAATTCGCTGTATCATCCTGGTCTCTGATCAGTAGGAATTGGCTTAAATCCTGACACACAAAGGCAAATGCCATCATTGTGAAATGACATCCAAAATGTCATCATGAATTGTGACAACACTGGATATTTTTGATGTCCATTCTCTTTTTGAATCTAGCTAAGTTCTTGACCTCATCGACTTCCTGTGGCAGGCAATTCCACAGGCTAATTACATGTTCCATTAAATGGTATTTCCTTTTATTAGTTTTGAATTTGCCACCTATTAATTTAATTGACCGTCCCATCATTTTTGTGTTAGGAGATAGGGAGAACCATCCCCACTCCTCCCCCTCTGGACCAGTCATTATTTCATGGACTTTTATCATGTCCCCTCTTATTTATTCCCTTTCCAACATAACCAGTCCCAGGCTTTTCAATCACTCTTCATAAGAGCTTTTTCAGGCCCTCATCATCCTCTGAACCCGCTCCTCTATGAACAGGACAGACCAGTACTGCACATAGCACGCAGATCAGACTGCACTGTTGATTTATTTAAAGTCATTATAATATTCTTTGTATTATTCCCCATCCTTTTCCTTACGAACCTAACATCTTGTCTGTTTTTATGACAGTAACTGCATATTGACCAGAGGTCTTCAGTGATGCTGAAGTCACTTATGGTGTATGAGCAGATAAAATCTCTCTCCAATTCTCACTAATGTGTGTTTATTCGCAATGACGTTCATTTGCCTTTGTGACATCCATTCACCTACTTTGGTTTGGTGCCTCTCGAGTTCCTCACTGGAGCAGTAATGAATCCTGTCTACTAGACAAAAGGGTACATTTTCTTTGATGTAGCGACTGGTGACGTTATTTGATGCATCCTTTAAGGTTTCTTTGAAACATACAGCCAGCCTGCTTGTCAGACAGATCACATTCCACCTGCACTGGACATTGTCTATGTTCTTTCCTCCCAGGGTTTAAATCCCAACAGATTATTTCCTGGAGAGGGCACCAGGGCTTGAGGCTTCAGCCCCCGGGGTTTGAAAATATTTACCAGAGCTCTGCTTCAGCCCGCTCCGGCTGAATTTACGAGGCCCTGTTTCCTCCTATGACATTTCTCTGCAGCGAGTTGGGAGAAGGTTTGCAGTTGTCCTCTCTGCTGGATCCAAGAAATTACCCTTTAGATTGCTCACTTAAATCTAACCTCTTTACTGTAAGTGCGTTCTTTCTTTTCCTAATTCATACAATTAACCAGCATAAACAGTGCTAGAGAGCCCAGAGATATTAATTCCTCAGGTATAATCAAACGCCACATGATTATAGGCAACAAATAGACAGGAGAGCGAATGCCAAGCTGTAAAGTGTATGACAAATCATCCTCAAAACCAGTCACATAATTTTACAGAAGAAACTTTTAAGACATTTGACATCATTATCCCTCAATTGCATTTGAAAAGCCACTGTTGTGAATAACCTGACATAACTTGTGACTGGTTGTTCTAACCCCTCATGAAATCTGCATACTCTACAATCTCTCTAAATTACACTTTGCTCTCATTGTGGCATCACTGATGCGGTCCAGACATCGTGGTATTCACCAAAAGGGTTTTACTAGAGCTAGGACAAAATAAAAACATTTCAATTTTTTTATGGAGATTTCATACACAAAAATGCCCAGAAAGATTCATTTTTTTCCCCACAGTCTCATGCTGGCACCAGAAGCAATTTAATATAGCTGGAAATAAAGAGTAGACCTGTTCTAACCGCTATAGCAATGCCTTGCCATTTGGATGTGAGAAATAAAACCACAGAGGAGAATCAATTGAATGAGTATTTAATTAATTGTAAATCAAAATGTAGTACCAGACAAAGCACTAATGCTTACTTGAATAAATGTGGCAATGAGGTCTATTGTTAATTCGGACTCTAGGCCCCGTTTACCATTTGTAACCCTTGTATGCTGACCAGTCAGGTTCCCAAGTATTCAGTGCCTAGTAGCATCCACAGGTGTTTCAAAACAGGGAAATGAATTATCAGCTTTTCATCACAGGTTACCATTAAGTTAAGCAAACACTAGCAAGTCCCCAGTGGCAGATGACTCCGTCATATTTAAGTATTCAGCAGAAAATGCACTAAGAAGCCATGCGCTAAGACTTTGGATTTCCAGAGCAAAGTGGATAACTGTGAATGAGTTACATGCACCTGAGATTTTATATTCTGAAATAATGGTGTTGGCTCAGAGCCAGCATTTTAGCTCATGTTTTGTAATGGAGCTCGAATGCATTATTAATTTTACTAACCCTTTCCATGCAATCGCTATTACCCTTAGCCTAGTTCCAGCTAATCCATTTATTGCTCATGTAGAAAACAGAATACTTTGGTTCAGCTGAAAGAGGAGACTTTCCAGCTTGAGGAAAGCTATTGAATAGGCTGTTATGTAATGCCTTGCCCTTCTTTTCCCACTCTGTGGTCCAAGACACCAAATTCTCACATCAGACCAGATTCACCAATATGCTCCGGCTGGTTTGCTCTGCTGTGGTGATGCACAGCAGCTGTTTTCCTGACGTAGCTGTAGTTAAGTCAAGTCTGCAGCAACTTGCAGCCAGCCACATTGCTGCAGCAGCACTAAGTGGTCAGAGCATAAATATGAATCTATCCTTTCATTGTTATTTCTTATTTTTTACTGGAGCCTCCCTTTGAAGTGTTTTGGGGATGGAGACAGGGCAGTTTGTGACGTCAGATGTTTTCCTGTAGCTGTGAAACAAAGCATTGCACATACCGGGGAGCCCCTGTAGGTACATCACTGAAACAAGTGACTTCAAATACCTGCTAACATGTGGAGACTGAAAGGGGAGCTGCTTTTTCCAAACTGGCATCCAAGTAGCTGTGCTAGGAGATGTGGGGTTCATGATGCTTCAAAAGTGTTATTAGGGTTTGTGATTAAATCTCCTACATGCAATCCACAGGTGTGTAATTGTGGTGTCATACATGCAATCTACAGGTGCTGGAGTCACTTGGTATTTGTCTACAATGCAACCAAGGTGATACCATAAAGGCAGAGCCAGAGTGGAAAGCCCTTCCTTGTGTATTAGTCAGAGAAAAACTGGGAAACATGCTGTATTTGTCTTGGCTATTCTGGGAAGGCTTTTATGTATGCCCAGGATATACACAAGGCCCTAACAACATTTATAACATAATTTCATTCTGTATTATAAGGTCCAAAGAAGCCTGACCTGCCTTTTCCTTCATATTATTTATAAAATGAATGCATCCAGTGTTCTGTACCTCACATCGTCCTTTTAAAGGAATCTGACCCTTTTTTGCAATCCACTGACCATAATCGAGCACCAGAGTTTCATGTTTACAACAAAGCGGCGAGAGCTTGGGGGAAAGCTACTTGACAGGCTTTTTCTCGTAACACGTTGCTGAACTCGCAAGTGCCAGGGCAGACGCTTACACAGAGTGACATGGGTGAAGCATGGCTTAGATTAACCATGTGGCAAAAACTAACCCCGCCTGCCTGTTCCTGCCACTCCTCACAGTCAGCTGGGCCCCTAACTGACAGCAGCTGTGGGCAGGGTCATCCCGAGGAGGCAGGGTCAGTCTCACTTAGAACCCCAGGTCAGGTCTGCTTTGCTCCTCCTCCACCTCTCAGGTGGCTGTTCCTCTGTCGAGCAAACATAGGTCCCATGGTGTCCTACCCCAGACTCCGGGTGCCTCAAACCTCATGGAGGCAGGAAAATCTGATCTTTGGTTCCAAGCAGAAGTCTCTCCTACCGGAAACAGCCACATCATTCCTCTACTCCTTGGACTGTCTCTGAGCTCACTCAGCTGTGCCCCCCTCCTTTAAATCTGCCCTCATTGTGCCCCTCTTTCTCTGTCTTCTGAAACATCCCTAGGCTCCTTGACAAGGTCTCTGCCAATTCAGTTCCTTTCCCAAAGTGAATCTTTCCGGCTGCCTAGTTGGGCTAGGTTGGTTCTCTCACTACGCATCACACATGTATGATAATATCTCGGTCTATTCAGTTACCCAACAGTGACTCCCAACTACTCTTTTACGGTTCCATATTGCCGCCCCCCCCCCAATCCTGGGGCTCTAGGCTACAGGGGAAGGGGGAACAATCCTCCGGCTTGCTTCCTTTCTGGACTGTGCTCAGCTTCCAGACCTAGACTGAGGCTGCCCCCAGGGTACAGGCTCCGTCCCACTGATTTCAAAGAGATTTTATAACTTGTCAGTGAGCTTTGCTTCCTGACTGCCATGAATCAGTGCTTCCCTGCGCTCTTGGCTCAGGTTCTTCTCATTAACATCCCTCCCTTGGCAAGGCTTCCTTTAAACTCTGATATCTCATTTTCCACTTGCACATTTCTGGTTCAAAAATGAAAAACTAAGCAATGGAAAAACGAGAGCCAAAAAGTTTATTTTTGCGATTCATGGCAGTTCTCTCACTAGCCACCAGCAAAGAGGGGCAAATTGGACCCAAAGATTCAGTCATGAATGGCTAGGGCATGGCCAGGGTGGCTCATCCCCAGACTCACTGTTGTCAGTCAGGGTGTGTGTGCTGGGAGAGTTCCCCTCTAGATGCCGTCTCAGCTCCTGCAGCTAGCTGAATCAGCAGGCCTCGTTAGCACTGCCCGTAAATGACCAGACTCGGTTCGATTGCAGAGGCACTCAGCCAGGTTTATTGCAAAGATAGCACAGCCCCATAGGAGCTACAGGTACACTAGGACATGTATGCTTATCACAACGGACTTGCTCAGTTAACGGTGGGACTTTCCATTCTCCCGTCAGCTGGACAAAGATTCCCTGGCCGGGACCCCTTTCTCATACCCCAATACAAACAAGTTTCACTTTGCATCTCTGATGTCAGCTACTGTTCCATATCTTGCCTCCAAATGAAGCACATCATCTTCATCCATATTCCGTCTCCTCCATCTTAATGGCAGGGGGTGTCTCTGTGCTGTCTCAGGATTGTGTTTCTGCAGTTAGCATGTATCAGGGGAGTTAGGAATACCATTGCTTTCAACAATATTGTGTTCCTGTCACTGCGCCTTAGAAGTGCCAGTGCATTAATGATGCTGTGTGTCTGCCAAGGTCCTGTATCAGTCAGTGAACTCGTAAGCAGGCAAGCAGTTGCTGTTTCCTACTGTCTGACTTTGGTTAGGCCTCAGATCTTGCATCAAGGCCTGTTATACTAGACTTCAGGATCTCACTTTCTCCCACACTCATCACTTCAGCTCTAGTTTGTAGGAAGTTTCCAAGATGACCCTAACTCTTTGCACGCGATACTAGAAAAGCAGACCACGCTAAATCAAGAATAGTACAGGAATGCCACCAGATATGATGGGAAGCTGTGGACTTCCACAATTACAGGCGCACTATAATACAGCATGTGCTGCTGTAATTTATAAATTCTCTCTCAGAAGGGTAAAAAGCCTCTTTGCCGCATCTGAATAGTTCTGATGGAGGTTCCCCTGAACTGTATGTTATGAGGGGGGCTGATTGCTGCTTCAACCAACCAGCAGATCTGCTCATCATCAGGGCTGCGCAGCTTTTCTGCATTTTGGGGTCCTGACCAGCATTGCTGGACTCCAAAAAATCTACTTGACAACAAGGAATAAGAGACTGGCTTCCAAATATTGTGATAGCTTAGTGCACTGTGTCTGCAACGCTAACCCTTGCGAAATACCCTCTTGGTTACGCCAGGTAACTAGTAATTTTGTAATCAAAGCCATTCCGTGCATCCTGTCAAATGGACGTGGACTGTGCTGCTTTCCCAGAAATAATCACCAGGCAGTTCGGGTGAACGCCTCCTGACCTATGCTGCTGGGCAGTTTTTGAGCCATTCACAACAGTCCCATTACATGCTCGCCCGTCCCTCTCTAGCTTGTCAAGGGTTTGGAGGAGGCTCAGAACAAGCACAGGGAAAACATACTGTGGGGAAAGCATTATTCTCACATGAAGAAGCAGGTTTCAGCCTTACCTTCTCTGGCTTCTTCCCCACTCAGACAGAGACATACCAAGGGAAGGGGAAGACAAGAAATGTGAAGACATTTGTGTAGTGATGGTGATGGGGGAACAGAGAGAATTATTTAATCAAAAGGTTAAAAAAAAGTTAATTGAATCTAGTATTAATCTGAATGTATCTTGAAATTTACCTGTTCTTAACAGTTCTTTTATTATTTTATTCAGCTCCATGCTTAAACGCTAATGATACTGGTTGCTTAGAGACTTCAAGCAAGGAAATTTTAATAAAAGCTTGATTTGATGTTATTCCACTACAAGTTCTCTGTTAAATTAAACATGAGGCTGAAGAAATATGTTGATAGTACATCTGCCTGCAGCTCTGCTGGCCAAAGTTGAACATGGGTAAATAGTTTTATGTCATTTTCTTCAAGGGTCATTCCAGCTTTCAATCAGCCCTATATAAAAGTAGTTATCAGTGATTCACAGTGAAGCTGGAAGAGCATATAGAGTGGGGTCCAGTAGGAATCATTTTGGTCTAGTTCCGTTCAATATCTTCATCAGTGATTTAGATAATAGCATAAAGAATGCATTTATAAAGTGTGTGGACAAAACCAAGGTGTGTGTGGGGGGGTGGGGATTGCAAGTGCTTTGGAGCATAGGCTTAAAATTCAAAATGATCTGGACAAACTGGAGAAATGATCCGAAGTAAATAGGATGAAATTCAATAAGGGCACTTAGGAAGGAATAAGCATTTGCACACATACAAAATGGGAAATGGTGCCCTAGGAAGAGTACTGCAGAAAGGGTTCAGGGTCTCAAAGTGGATCACAAGGGAAATATGAGTCAACACTGTAACACTGTTGCAAAATAAGCAAACATTCTGGGATATATTAGCAAAGTATTGTGAGCAAGACATGAGAAGTAATTCTGCTGTACTCCACGCTGACTAGGCCTCAACTGCAGTAATGTGTCCAGTTCTGGGTGCCACATATCAAGAAAGATGTGGAAAAACTGGAGAAAGTCCATAGAAGAGAAACAAAAATGATTAAAGGTCTAGAAAATGCAACCTATGAGGAAAGATTGGAAAAATTGGGTTAGTTTATTCTGGAGAAGAGAAGACTTGGGCGGGGGGAGCTTTATGGCAACAGCTTTCAAGTACATAAAAATTGTTATGAGGAAGAGGGAGAAAAATTGTTCTCTTTAACCTCTGAGGAAGGACAAGAAGCAATGATTTTAAATTGCAGCAAGGCCGGTTTAGGTTGGACATTAGGAAAAACTTCCTAACTGTCAAGGTAGTTAAGCACTGGAATAAATTGCCTAGGGAGGTTGTGGAATCTCCATCATTGGAGGTTTTGAAGAGCAGTTTAGACAAACACCTGTTAGATAAGGTCTAGATAATACTTAGTTCTGCCATAAATTCAGAGAACTGGACTAGATGACATTTTGAGGTCCCTTCCTGTCCTACAGTTCCATGATTCTAGGGTTATAAAACATGGCTATGGCGCTTTTTAAGAATTCTTGTCATGGTCAACTGCCTGCAAAGCAGAGGTAGCACTAATTTCGAGACAAGAAAAAACCTCTCTTGCTCATTTTATCTTTAAGGTGATATTCTTTGATCACAATACATGAGCTCACCTAGGATGCCGTATAACTAATACACACGCAGGAGAAAGTGGTTAAGGAATAGTCAAACAATCCATACTGTTCATTACTGACACACAGCTATGCTGAAACTCTTGTAACTGTGCTCTTAGGATCATTCTCTAAATTTATATAGGTGTAGTAACTGAGTTGCAAAATTGATAAAAATCTGTAAATATTGTAGCATGTTTAAAGTGGAGAATAACTTTGGTTAAAAGCAATGGGACATTTGCTATATGCAAAGGAATTTTACCCAGGGCTGGGATTTCACCAAGGCATTGTAAGATCGGGTCCTGAATTGTTAGCCAAATTTCATATTTCACCATTGTTTGCTACTTATGAGGATGGCTACTCATTGCAGATGTGAACAAATTTCCACATGGTCCCCGATGTATTATTGGCACCTACTGTCTCCTATTCCTGCATCTGATGAGTGACTCCTGGAGGGAAATGGTTATCATGCACAACTTGTTGCACAGTTAGTGCTTTAAATTTTTGGGATGCAACACCCCACTGAAATCAATGGAGCTCTGCAGATTTACAGCTGTCGAGGGGTCTGGCCCAGAGGGTATACATTTACATGAGACTACCTTAGAGATGAATGAATCCATCTACTGCACAAAAAAAGAATTCCACAACACGTTCTATTAGGTACATGAACTGCTTGTTAATTAATAATCACAGTGCAGGCTGGAGGCAGCTCACTACATTAACCTGATAAGGTAAAAGTTGGAAAGGAAATGCAGTGACTATTATTACCGAGCTAGGAGAAAATTCACAACATGAAGATTTATTAACATTTTCCATCCAAACTAAAGGTTTTTCTCCTTTCAGAGATTAACATAAAATTGGTTTAAGGGGACAGCTTTACTTAACTAAAAGGTGCCTTTTGAAACATTTATTTCATTAACATTTACTGGTGGTACAGAGCAGCCAGACCAAATATCCCTTGTTCACAGCTGCCAAAATAGAAACACTGTCCTCACACAGACTATCCTCCTGGGGCAGGACGCCAGGGACATTTTGTTCCATCAGTGATGCCCCAACATGACACCAACCAGGATTGTTAGTTGGTAGCGTGCCACCTCTCCCAGAAGCAGTGCTTTCAGAGACCTTAGTAAGCACACTATAGCATGGGAGGTGCAGCAAGAATCACAACCCCCGCCTTGTCCTGCCACACTGCAAAGCCTGTCTGGGAGCCAGTTACAGATTTCTAATTCTCTGCCTCTCCCCAATCCCAGGCACTGGTTAGAGCAGCCTAGCAGCTGCTCTTTTCTACACTAGCTGGCATTGGTCCCTAAGTGACCTCCCACAAGCTGGGGATGTAGCAAGATCTCTGGTACGCGTTACTAGACGGACACCAAAATGAGGAAGTAACAGTTTATTGTTGTCGGCAACCGGCTCAGCGGAATCATTTCCAAAGGCTGAGCCCCGATTATACTGGGGCGTTGCCTTAAATACATTTTCAGAGTTATATAAGTTTTCATACATGGTGATGCACAGCATGATTGGCTTGTGGCTACCTTTTCCTTATTCTTGCCCTAGTAGCCATTCTTAAGCTCAGCAATGGGGTTTACCTGGTAACGTATATCATCATTCTCAATTCCCTTTAAGGATTGGGCCTTATTCTTGTTTTTTATTAGTTTATTGGCTAGTAATTGCAGGCAGCTAGGCTGGCAACAGAAAGAGGGAAGCTGCCCTTTGCCAATGTCTGCTTTAATCCTGTGGTTAGATGTTTTGCCGACTTGTGGTTAGTCGTCTACTGCTTATTTCGGACAATTTCCGCACAGCCAACATACTTAATGTAGGAATAACAGACAAAGGTTAATTTTACTTCTTGATGCAGGGGCTGCCCAAGCAGTTACAGGCCTAGTCTTGCTCACAGCCTAAGATTTGGGCTTGTCTGGGCTTGCCTCAGGGATTGCCAGACCACAACTTACTCTGTGCACATCCTTTCTCTGCCCTGGGGTCTGTGGTTAGGTTGCTGGGGAACCAGCTGGGGAATACCCTCTGTAAGGGAATCCCCAGAAAGGGAAAAGGCAGGAGTCTTCTTTCTGTTTGTATTGTGCAGGCTGCACAAAAGGTTGCAGACCAGGGTGAGGGCCTGAATATTAACACACCTTCACTTCACCGCCGCCCTAGCACCTAGATACTTGAATGAGTTACAGTCACACTGTACTGGGGCACTGGTTGGCTCTGGAATTTGCTGTGGGGTAGCTAAAATCCATACCAGGTTCGCAGAGGCCAAAAAACCCTCTTGGAAAGCTTCCAAATCCTCTCGGAAAGCTGCTTCTCAAACTAGGGGAGGAACAGATACTGTCCTGCTCCCACCAGAGAAGCATCCACATCACAAATGCCACCACCACAATACAGGCATTTATGGTACTGATCTGAGCAAAGGGTACGGCATGAGTCACTTGCCCTCTCTGCTATGGTCACAGCATGCAAACAGAGAAACCAGGTAAACGCAGAAACCTTTTGGCTGGAAGGCTGCTTTGGAGCAGCACTTTATTTCTTGGAATCGAGAATGACAACACCCAAGAAACCAAAACCAGAGAGGGGGAAATCAGGCTGCTCCCTAAAACACAGAGGCCTGGTCTACACTTACCTTCCAGAGCCAGCAGCAGGCAACAGGTGATACGCCAGTGGTGTAAAAAACTTGCGTCTCTCCCGCCAACTTCACTATGTCTGTTCCATGTGCCATCCGCACTACGCTGCACCACTTCCGGAGGTGGTTTTCCTACGTCAATTTCTGGATCGACTGAGCGGGTCTACGCAGACTGCTCAGTCGATCCAGAGACATCGATCTGATGGCGGCAGATTTGCCGCCGTCAGTATAGACGTAGCCAAGGCACAACTCGGCCTGCTTCACTTTAGGCCATCTGTCTGCAGACCAACTGCTGCTAGGCTCAGATCACACCCTGCCTATAGCACCAGGAAACCCTCAGCGAATGTAACACACTTTTCAATACATCACACTCCCCCTCATTCCTAGGGGCTGCCCCCTGGGGACAGGCTTCCAGCAGAGTGGAAGCAGAGTATCCCAGCTCTCACACACGCTGCTCCTGAGCTGTGGGTGAGGAGAAAACTGTCCTCTGTCAGTGTGACAGTTCAGCAGCTTCACACGCACCATGGCCCTCACCACTGAAGTCAGTGGGATTGGATAGGGCCCTAAACATACAATATATCATTTCTGGGGAAAAAAGAAATGTTCCCCTGTGTTTTGGGGGCACAAACTCTGACCGGATTGTTTGAACTAGACTCACTGCTGTCAATATAGAACTTAATATAGGTGTCGAGAGAACAATGAAAATCCTTCCCCCACAGAAAGCAGTCGTGAATTCCTAAGAACCCGGGAGCAGTATGAGGGGCATTAAAATGTGGCTAACTCTAAAGTCTCCCTGTATAATTTTTCCCCATTCGTTGACATTTGTTGTAATTCTGTCAATAGTGCTGATAAGCTTTAAATAGCATTCCTGCCTTTATCAAGCAACTTAGAACTTCCTGTTTCTTTCAACCGAAAAGAGACTTTTAATTCATGACTTTATTAAACAAATTATAGTACTGTGAGATAGGTGTTCAAACAGCACCTTAAGCTGTCAGTGACTTCCCTGACCTGTTCTGACTTGCTTTAGATCCTTCCATCTTAACATTTGGTTGCCAGCCTTTAGAAGGATTTTTTTAATCTTCAGGAGTGATATTGGGCAATATATCAAGAAAACAGATTAAAGTTTCAGTTCCTATTAAAGATCAAAATCAGAGAGAATTAGCAGCTATCTTGAGGATGAGTTAGTGGAAAGTGAAGAAAAACATGGATGCTACTGAGGTGCTCAGAGAAGGCATATTATTCATACCAAACCTGTTTGTTTTGCCTTACAATAAAACAAAATTTTAAAAAAATCAAATGATGCAATAATAGAATAAACAAACAAACAAAAGTATTTTTTAGATTTATCTTACGTTAACTCATCCCATGTCACAATACTGACACACTGAGACATGATTTGAAAAACTTGTAACTGCATTGACCACAGCTGGTCGGGGTTTTCTGTCAAAATGACTTTTCAATTAATAATGCAGTATCCACAACTTTTCCACAGGAAAATTTCAATTTTTCTGAAATTTTATTATTCCTGGTTGGTAAAAATCTAAAGAAAATATTTAGTTTTGGGTCAGTTCAACATGTATCAGAATATTTCAGTTTGTGGACTGGATCCAAACATAGCATTTTGAATCAGGCATAAGAGTTTAATGTCAAACTAAGGTGCTGCAGTGCCTCACGGGAATTGTAGTTCAGCTGCTTTGTGTCCCAATTCCTTCCTGTGGGCTTGGCTCCTTGACCAGACTATATTTCCTATGCTTCACCATGGCCTCCCCTCTGTCCAAGGCTGGTGGTGAATCATGGGAGTCACATAACTAATGCCTCATGGAGATGTGGTTTGCACAGATAGCTAAACCCACAGGGAAGAATGAGAGCGTACGGGACATGACCTACAGCACCAGTGAGAGAATGTGAACCTTCAGAGCCCTTTAAGTCAAACTGACTTAAAACAAAACTTTCTGTATTTCCAAATGAAAATGAACTCTTCCTCCTATGAAAACTTTCACTATTTTGATGTTTCATCCCCCTTCAGGAAAAAAACAAATACTGAAATATCAGAATTTCCTGTGGGATAGAAATTCTAATTTTCACTTAGCTCCCATGTTGACCACGTATAAAATGTGATTTTGCATCTGATGCAAACTTGCAATCTGGAGAAGTTCACAAGGTGAAATATACAGTAACAACATACCTCTGTGTCTCATAGCTCAGAGACTTTGTAGTTCAGAAGGGACTATCATGATAATCTAATCTGTCCTCTTCCACACTGCAGGCCACAGAACCTCACCCACCCACTCCTGTAATAGACCCCTAGCCTCTGGCTATGTTAATGAAGTCTTCAAATAATGATGTACAGAAAAAAGTTACAGAGGAATCACCATTTACATTAGTTTAAACCTGCAAGTGACCCATATCCCCAGGCTGCAAAGAAAAGCAAAATACTCCCAGTGTCTCTGCCAATCTGACCTGGGGAAAATTCCTTCCCAAACCCAAATATGGCAATCAGTTAGACCCTGAGCATTTGAGCAAGACCCAACAGCCAGAGACCTGGAAAGAATTCTCTATAGTAACAGAAAGCCCTCCCCATCTAGTGTTCCACCACAAGCCATTGGCGTTATTTGCTACTAGCAGTTGTAGATTGGCTTCATGCCATTGTAGGCAGCGTCATTATACCACCCCCTTCATAAACCTGTCAATGACTCCGTGTGCAATTACATTTTACAAGTTTATAAAAGATGCAAGATCCAGCCATTTTACTTGCCTTTTCTTATGACAAACTACTTTTTTTCACTTCTTCTTGAAAGCTTTTGCATCTTCTGGAGTTTCAGGATCAAGATACAGCATTGTATGCTGGTCTCTGTAATCACTCTGGGCCTCCATTTTTGTTTCATCATGAAGGGGGCTGCAATCTGCTTCATTTTATGCAGTTAATATATTTGCAGTCTACCTTCTCCTGATCTGTGGCCAAGATGGCCATCAGCTGAGCATAATTTGGATAATCCCAAGCTATCGTAGTGACAGGATAAACCATTTACTGGGATATTTTAAGTGTGGTGACATCTGATGGCAAGACGTAACTTGTTTCTTAAAGCTTTTCAGTATTTTGTGTTTTGATTAGCTGACCATTTTCCTCCCAACAGGTCACTAATGAGGAACACCAACGAAGAAGAATGACCAAGAATTCACATGCAAGAAAACATGAAAGAGGCCAATGTGGTAATGTTTACTATCATCCATCTGACCAAAAAATGAAGTACTAAATGTCAGACTCCACATGATTATTATAGTAAATCAGCACAGTAAACTGCCCACAAGCAATCTGCTTATGACAAGGTTATAACGAAAGCAGGAAATATTGCAAACATAACTCATTCTCATGGCATCTTTATCTACCAATAAACCATTGAAGAAGGCTTTATAAGCCATTGAAGAAAGCTTTTGAAACTGATAAGTCACAAAATGTGACTGTAAATGGAGACTCATTGTTGAATGTGTGTATTTCTAGTGGAGTCCCACCAAAATCTGTTAATGACCTGGAAGAAAACATAACTGATAAAGTTTGCAGATGACACAAAAATTGCAGGAGTGTTGAATAAAGAAGAGGACAGGTCATTGATTCAGAGTGGTCTGGATCAGTCAGTAAGCTGGATGTAAGCAAATGATGTGTGTTTTAATAGAGCTATATGTAAGTGTATCATCTAGACACAAAGAATGTAGGCCTAGCTTACATAGTGGGGAACTCTATCCTGGGAAGCAGTGGTGTTGAAAAAGATTTGAAAGTCATGGTGGATAATCAGCTGACCATGAGCTCCCAGTGTGACACTGTGGTGAAATGGGCTAATGTGGTCCTAGGATGCATAAACAGGGTATGAGACTCATGAGTAGGAGCAGAGAGGTTATTTTACCTCCTTATTTGGCAGTAGTACGACCATGACTGCAATACGGTGACCAGTTCTGGTGCTGACAATTCAAGAAGGATGATGCCACGAGGATGATTAAAGGGTTAGAAAACATGCCTTACAGTGATAAACTCAAAGAATTAAATCAGGCCTGGGGTGTGAGGCTGTGTAAGGGTGTTTGGGGCAATGGGGGAGCAGGCGGCAGGTCCTGGGGGTGATGGGGTGAGGGAGCTCGGGAAGACAGTGGGAACCAGGGCTGCCAAAATACAAGTTCATCCAAGGCACCATTTTCCCTAAGGCTGGCCCTGGGTATAACACAATCCAATGGCTGGAAGATGAAGTTAGACAAATTCAGAGTGGAGATAAGGCATATATATTTATCAGTGAGAGTAATTAACTATTGGAACAATTTACCAAGGGTCACAGTCACCATCCCTGATGATTTTTAAACAAGACTATGTCTGGTTTTGGAAGCAAGTCGTTTTTAAGCGAGGTGAAACGTGGGCGACGTAAACAAGCCAGCCCCTGAAAGGAACGCAGTAGTCTGGAAAGGTTGAGAGACCCCGCTCTAGGCTGCTCAGCATCTAGTGAAGTTCTGTGTCTAGTACGTTGCACATAGAGAGCCAGCCGCAAGAAAAGACCCTGGCCGAAATGAACCTTGTCAGCCATTAATCTTTGTTTCATAAGTAGTTCTCAATGTGTTCAGCAATTCTGTAAGAAGAGACCCAATTATTAAAATGGATGATCTGTTATGCCAGAGAGGAAAGAACAAAGGAGCCTCTGTAGAGTGGAGCTAACGGAATTGCTCCTCCAGCTCAGCTAGAAAAATATTAGCCAAGTTCAAGTCAAACCACTGACTCCTTGCTGTGAACTCAGTTACTAATTAATAAGTAAGCCTCTTTACTGAGATGCCTGGCCTGTGTTGGCCTATATACTAACAGGAAAATAAGGAAGAGTTGCTTTGTAGAGCAGAGCACAACAACAACAAAATCTCACAAAAGCTTGGTTTGTGCCAGTTTGGTAACAGCTCAATAAATGTCCTTCCTTATCCATAGTCATTTACCTCATGTTCAGGCTGCCTAAGAGGTCAGAACATTTCCTCACCCTGTTTGCAGCCTCTCAAGTTACACTAGATATTCTGGACTTTAGCATTCACTATGGCCAGACGCCAAGTCAGCACCTGGTATTGGCTTCTCCTTGAGGAGAAATGTCTGTGTGTGCAATGTCTTTAGGAGGAATTGTATTCCCAGCACTGGTTAGAAACAAGATTTCCTGCAGTATAAAAGTGTCTTGAATCACTGCTGAAAGACAGCGACCTTGGATTTATGACAGTGTATTCGTCTTTCTCTAAAGTAATCAAACTTCCTTCGGGGGGTTGTGAAGTGTCGTGGTACTCGAAAGGCTACGAGGCAGATGTACCACAAGCAATAGGTACTTCACTGCTGGGCCTTCCTTCTTCATCTTCCCAAAAGACACACACATTCCATAAGAGGGAGTCTTTACTAAACCTGACAGGCAGGAAAGACGCAAATACACCAGATAGAGAGACTAAGGCAATTTGCATATAAAAGGCAGATGGCTTTCTTATTAGGTAACGGCCACTAGAGAACGATCCAACCGCATATGTTAGGATAACAGTGTCCATATCAGGGCTCATCAGATTTAATACCCAATATCACCCCTCTCCACGTGCACAGATTTTCCATGCAATCCCATTCCAACTGCTGAAGTGTCAGTGAGCCCACAGACCTGCCTGGCCATAGATTTCTAGCTGTCTGAGCTGGAGTTTTAAGGATGCTCCGTGTCAAGCATTGCTGATACCATCCGTATTCATTAAAGTAACCAGACTGACAACACGGCATGAACACGAGTGCTCGGAGCAGGACGATGATTAATGGCTTCCTGCCGCATGCTGCCGTGGAGAGCAGACACCAGCAGAAGTTAGATCTGTCTGGAGGCAGATTCGACTGGCAAGCCCCTCATTATTGATGTTTGGTTTTGTTGCAATGAGAAAAATAACTCCTGGCCATTTTCCCCCTTTGAGGGGTACGTCAGTAGCTACATCCACCTCAGTTCCTCTCACTCCTCCCACCCAATGAGATAGCCCGTCTCTGAAGACTAACAATAGTGAACAGGCAGAATAAGGCAAAAGTCACTAGGAACTGCCAGCATCCCCTACTGACTTCCCCCTGCACAACCTACTATTTAGAGCTGGTAGGCATTCCCTCCCCCAAAGTTTTAGCAATATCAAAACATACATCTAAATAAATCATGCCACCCAGCCCCCATTCTCAGCCAGGTCCACTGAAATCATGATCCTGTTATTTTTAAAATCCAACACGCATTGCAAGGTTTAGCACTTACTCCTGTGCTATCATTTGTGTTCGCTATCGAGTTTAGAAGAGGATTAGTAAGTATTCTCACGTGGATATTGTTCAGCCTCGGTATCTACCTTCTTTCCTTTCCCATGACAAACTAGCATAGTCACTTAAAAAACCCACACCGACATGTTTTCTATCACCTTAGACTAGAATCATTTTGAAATGGCCTGCAACCATCAAGGGTCTCCGACATTACTGCATTTCCTACGGGAAAAAAGCCCCTTCCATTTTTTTTTAATTGAAAATTCAAGTTTTCTGTGGCAAATTTCTAAATCAAACTGAATAAAATCTTTGTTCAAACTTAAAATGTTTTGATTTTGGATTCCACCCCTTCTTTGCCTTGACTTCTCCTTGACTTTTCCTCCCCTGGGAAAAAACAGGTGGGGCTGGGGAATGAAAAAAATATGAGAGAAAGTGGCGAAGAACCTAGCTGTCCACACTTTCTGTTTTCTTACTTTTCTGTATGCATTTTACATGCATCATGGGAAATGGAGTCTGGTCAGGGATCCAAGGCCATAAAAGAGAATGGGGGAATGATGCATCTGAACTACAACTCCAAGGCAGCACTGGGACAGCATTTCCAAACTGCAAATGTTTTGCTTTCAGGCAAATATGTTTAGGTTTGGGGCTGAAAGTTTTTAGTTTCTTTGATTTTTCACCGAAAGAAAAAAAAAATCAATTTTCCAAAGGAAAAAAAAAGCTATTTCTGACCAGCTGTAACGTAGTAAAAAAAAAAAAAAAAAAGCTAGCTACCCCTACAAATCACAACACAGAGTTATCTTGCCAACAGGACACCATCGATGCCAAGGCATATTGTTCATTATTATGTTTTAGCTATGAGTAATAGACCTAAAGCTTTCTCAACAACCTTTTATCTTCCCTGATTTCATTAATGGATAATGAATGTGCGGTAACTAAGAATATAGCATGGCTTGTCTGCTTTTACTCTCATGCAGTGTTGTAAAGGTAACTGTACACAAGGCAGGCACAGGCCTCTCATCTCTGTCGATTCCTCATGAAGAGCTACCGTTTCTGTGAAATCAGCATCAGCAGCATCCCTGACATCACGCTGCCAATGACGTTTCTTCGAGCACAGATAAGCAAAGTCTATTTAAAAAGCAGACACAACGCTCCACTTCTCCTGACTAGCATATCAATGTACCCATCCCTTGGGGTGCTGGGACAGGAGCCAGGTTAGCTGGCAGAAGGGCCTGCATAACTTGGACTATGGGGTTCTGGAGATGACATCACCACGGGAGAATTATGTAAACAGGAGAGCACGTGAGAGCTTCCGGAGTAGAGAAAACACTGCTAAGACACCTCTCCAGACAGAGGGCTCAACTGGCCTGCAGCTCAGGGTGAACTTGTGAACGGGGATGAAACGGGTGTAATCCTGGAGTCTTCCTAGGCTCTATCCACAAAGGTTGTCATTTGTGTGTGAAGTCTAAAACAGATGTCTGTACAAAGCTCAGGGCATCCGGACAGACAACGAATATCACAGCAAACAAAACCCCAGCAGTCTGCCAGTCTTTGTAAATCACAGCTCCCATACAAAGTGCTGCTTGCCGGAAATGTTATCAAAGTCACCTTTGGAGTCTACGAAGGGGCTAGTGGCAACACCAAGCCATCAGCAAACCCCCACCTTTCTGGATGGAAGCAGTATGTTCAGGCAGTGCCCGTGATTGAACTCTGGGCCCAACAGAGGGGTTTTGTTTTAAAAGTTATTTGAAATTAGTCCAGATAAATACGTTTGAAAACTGTTTACAGCCTGTTCCACCCTTCTCCTGAGAATCTCTCTAATACATCCTGTTTTAGCTTTACTTCTGCCATTCAGCACGCTATTCCGCAGCTCACCCCGGCCGTGTGGCTAAGCTGAGCAGACCCCAAAGCCCTAACTTCATTGCTCAGTCTTCACTCAGAAACAAGTGAGATTTTTACTTTCCTTTTTCCAGGAAGAAGGTTTACTTTCCTATTCACTTTGGATGCGAGTGCCAGCTAACTGTGAAAGTCAAAGCACTGTTCTGCAAACCCAGGTTCTGCATTGGGCTTACTGCTTTCATTATTAGAGCAGGACCTTGCTGATTGAATGCTGCTCATTAAACCCCTCATTCATCAATTAATGGCAATATTGACTTAACAAGTATTTTCTGGTGTTAACCAGCTGTTTTTCTGAATGAACAGGTGCCATGCAAACATGACTGCATTTTCTTTGCTTGACCCATTAAAAATAGCAATATGGTTATCAGCCATCTATATTCTGTTTTAGGGAGGGAAGAGAGGAATAACCATCTTCAACCATGAAAGAAGAAAAAGGACATTTGAGAAGCTGGTCAGAAATATTTCTCTCTCCTCTCTTGGAAAATAGTATATTTGGAAATGTTGACCTAGATTTTGATCTTAGAGTTACCTGGTTGAAATAACTGGAGTTACTCTGGATTTATATTAGTTTTACTGATAATCAGGACTATTTTTTTTATTGCCCATTGCTGCTAGCAAAAGGTAAGGAAAGGGAAATATTGCACAGGGAGTCCAGGGAACTGAAAACAAAAATCCATGTTTGCAGCTTAAGGCTGTAGCACATTTTAGACTCCTCCATACCACAGCTCTGTCATTCTTTCCCTTTTTTTTAAGTCCTGTGCTTGGCTATGCACTAGGCACAGTGCTTGGGTGTAACAGGGCACTCAGGGCGGTAGGGACAAACCACGCAATCCACAGAACGGTACCAGGGCTACGGTGCACCGGCTGTGGCAGTATTCACATGCGTCCAGGGCTCGGGTGCTGCAGGGCATGGGGAAAGAGAGGGGAAGGGGAGACAGAAACAGAATATGCTAAGAACAGTTTGGTTTTCCCTGAGTGGACACACGCTAGCTGTATCGCTCTATTGGATATCCCCGTGATATCGGTGCCAAACTGAGGAAAAGCCACCATCTTGTCTGTCTGCGCGTGGGGCCAGAGCCCAGGAATACTCTGAAAAGGGGCATGTGTGCTTTGTATGGCGGGATACAGCATTTGCTTACCTTCGTGGGAACCCCCAGCTGTGCCCGCACCGCACCCCCAGGGAGCTGGCCGGCTGCTGACTCCAGGCTCAGCAGCTGGGCTGAGTTAGAGGTAGGAGGGCCTGGGAAACTCTGCTATCCCTCAGGTGCCCTGGCTCTGGAATCTGTCCTCAGTGCCGGCTGTAGGGGCAGGCAATCAGGGCGGCCACCCTGGGCGCCAGCTCCTGGGTGCACGAAACCACTGGTGTGGGTTTGAGTTCTGTTTTTTGCCCTCGTCTGTTGGGGGAAGGGAGCAAGGAACCAAAATCATTTTGCACCCTGGACAACAAAATATCTAAGGCTGGCCCTGTCTTTACTACAAAGATATTTCAAATATATAAAAATCAACAGTGTGCAGCCCAAACTGGTATTTTTAATTTGTATCACAGAAACTCTTGGAGGCCCCAGTTGAGCGCAGGGCCCCGTGGCACTAGGTACTGTACTTACACATAGCACAAGTCAACTGCTGCCCTGTCGAGCTCACAGTCTAAAAAGACAGCACAGAAAGGGAGGGAGAAAGGCAGGATTATTAACCCCATTTTACACAAGAGCTTGAGGCATACAACAATCCAGTGTTTTGCCCAAGATTACACAGGCCTTAACTACAAGTTCTCCCTTTCTCTTTCAGCAACAGATTTGGATAGCTCAAAATAACCCCACTAATACACCGTCATATTCCCATGCTGCTTGCAGACACATTGCCATTTCTCTCCTCCCCTCTTCTTAACGCTGGGTTTGACAACCCAAGGAAGGTTCACTGAGATTTTTCATGGTTTGTGACCCAAGATGACAGCTGTCACTACTTCTTTGTGGATTTCTGATCAGCCGCAATCACTGAAAAGCCTGCTGACACTGAGCTCTGCTTTGTTGGATGACCCAAGTAGCTACCATTCCATTCAAAGGTATGCAGGGAAACTTAAGAAATTATTGGAGAGAGAAAGAAAGAGAGAGAGGGAAATGTGCACTTCTAGAGAGCACGACAAAGCGATTTCCTTAAACTCAGCACTCGCCCAGCTGACAACAGGAGTGAAGAGGAAACATCTCATTAATATTTGAATAGCTGATCACGTAACTGACTTGACAGGCAATTTATATGGGGAGATTAGATCATTGTATTGTACACTCTGGGTTCTGTTCTGCTCTCACTTACACCTTGCAAATCTCTGCTTGATGCAGAAGTGAAATGAAGAAGAGAGACGCTGCATCTTTCATTTTAAGTAAGTGCAATTGGTATGTTTTGTCCCTTAATGTACAAACCCCACTGAGTTTGCATCTTCTTCATTCTAACTTAAAGCATCTAACTGAAAATATATTTCTGATATAAATAATTACACACTATTATATTTACATTATTTATATAATGATTATTAAAATACCCACTTAGTAATGCATGCATATATGGGACACAGAATGAGTTCCTCTTAGGAGCTATGGAATGGTCTCAAAAGGTCTATTCAGCCGTCCCCAACGCGCAATTCAAGAGTTTTAGGGTGGGGAAAGCCCCAAGCCCAGTGAAATTCAGAGCAGCCCTAAATTGCACCAGGGGCTAGGAATAGGGTTGGGGGCAGAGGTGGCATAAAACGCATCAGTCCCGGCCTCTCAGATGCTCTGGTGCATGCCTGGGATCTGCATTTATGTTTTGATGTTGCAGATTAATGTTTTGTGAGCTGGCCTGCGTATGGGGCTCAGAGACTTGTCACCGACTCCTAATCCCTGTTCTGCTACTGGTGCTATGTGTGGTTGTCAGTCAGTCAGTCACATCTCTGTTCTCAGATCCCCCCCTCTGGACATGGGAAAGGAACGCCCAATCACGCTGTATTTAGCAGTCTGGAAATGGATTTGCTCTGGTGCAAGGAGCCACATGGCCTAACCCTGCCAGTGCTCAGGTCCATGCTTACGTCCATCCCCCCATAAATAAGGAAGTGTTATTTACTCCTCCTCATCACACAAGAAGTAGGGGTCACCCCATGAAATGAATAAGTAGTAGGTTAAATGAAGAAGAGGAAGTATTTCTTCACACAATGCACAGTCAACCTGTGGATCCTTGCCAGAGGATGTTGTGAAGGCCAAGGGTATAACCGAGTTCAAAATAGAACTAGATACGTTCATGGAGGATAGGTCCATCAGTGGCTATTAGCCAGGACAGGCAGGGATTGCTGTTGGCCAGTGGCTGGGAAGGGCCGATCGGATGGATCATTTGGTGATTAGCTGTTCTATACATTCCATCTAAAGTGCCTGGCATTGGCCACTGTCAGAAGACAGGACACAGGGGCTATGGACCATTGGTCTGGCCCAGCATGGCCGTGCTTATGTGATGAATTGGCAATGGATACATTGTGTGTGAGATTACCACCCCGAGTGTCTATGTTAGGCAGAAGAACTATTTTGAATGTGCAGTCTTTTGCCTTCACAGTGGTCTGTTGCCTCCATGTTGGGCTGGAATTGCAGAGGCTGATGGAGTGGCGAAAGAACAATAGAAGAGAGGTGACTCTTAAGTACCCAATCATTGCAAGTCTAGTCACTCCAGACAAAAGAATGGTCCCTGTGCAGAAAAACCTGCCAATGAGGAACCTGGCAGGGGATTATGCTGCTGAATAAGGCTGTGTCTACACTTCACTACTGTACCACTGCAGCTGTGCCACTATATGGTCTCCTGGGTAGCTGCTCTACACTGATGGGGGAGAGCTCTCCTGCCACTATAATTAACGAGTGGCAGTGGCTATGTTGGTGGGAAATCGTATGCTGCCAACATAGCACTGTCTACACCAGCGCTTTTGTTGAAGAAATGTATGTTGGTCTGGGCTGTTTTTTTCACACCCGTCTCACAAATGTTTGACTGACAAAAGTGCTAGTGTAGATAAAGTCTAATATATGCTGGCTAACATAAGTAGATATCATGTTAATAATATGTATTATCTGCAGCATATATATTAGTATGCATTAATCACCAATAACCTTAGCCCCAAATATTCTAACGGAGATAGAGCTGAAATGGCCTATCTCATAATCCTGTTCACTTACACTATTATCCCATAACTCCTTGCATTTGCTGAAGTAAAGATTTGGCATAAGCAGATGAGAAATTTGCCAAAATCAAGAAACATTTGCTCTTTCTCTCAGGACAAGCTAGGGAAACACCTTCACAGACCAGTAGCTAGAATCCTAGAATATTAGAGTTGGAAGGGACCTCAGGAGGTGTCTAGTCCAACACCCTGCCCAAAGCAGGACTATCCTCAGTTAAATCATCCTGGCGAGGGTTTTGTCAAGCCTCAGCTTAAAAACCTTTAAAGATGAAGATGCCACCACCTCCCTAGGTAACCCATTCCAGTGCTTCACCACCCTCCTAGTGAAAAACTTTTTCCTCATGTCCAAACTAGACCTCCTGCACTGCAACTTGAGACCATTGCTCCTTGTTCTGTCATCTGCCACCACTGAGAACAGCCTAGCTCCATCCTCCCTGGATCCCCCTTTCAGGTAGTTAAAGGCTGCTATCAAATCCCCCGTCATTCTTCTCTTCTGCAGACTAAACAGGCCTAGTTCTTTCAGCCTCTCCTCATCAGTACCTGGAATGCTAGTGCCCAAAACAAAGATAAAGAAGGAACAGAACAACAAGTTAGGGGGACCATGCGTTGGATTTAGTGACATGTAAACTGATGTGTAATTTGTAAAATCCTCATATAAGTAACTCCAGCTGAAATGTGTACGTTGGGGAGCATGCTTTCTGCATAAGGTGAGTGTGTCATCACTGCATGGGGCAGCTCCTTGGAGACTCATATCCTATAGAACCTTTTTCCTGTACCATATTAATAAATAGGACTGACAATGGTTATTTGATCTCTTGGATATACTTCATAAAGAACCAAAGTGGGGTCCAGCAATTGACATGACACAATTCATCAACCACTGTTGAGCCGAGCCAGGAACCATCTAGCCAAAACATCCGTCAAACCAAGGAAGGTGGGTTTGCAATCTACTGCTTGGAGGGGGATAATGCTCAGGAAGCAGCAGATGCTAGTGTTTGTTAATCTCAGGTACACTCGTGCAGTTGGCCAGGCCAAAGTGCACTGTAAGTGCGCAGTCAATTCCATGTTCGCAAAGGAGGTGCTAGTGTGATTTTAAGAAGTGCTACTGTGTCAAAACACCTTTTAAAAGTAACCAGTTTGATAAACAGTGCATGAGAAAGCACTTATGTGAAACACCAATATTTTAGGAATTCCTGGGTGAAAAACCACATTTTATGTACATATAAAGCTCAAAGCGTTTTTCTTTGCTATATGCCAGACGTAGAATAGAGAGGGAAAGAATTGTCTCTCAGTAAATGCTGTACAACAAACTGAAAGCTGTGGCAAATGAAAGCGACAGACAGGAGACATTAGCCTCCTTTGTTGTACAATTTGTAAATAGCCATATTAGTCCATCACTCGCTCTCGCTGTTGTACCTCTTGACACGTGGGGTCATGGGTGTAATTTGTTTACACTGGATGTGCAGGGACAAACAGGAGAGGGCCAAAATAGGGCACCCAATGGCCTCATTTGTTTAGCATTGGCCAACAGGTAAGAAAGCCGACAATGTATTTAAAACTAGAACAAGATAAAAATGGGAAATTAAAGTAGCACGTGGAAGGTTAGAAGCAACGGTCCTACCCCCATACGTACAGTTCACAAGAAATGAACGCAAGGGTAGGGGATTGTCAGGAGAGATGCAGCTAGCAAGGAGGGGCGGGGGGAACTAGACTGGAAAACACAGGCTGAAAACCCTAAAAATACACAGGGAGCTGTGCAGAGACGGGTAAGGAGCAGTGACAGTACTCCTGCAGTTCATTTGGCAAGCGGACAAAACAACAGGAACTGGAGGAATAAATTCAAGTTTGCAGGAGCAGGAAGCAATCCCCATTCTCCTCCCAGAGCTGGGATAAAAACCAGAGGCCCTTGCTTTCAACCCCCTGCTCAAGCCCATTGAACCCCGTTCTCCTCTGAGAGCTAAGAATATAATTTTTTCTTCCCTCTCGCATTATCCACATAGCTCAATTTGCTGAACTCACTGCTACTGCTTATACTTTAAAATGACCTCACAGAATTAATTAGTCTCTCTCAGTTCATGTCTCCCCGCTTCCTACAGTGTTTTTGCCTAGCTTCTGCCCTCTCTGCATTTTAAATGTTGCACTTATTTTAACCCCCAGCACAGAAAAAGATGAAGTAACTAAAAAAAAAAGAAAAAGAAAACAAAGACATCAAAATGCTCAAGGTACTTTACGTGAGTCCGGTAAATTAAGAATTGTAACCCTTCAGGAATTCAACGGCAGGAGATGATTCACTTTGTTGAATCTATGGTTGCCAAGCAATAGAAAGGCAGGCTTTGCTTCTAACCGCAACCACTAACTCCGTGGTTCCCAACCTTTTTGGCCCAAGGGTCACAGATATCATTTTTACAACCCTGAAGGGCCACCGGTCTCCACCATCAGCCCCCCCACCCTACTGCAGCCAGACCGAAGGAGTTCAGCGAGGAGGCTGCCTCCTTGCCGATCTCCCACCCCCTGGTTGAAGCAGGGAATCCGCACGTGTTCTGTAGCCCAGTGTGCTTCACCAGTGGCTCCCTTCTGCAGCCTGAGGGACAGGAGATCAGTGCTCTGCTCCCTCTGGCTCCAGCAGGGACCCAGGCAGAGCGATTCCATAGGGAAGGGGAGCTGATCTCCTGTCCCCCTGGCTGCAGTAGGGAGCCTGCGCCAGTCTTGTAGCCCCGTGACAATGCGCTCCACTGGTTCCTTTGTCAGAGGCTCCCTTCTGCAGCCAGTGGGAGAGGAGCAGTGGGCCACTTTGAAGGACCCTGGGGGCCATTTTTGGCCTGCAGGTCATGAGTTGGAAACCAGTGCCCTAACGAATATATGAAACGTGGGTTTTCCTTTACTTCTAGATAGTCGTGTTCTTAAGATAAAAGTAATATAATGCAATGGAAACTACCTCAAGTTAGCTAATTTAATACTAAAGAGAGAACAAATAACTTATTAGGGATTTTTATCGTTTCTGATTAAAAGTGTCAAATAAAAAGGTAATAACTTACCTAATTAAATGTTTAATTCTATTGGTTACTTTTTTGTTTTCTAAAATGCATGGTCTTGATAACTTTAAGCTCTTAATGCCTTATCTTGTCTGGTTATAAACACAATTTTGGCAACATTCATCCTATGTGTCATGTATGTCGCCCAATGCTGCTCTGTGTTGTGTGTCACATGCTTCATTTTTAATTGTTTTTACAAGCAAAAGCCAATTTTACACTCAATTATTGTGATGGGGTCCACTCACCACTGGGGCACTTTCCCCTGGCTGCTCTGGAGATTACCTCCACTCACTTCCCAAGCCCGCTTCCTTCACTCGTTCATGAATGTTGCTCTCTCAGAAACTCAGGGTGCTTTCTCCCTCCATGGCTTGGCCCTCCAGTCAGGTCACTGTGTGTTTTCTCCTTCCAGGGTATCAGCAGTCCTTGGCACTCTGCCTGGTCTGAGCCATTTCCCCTATGGCTGGCAGTAGAACCCAGACCCACCCACTATTCTGGGCTCCAGCCTGAGAACCCAAACCTTGCAGATGTTTCCCTGGGCTGCTCCTTCTTCACCTCTCTCAGACTCTTTTTCTACCCTCTGCTCTCCACCCTTCCCTCAGGGCCAAGACCCCAAGGTTTATTCTTCCCCTTGTTTCTTCCTTTCCTACTCCATGGCTAGGGAGTGGCTACCAGCTTCCTGGCTTTATCATCTGGCTTTTCAGATAGGCTCTAGTCCCAATCAGGGATTGTGTCTCTACAGGTGTGGTCTTTTAAGGCTGCTCTGGGGTGAATCCCTCATCACAATTATTTTTTTTTAAAAAGTGCTGTTGTTTTTTAATACAAGTCGTGCCATACTCCTTTAATATTATGTTTGGGTTATAAACATCAAAATATCCATTTTTTTTTGCAAAACTCAAAAAGGCCTCAGTTTATATATATATATGTATGTATTTCTGCCTCAGTGAATAATGCAATTGCAAAAAGAATTTTTTTTATTAATCAAAAGCTTTTTAGTCAAAGAAAAAAAAACTAAGGGAAAAACCTCAAAGTTAATGCAAAGGTAATATTAATAAAATCATATTTTTAGGTTTTTATAAACTTGTTTTTGCCTTCATTAAATATTAAAATACAATTAAGTGTGTTATAGCGAAAATATCTAAAATTATAACAGTATATTTTATGTCTGGTTGTGCTGCCAAATATTAAAGCTAACCAAACAATTCCAACAAGTTTCTACTTTTGTCTCCCAGTGTCATGAATGTTTCATACCCTGAAAATGTTTGCAGAAACCTGTATTCCAGCTTCATTTTGCTTTAATTTTTACATGATTTCCTTTTCTGCTATGTTAAAAAAGTTTTAGTTCCTGAAGTATGTCAGCAAATGGTATATTGCTGTCACATGCAAATTAACTCCAAACAAGCCTGGCTAAAAATTCTGTTGCTAACTCTTTTGCTGAACAGAGAGCTGGGGGCAGGGGGAAGCAATACCACATCCCACAGAACATTGAGAGCACCTTTTTTTCTAGCAGTCAAGCACTATATTTATTATAAAAAACCATTAAGACACATGTTAAGGATGCCATTATGCAAAAACTGCAAAAGCATCTACACATGTAGAGCTGTGCTAAGAACGGGGACAAAAATCAGAATAAAAAGCAAAAATTTGTTTTAGCCAAAAGAAATAAATAAATAAGCAGTAAAAGAAACCAGGTCCCTAGACACAGGGGGCTGAAGGTTTTAAAAGGGCAGAAGCTGGTCAGCTTGGGGGACATTTTCTCTTTTCCATGAGGGACAGGCCATCTGGCATATAGCAGCCTCATGTGGCCAGGCAGCCCACTCTCTTGAGCCCAGATGCCCGCAAGGACTCTGAAGCACCCACAGGACTTGGACCCCAGCCCAGAGATGTCCTGACAGTGGGAGGAAACTGAGGCACGGACATGCATTTACTGTTCATTATTTTGTGTGATCTGTATTCACCTGTGCTTTCATGTAAAATAAAAATGAGCATAAATGCGTCAGACTCTGATCAAAGCATCCCTCTATATGTGAACTGCTTCATGAATAAACGTATACCCACGAGAGGGCTGAACTGTCACCAGATGCATCACGCCAGGGGGCAGAGTTCTGGGGGAGGGGTGCGTTAAGTTCTGGGGAGTCTGACGGGTCTGTGCAGCACGCAGAAGGGCTAGGCAGCAGGACAGCCAGTTCCAGCCCTTGGAGGGCCATGAGATTTGGGCAGTGGCTAGATTCAATTTCAGCTCCTGGAGCTTGGGAAAAAACCCAGAGATCAAGAGCAGAGTCTTGGATTTCTCTCCCTGCTGTTCTACGGGGTGACCAAGGAACTGACACACCGTGAGAGTGGTTTCCACAGTCAATAGGAGTATCCACAGTTAAGGAATTCAGTTAAGGAGCAGGCCCTTCCATGGTAACTTCTTTGTAGCAGCGACTGCCTTCGTTTTATAAATCCAGAATTAATTCCAACTTGGGGTAGTGAGGCTCGGTGAGTGCTTGCATATCATGTTGGAAAGGTAAAGCCCTAGGGAGACGTTAAATATTATTATTGTATTATGTGCATAGATCCCGCCAACAAGAGGGGATAGTTAGCTCTTATATGGGCACGGAAATGAGAAATCACATGTAAGATTCCAGCACAGGGAGGTGAAGGTAAATCCCATCGAGGACTTCTGAGGTGCCCAGAGAGCAGCACCCCAAACAGAAATCACGGTGTGGAATGTCTGATGCGTAAGTGGTCTGTTAGTCTGGGCGAGGAATGTAGTGCAATCTCATTCCACGGGCACGTCAGTGATGGTGAGGCAAGGGAGGTGTCAGGTGAGTCTCAAAAATCAACAGAATCCTAATTTCATGGGTGTTGCCCTCTGCGGAGTGACGAGGGGGGCTTGCTGTCCCTGATAAGGCTGTGCTGCCAGTTGAAGACATAATTTAACTTTGGGAGGGGCTGAATATGTGACATGCCTTTGTTAAAGTATAATTAAAAACCTGGATTTTCAAACATTTTCTTGAACAAATATCTCCATGACTGTTCGAGGTTTGCCACGTTTGGTCCCTTGTGTTTGTGGGAGAAAGGAGTGTCAAACGATACCAATTCGACCCATTTCCAATGACACTGTGTCATCAACATTTCTGCCAACCGGAGTACCTGGGGCTGGGAGTCGGCAGGGCAACGAAATTCCCGCTGCCACAGTGCAGAGGGTAACACTCCTGATGTTACTCTGTAGAGCTTTACAAATCAAAAGACCCCTCCCTTCCCTTTCTATCATTAACTAGCCCATGTAATTGCACATGTTCCCAAATTGTCTAGGGGAGGACTGTATTCAAATTTGAAGGGCAGCCCTCTGGGCCTCTGTCCTCTCTCTATAGCCTTCTGCCTCAAGATTTTTCATTTGGGAGTGTCCATTAAGGCACTAACATTGTTTTAAACTTAACTCTTTATTATCCAGAAACATTTAGTTACCTGAAGAGAAGGCTACCAGGATGAGCAGAGGAGCAGAGAGCTCATCTTAGGAGATGAGGCTAAATAAGCGTGGCTTCTTTAGTCTAGCACAGCGGTTCTCAAACTTCATTGCACCATGACCCCCTTCTGACAACAAATATTACTACAGAAGCTGAAGACAAAGCCTGAGGGCTTTGGCCCTGGGCCACAGCAAGTCCAACACCAGCCTTGGTGACCCAATTAAAACAGGGTCGTGGCCCTCTTTGGGGTCCTGACCCATGGTTTGAGAACACTAGCCAAGAAAAATGAAGGCTGAGAAGCAATAGGATTTCTCTTTCTCTCTATATATATACGCACACACATTGGGGGTAAATACCAGGAAAGGTGAGGAGCCAGAGAAGCTAAAGGACAACGTTGGCACAAGAACAACTGACCAGAAATGAAGGTAGGCTGGAGAGCAGAAGGCTTCTAACCACCAGAGGTGAGGTTCTGCCATGGCCTTCCAGTAGTAGCAGTGGGGGCCAGAGACACAACGGTGGGGGAGGAGGGGCGAGAGACAGGCTCCTTCCTTGTTCCCTGCCCAGATAACACAGGGGCAGCTGGGCCCAACTTGTGTGAATGGTGTTACCCAACATGTGGGCTGGTAGCAGCATCACGCCGATCTTGGGGGGGCAGGCAAGGTACATGAGCAACCTCCTTAGCAAAATCCTGGTTGTAGCCCTGGAAGGGGCAAACTATCTAACGAGCTGTGAGATGAAGCTGGAGAACTGTAGAATCAGGGTTATGTGACTCAGTGACCCAGGAGGTCCCGTACAGTCCGGTGTCCCTATGCATGCTATTGTAGAAATGCGCCAGGTCTATGCATGCCCTGGCCTTTAAACTCCAGCATTGCCCAAGATAAATAAATCCTTATCTTCTATTAGCCAAGCAAGCCCAGGACAGAAAAAGTGACGGCTCAGAGGACGAGGGATATTGCTCTGGAAGGAGGGAAACCATGTTTTAAGCCTCACTCGTCCCAGGCAACAGACGCACTGACTACTGGAGACCTAATCTGCTCTTCCAGGCAAGTCTGTTTGCCAAAAATAATCACCCACCAGTCTAAGGCGCCGTGACGCTGCAGGCCCTGCAATCAGGCTGGATAGCTTTACACTCACCTGACTTAACACAGAGGGAAAGGGACAGGCACGGCAATTTGTGGAGTTCTCCCGGAAAGAAGCTGAATTCGCAGACCCTGGGAGCACGGCAAGATTTACAGCACAGCACAGCCAGACACTTATGTGACCTGTCAGGCAGCCTGAACACAGACAGGCAGAATTGCCACTTAGCTGGGCTCCTGGAACCTTGTGAGACACTCCGCAAGTCACGTAATCCCCACACTTCAGGAGAGAGGCTGAGGAGAACACTTTGTGTGTGCCCCTCGTCTCTGGAGATTCAGCTCTTCAGCACAGCGGCTCTCTCTGGATAGGTCTGTGCAGCATCCCGCACAATGGGTTTCTGCTCTCAGTCCTAGCCTCTAAGCCACTGAAATATAAACCCCTAGAATAATTCAGGGGAGCAGTGGCCTGCGCTGCTGAAAGAGAAGACGGTCAGGTCTGCACACAACGTCTTAAGGCAGGTTTAAAAATGGAGATATGATAGCAAGCAGAATATGCAGAAAAACGAGTTGAGAGGAAGACATTTCACCGCCACGTCGCCACCGAAAGAAGAGAAAACCCTTTCCCAATAGGCTTCCCATTATCGATGGCTTCCAAACTACCATGCGGAGAGTCCCAGCCTGCGTGCTAACCCGTAGCTCCACTTCACCATTTATCCATTTTCTGCTTCACTCTTTTGCCCTTCAGCACAATGTACACTCTGCAGTCAGCCCAGATCCCTGTGCAGCCCAGGCCAGCCCAGCCCAGCTTCTTTCATCATCTGAACAGCTTGTCGGGCACTTTGCTCATGGCTGAAAGCACCACGCAGTGCAGCAGCTTGCAGTCTTTGTTCCAAAGAGGTCCTTGGCCTAAGAAGCATGCTAGCTCTGTTAGCTTTTCTTTGAAGGCGAAAGGGTTTCCACCTGGTCAGAATGACTGTAACTCACTTACCCAGCCAATGGAAAGAAACCCGTATTTTACCCAATACAAAGGCTCACCAGACTCCAGAATGATTTACTGGAGTAAATTCTGCATTCAGCTGTGTCTGTGCAACGCCACCAGAAACCACTCTGCTGAATTCTCTGGGGCAGCTGCTTAGTGGGTGTGACTTGCCATGGCCTATTGAAATCAACAGAGCTATGACAATTGACACCAGCTGAGTATCTGCCCTCCGATCATCCCCACGACAGCGTTTATAATACAGGTTGTGAAGCCATGTGAAATCTATATTAGTATTCTCTCCCCAGCCCTGGTTTTGCAGACATTGATGCATGTGTGTAATTTTACTCACGTGAGTAGCTCCAACATCCTGCTACAGCATTTGCAGGAGAAGGGTTTTCAAATTAGACCATGACAAGTAAAAAACCTGGGATCTTGATTTCTGGAGACAATTAAACAGACTCACTAGCGGTGGTCAGCTCCAGCCATGCCCAGAACAGCGCCAGATTGAGATTCCTACAACTCAGATGCACTGAAAGAGCAATATCCTTTTCATTTCTCGGTTATGGCGCGTGAACAGTTTATGGGAGAAATCAGTGCTATTGTTAAAGAAAATATGACTGCTGTTTTGTAAGCTGAAGTGTTTGCTTAGCAAACTGCATGGAGTTCAAAGAGTTGAAATAAAATGATATCTTAAATAAAGGGCTCAGCTCAGCCGTAGAGCAGAAGCACAGAGAACTGGCAATACGTTATTTACATCAGTTATCAGTAAGTAGCAACACCACAACAATAGCTGCAACATCATTGCTCTAAGGTTAAGATAGGGTTTGGATTATAAAGCTCAATTTAATACTTTGGCAAGCTCAGAATCACATCAGATTGAAGTTATACTACATGTACACACACTAAGCATCTGGAATGAGTTGCTCAATTTACCAGGGTAGCCTTTCTCTTGACTCAAATGCTGTGCACTATGATTCTTTTTAAAAAAAATTTACAAGTTTTCTTTTCAGATTACTAGCGATAAACCTGTGATGTTTTGAAACATAAATCGTTATACTAAGGAATTATTAAATTATTAAAATAGTGATTTATAACATTCATTAGTTAGTGGTCTCAGAAGTACATGTTCTGTCCTGATTCACCCTGAGGCAAACAAGAAGTTCAACGGATACGAAGGTCACAAGGTCAAGGCAGAATTTGGACCATAATATTTTAAAGTCGTAGATGCCATGTAATTTTTTTGTACATTTCTATAAATCAGAATTCTGTTCTAGTAAATAGGAGAATATGGAAAGAAAAAAAGCCTATGTTTACATGTTTAAATTCAAACACAAATTACTAATGGCAAAAAAGTTATGAGTAATGGCTGCCTTTGGTGCCTGCTAGGTATTGCTGCATCTGTGGAGTACATATATAATTTATTCAGTTTAATGGAAGTTAAGTTTGATACTTTCATAGCAAGGCTTTTACCTCAGGCAGTTCTTTAGCTGCTGTAAATTCCGACAGCTTAAGGAACTCATAAATTATAGGTCATTCAGTAAGACGTATGATACACTGGTATACAAAGCTAAAAGCAATGAGTTATTTAAAAAAAGCAATCCATTATCACAGCTGTTTAGGATCAAATATGTGATTCTTTTGAAGTTAGGCTAAAATTATCAATAGCTCGAATGCAAGTGTACAAAATATTGGAAGCACCAGGCTCCCACCACTACATTTTACCCAATCTGCTTGCCAGTATAAACATTTTATATGAGATTCTGAGACCCTTATTCTATGAGGAGTTTCAAGTCAATGGAACTACGTGTGGAGTAAGGTGTTGTTCAGTGCGGGTAAAGGTATTGGAATCTGGCACTTAGTTTATCAGGCATTCATCTGGACCATGTTGGCTAGTAGCTTACATTTCCTTGTTTAAAAAGCTCATAAAATTAGCACCAGACGATGAGTAACATTCTGGTCAAGTCTGTATGATCTATCAAGGTATGCCTTGCAACTCCAGGACATGCAGTATCAATGAATACACTGTGGCAGTTTAACCCCAAAGAGCTGATATCAGCAGTCATATCCCCCTATTCTTCTCTTCATCAAAAATGTGTTCAATGTCTTGTTTTCCTTTACATTCATTTCTGCCCTGCTATGGTTGTGCATCAAATCTGACTCCAAACAGGGCTACCCTGGAAAAATGTCCGGGTTAAATTTGTATTCAGTTTTCAGCAGGAGCCATGCTAAACAGTTATGGAAGCCCAAGCCTGGAAGCCCAGGTAGTATGTGTCTAAAACGTAAATTAGAGCTGCAGTCCAACCCCGGAGGTAGAAAATGGGCATGAACGCTACTGGTATTCACTGGCAATGACTGCTGGTTCTCAGTTTGGAGCCCCTTCTGGAGAACTGCAAAATAAAATATTTGTCTCTTTTTGGTATACATATCCTACATCCCTCAGTGTGTTTGTGTGATAACAGCCTGCCTGGATGCACAGGTAGATCAAAAGGGGCTGGTAAAGAAACCAGGCCGGAGAAGTTAACAATGGCCTCGAGAAGGCACATCTTCTCAAGTACAGTAGACGAGTTTGTAGCTGAAAGAGGGAGGACTCAGCCCCAGCCTTGCTGACAGGGCTGTTAGCCCAGGCTGGGAATCTGGATAGTAAAAGACCCTAGTACGTCTAAGCAGCTGCCCTACAGAGAAGGAGGGAAGCACAAAGTCGTGAGATACTTCAGGCACACAGAGACTGGCTGGAGATGAGGGATCTTCAGAAAAAAGGGGTAACGACGTGCCCAGGGAGCACTGGAGGAGCACCAGGGCTAAGTCAGGTCTCCCCATGGGCAGGAGGAGGCTGACAGTGCCCAGGCAGGTTCTGTTCTTTTAAACCCACTTCTCTAGGTGCAGTGCACCATTTGGCAGGTCGATTCAGACTTCACTGGAGCAGCTGCTCCTGTGTCACTGCCGGCCAGAAACCACAGCTGACTTCCAGGGAGGTGCAAAATCTGGAGCTCCAGTCAAGGAGCGGTGGGGCCACAGAGAAATGGAGGTGGAGGGCTCACATGTGAAAGGGTGCACTCTGAAGACTGGAAGCAGCTCTCAAATGGGGGAGCCTGCCAACTCTCTCTTCTCTTCCACGGTGACCTCATGCAATACCCTGGTTGGATATTCAGATGGGAGCAGACTACCGGAAGGCCGTGAGCACACAGATTTCAGCACCCATACGTTTTGTTTAACTTGTTTTCACTAGGTACGTCTTTCCTCAGGCTGGACCCCCCTAGGGCTCCAGATTCTCCGCAGAGTGTAAGGAGCTGGTCAAGAGCACACTTACTCCAACATGTTTTGGGATTTTCTGTAGCCTTTGTACTCACACCTTGCATACATTTTCCACCCTGCTGGGAGAAAGAGATGAGGAGAACAGTTCAGGGGACAAAGGTGTTGTCTTTGGACAAATTACCACTTTGTCTCTATGGTTTGAACCAAAATTAGTTGTAAATATCAGCCTCCCACGCACAGTCCTATCCAAAATATGGACTGTTAAGAAAATACTGGAGCCAAACAAATGCTTAAGAATTTGCAGTGGCTGAGGAAAACTGAATGCAAACATACTGATACTTTCTTGGTTCTCATCGTCGTACTTTTGAACACCTCGCAGTCATGGGTGAATGTTATCCTTACAATATCACTGTTGTACTATCTATAGCTTACAGATGGGGCACATAATCACATAGTAATTAAAGTGACCCGACCAAGGCCAGATGGGAATTCTGTGGCTTAGCCAGGAATGAAATTCAGATCTCCTGCATCCAAGTGCAGTTCATCATCCACGACTTTTCTTTCCCTAGGTCCAACTAGAGAACGAGCCTGGTCAACAGGCCTCCAGCATGCTACCTGATGATACCTACCCAAAACACAAACAAACAACCAGACCATCCAGTTACTATTTCCTAATAATCCCCTGTGCATTCCCCCTGGCATCCTGGAGACATTTGGAATGTTTTCTGTCTTTGAAAAGTAAATTATAACAACAACAGGCACTCTCCATTGCACTTTACTGAGAATACTTCTCAGAAGATTTCGTTTCTGGGGGAAATGAATATCAATCAATATTCCTGTACATAATCATGGTACAGTCTGGAAGAAGTACAGGGAAAACTTCTAAATTCTCACTGTGTACCAGTCATCTGAATACCAAACTCAAGTTATTACTGAGAAGTTATTGACCTCATATAAGTGATAAAGAATAGATCATGCTTAAACCCATCTATGCTGGTGGGGCAATTTTGCTACAGGCAAATGAGCAAATGCAATGGGATCTTTGGTTGGCCTATCTCCTGGTCACGCTTAAAAGTTTCTTCCAATACAAAATTTTCTGACAGTTTTAGAGAGGCTCTCTGCATTGTTGTAATGCTGTTGGAACCAGTAGTGTCCCTCAAATGAATGGACATTTTAGAAGTGTGACTACAGTACAAGTCTATCACCCCACCGGGAGTTGGCCAAATTGAAGGGTTTCATAAATGGGATCCATTTCTGAGTTCTTTTGACTTCAGCATGATTTTTCATAGCTGCTTAGTGGCTCACCTGTCCAGTTCCTTTGCTCAACAAGGCCTGAGATATCCTTGCTGTAGAAAAATATACTGGAATAAACAATAAAACAATTCTCATACTTTCTCTGGGCACCAGCCATTATATGCACCAAATTTGGAATGTTTAACGTTTGACTTCAGAATTTGTTGCTCTTTGATCCTGTGGTTAGACCGACTGTATTTTCCTCTTTCCTGTAACAAATGAAGTCAATCTCAGCTACTCTTCGAACATTTCCTTGTGTGAGAGGAATGTCATGAACATATTTCTGTAACAATCATTCCATGTCCCATGTGCACAGAATACTTCTCTTGGAGTGTGTTGCTACCTTCTTTTTGCCACCTTCAGAAATAAAATTGTAAAACACAGAAACAATCACTATGAAATATTTTGTCATCTCTGCTCGTATCCTCAGCTACAATAGCCTCCTCAGTCTGAATTAGTGTCCTAAACAGTTTATTCATTCATTGCAATCTGTCCTTTTTTTTTTTTTTCCAGGATATTGTATAGCTCCAGGAAATCTGACTTGAGGTTTTTTTCCCCTGAGCTATAACCGCCAGATATGACTAATCTTTCTTCATTATTCATCCCATCCCAATCTTGTGTCACTTTGGTCCCTCTCTGTTGTGCAAATCTAGTGTCAGCAATGACCATCTGGAAATGGGATGGTGAGGAGGTTTGGGAATTAGCTGAAACACAGAGACAGATAAATATGAATTACCCACTTATAGCTGGCAGTCGTCACAAAATCATACTTTAACAGGGGATTAGAATCACGGTTTTGATAGGAAGTTAGCAATGAGCTGAAGCTGTAAAGTTTGGATGTAAACTTTCTTCCAGTGTCTGTGTGCGGAGAGAGGGCAAGGGTAGATTCAAGGTGTTTGTTTAAACCCATGGTGCATTTCGGGCCTGATCCCTAGGTCCATCCAAGTAGCATCCAGGGCAGGACCAAGGGGGTTGGGTAAGGGGAGCAGTTGTATGTAAGCCACCTTTCTGCTCGCTCTCTGACCAGGGCTGAAATACCACTCAGCATCACTTAGAGAAGTCAAAAGGCCACTCTCCATCACCCTAGCTAGAATGGTCCTCGAGAGACTGCTCCGCTAGCCAGGGATTCCCCCATCCCCACGCCTATCCATGGACACCCCCTAGGCTCATCCACTCATGACTCAGTGACTAAAACTCCCTCTAGTGGAGCTCTCTCCTACCTCCTATGGTAGCACCTTCAAGGCACAAATGAAACTAGAGCATGACTGCCACGCTTACAGGAAACTTCTTTTCCCTTTGAAACAGGCTGTTGTAGAACATCTGGATGAATCTCTTGGGAGAGCAGATTCTCCTAGAATATTCCCAGGACTTTTTGATTTCCATCCATGAAGGGGCCTACTCCCCACAGGCACTGTCTACTCATTGGGTGAGGCTCTCTTCTGGCTTTGCACCCCCTGTTGATAGCTGCTCTAGACCTGAGATGGTCTGTCTCCTTCCATGGCCTGGCTCTCCAGCTCTCCACCGAGGGGTCCACCCTTTCGAGTGTATGACGACAGTCCAAGAAAGGGCTAATTCTGCTGCCCAGGCTTCAACTAGCCAAAATCCCAGAACCAGAATTCTTAATGGCATATGGGGTCTTCCTAGACCTGAGTGGCTGGTATCAGGGATGGGTTTTTTTAACACCATGCCCAACAGGAGGTGGGTAGGGGAGCCGAGACCAATCATCTCCACCTGGGTTCTGATCCAGTGACCAAAGGTAGGCAAGTGACCCAGGCCTGTGCCCTGGAATGTTATACAACTACCTCACTGCATCACTTCCGACTAGTCTTCCCATGCCAGGGGGGAAAGCAAAGCAAAGTCATCGTCTCCAACCTTGCAAATGTCCGGAGTCATTTCCCCTCAGCAGATTGGGTAGGCCATCAATAATCAGGGGCCCCAGAAGCTGGGCTTCCCATAATGCTCCCTGTGCAGAGCTCCAGAGCCTGCATCTGCTCACCTCCACTGGCTGCCTGCAAGTGAGCTACTCTGCTCTTCTTTAAAGCCCCTTCTCTAGCCTGTTAATGCATTTCAGCTTCCAGGGCTCCGAGCAGCTGCTAGCCCCTTCCTCACCCCACCAGCAGATCAGAAACACGGCAGCAGCAACTCTTTCCCTCACACAGCTAAAAAAAGGAGCTGTGATTCATTTAGATTCTGATTTTCATACTGAATATAAAATAAACCAATATTGTCAGAGCTTACAAAGGTTCATTTTGCACCATTCATAGATTCCAAGTCCAAAAGGCGCCATTGGGATCACTTAGTCTGACCTCTTGTGTAACACAGGCCAGCGAATGGCCCTAAATTAATTCCTAGAACAGATCTTTAAGAAAAACATCCAAACTTGTATTAAAAGTTGTCAGTAATGGAGAATCCACCATGACACTTTGGTAAATTGTTCGAATGGTTAATTATCCTTACGGTTAAAATGTACACTTTACTTCCAATCTGAATTTGTCTAGCTTTAACTTCCAGCCGTTGGATCTTTTTTATACCTTTTTCTGCTAGGTTGAAGAGTCCATTATCAAATACTTGCCCCCATGTGAGTACTTAGAGACTAATCAAGTTACTCATTAACTTTCCTTTTAGTTACATTTACACTATAGGCTAAGGGTGTGTTTTCCTTGCTCATGCACACATACTCATGCTGGCTCGCATTGAACTAGTATGAGTATAAACAGCAGTGTAGCTGCGCTAGTACACGTGGGGGCAGTGGAGACAGCTTAGTCATGCTGATTACATGTCCAGTGGTTTCAGGTACAAAGAGAGCTAAGAAAAGCATGTGTACACAAGTAGAAGAATCACACCCCTAGCTTGTAGTGGAGACATAGCCTTTATTAAACTACATAGATTGAGTTCTTTGAATCTATCACTGTATGGCTTGTTTGCTAATCTTTTACTCATTCTCACGGCTCTTCTCTGAACCTTCTCCAATTTATCAACATCCTTCTTCAATTGTGGACTCCAGAACTGGACACAGGGTTCCAGCAGCACTTGCACTAGTGCCAAATACAGAAAACAACCTCTCTACCGGAGATTGCTCTGTTTATGCATCCCAGGATCTCATTAGCTCTTTTGGCCATGGTGCTTTACTGGGAGCTCATATCAAGCTGACTATCCCCCATAACCCCAAAATCTTTTTCAAAGTCACTGCTTCCTAGGACAGAGTCCCTCTTCTCTCCTGCATATCCTGCTTCCATGCATCAATGGTCGGCTCACCTGTTCAGAACAGCACCTAGTCATATAGAAGCAACTCCTTTTCTTCCAGTACACACTTGAAAAGCATAATTTTTTTCTATTCTCTGTTCATTCTCATGAGTATATAAATTACTGGAGGTTTTGGAAGCTTTACCTCTCATCTTTTTACTTCTGTATACCTCTGCTGCCTACAATATTTTGCTTGAGGGAAAATCTATTCTTAGAATACACTATGTTGGTACAAATCATGTTTGTTGTATGGCCATCTGGCTTTTTCTGTTCAGTCACAAATCTAACTTTTAGGTCAAAGTACAGAAGTTGGGAAGAAATGTTGAGGCTGTTCACAGGATGGTTTCCATCTCTATTTTCTTTCTCTGTCATTTTATGGGCTTCATAGGCATTTAATCTGAAGCCTAATCTAAATCCCTTCTGGGGTTTGTGTGCTCAGCATCACATCTATGTTCACTACGAGGATGTATATTAAATGTCCAGAGTTAGGTTTCTACCAAGACTTCCTTCCTCTTTCAAAATCCCAGATACAAGGCCTTTTCCTGATCTAACATCTACCAAGGTCAACGAGAGTGTCTTTGCACTAGCTTCATTCCCATACCTTTTTTTGCCTTAGAAGCTCCCACCCAGTGAATGGTTTCAAGCTTCACCAATGGGCAAGCTCTCCTCCCATCCTATTTCCTTTTCATCTCAGGAAAATGTAACATCAGCAATAGTCTTCTTGCACTTTCTTTGTTCTTCACTTTCACATTATTATTAACATGTCATTATCGCATCTTTGTTTCCTGACTTTAACAAAGCTTTGCCAGGTCTTTAATACTGACTGCCAGATTTGCAATTCTGTCAGCATGGTCTAAACCCCCAGGCAACTTCCTCCATTTAAAACAACCTCCTCTGCTTGCATGATTCTGCTCACACATAGGAGACGAGAAAAGCATATAGGTGGGGACCATCACTTTGAGTTCACCTCCCAATGCTACGCATGGCTTATCCCCAACAGGCAGCTTTTATAGGAAGCAGGGTCTCTCGTACTTTTTGCGCTGTCAAAATGTTACCCAGCCCTTTCCTTTCAGACACCACCAGAGGCTCCCTTTAAATGAAGTTGTTTCTCATGATCTCTCCCTAATGGTCTGCAAAATAATGGATAACCAGCTTTTACTGATGTCTGATCACTTCTGTGCCCTGCTATCCCACGAAATTTTGAAAGTCTGCAGTATCTTTTTATTTAATGAGCTCAACAATTAAACACACCAGGCCCAAGGAAAGTGACTAGAAGGCAAAATTCTCCATCACTGCATATGAAGGGGCCAATGTCGCAACAAGAAAATCCAGGCCACTACAACATTTGCAGCAGAAGCTGGCCTATAGACGTCAAACCCTTCTGTTCACTTACAAACCTCTTCACAGCCAATTGAGATGTGAGCAGCAAAAGTGTGTGTAATTAATGAGAAAAAACTACGAGCATGTCCCTTCTTTTCTTTCTCCAAACTCACTATTTTGATGAAGTCCACATCATTGAAAAGAGTTCCCCACCCACCACAAAAGAGAGATCCTTAAAGAGAATCTGCCTCTCTATCTACTAATGTATGTTATGTCTGCTTTGCCTAGGTGTGTGTCACTCGCTGCCCCTCTGCGCCGGGAACATTTCTTCTTTTGTCTTGTCAGCTCTCTGGCTGCTTAACAAACATTGCTGATGGTTAGAGCTGGTTAAAAAAAATGACAGAACAGTTCTTCATCAACGCTTGCAGTTTCATCAAAATATTTAGTGGGAAACCTCTCAATTTTGAGAATAGTTTGAAGGGACAAAGTTAAAATGAATTGTTCTGAGTATCTCATTTTGTTTTTATGTTGAAATGTTTCATTTTGATGTCAAAACATTTTGTTTTGATAAGGTAAACACACTTCATTTTATTGTTTTCACTGATCTCATTTACATTTCTACATTATATTAAAATATTTTAACTATTTTATATACAATATATTTAATATTTGAAGACAATATAAATTCTGTGAAACATTAGCACATTATCAAAGTAAATCTATCTGAAGATCCCAGATACACATTTTTGGGGAATTCTCAAGTCATGGGAAATATTGAGATTTTAGCCTTTTGGTCTGACTTGGAATTAATTTTTTTTGAAACGTTGGAATTATCTAGATGGAGGTTCTTGTTCCCAAATGGCTCTACTGATTATATTTATAATAAGACCAACCAATAACAGACTTGAAAGTTGGCAAGAATTTCTAAGCAGACTGACTCAACCAACTGGACTCAGAGCAGTTATGAAAGCAGTGACAATACTAATTAGAGTATTTAACAGTGAGTAAAAAGTATATCTGCTCAAATACTGTTCACTAGCTATTGAGAATCTTGCCCCAAATGACAAACTGCATTGATCAGCCTCCTCATTATTCATGGTTAGTGAACATTTCTGAGCAGGGGTTTTGCTTCCCCATGTGTTGGCAAATGATTACTTTTTGTATGAGTAAGTACCCACATCCTCACACGAGTACAGGGATGTAACTACTCACTGCTCTTTACTATTCTTAATCCCGGGCGATCAGGGGTTAGACGGAATATAATGTGACCAGTCATGTCCCGTGGATAACTAACAGCAAGTAGACCATTTGAACTGCTTGTGAATAACCCAGAGGCTGAAAACTGTCCAAAGCATTAGCTCAAGTTGAAAATCTGAATTTAGCATTAAACTGCATTTAATGGTTCATCTCCAAAGGGCATCAATATACTAACATTCCATAGGATGGGAGATCTGATGTTAAGTTAAAATCACAAAGCTCAGGGTCCTCCATTTACTAGAGAGAACCAGGAAGTATAATATGGGAGACAAAGTGAGGGACTTCTGAGAAGAAGGTTATTGACTTCTGTTGACTAGAAGCACACAGCTCCTGTGGCACAAATTGTTCTCTTCTCCTGTCACATAAACACATTCAAAGACATCAGGAGAATTCACAAATAATTCACCAAAGGCTAAAACCTCTACCAATGACCAATTCAACCAGCTCTGATGAAAAGGCTGAGAAATGGGGTGCAAGGCAGAATGAGAAGTGCAAAAAAGGGAACACAAGAGAGTCAAGAGGAAGAAAGATGAACGCTTCAGCTGTCTCCTGTCCTGCCCCTCGCTGTGGGGACACTATTACACTTGACAAAGGCTGCCTCAGTTGAAGACAAGGTTATAACAAGCTCTGAAAACCTTCCAAGTTAGTGTCACTAGAGGATGAAAGTTTTTCTGAGTAATTCCAAGTCTCCGTGGAGGATTCCAACTTCCCCATTTAAAATGCAATCCATGTATGAAGTTTGCCAAGAAGTTCAGGGGAAACAGTGTCAAAGCATTAATGGAGGGCACGTCCTGGGGAATCTCAGCAGGCTTCAAAGAGCAATACACAACAAAATGCTTATTGCTTAAATTATGCATTCCCATTTTGTCTCAAGGTAGATTCCAGGCTCTTTTGTTTGAATAGTTATGCCTTCAGAACAAATTTCTCTTCAGTTTATTCCTAAATAGAATATCAAGCAAAAGAAAATGTACGTTTCTTTAAAAATTCCAAGCAACACCACTTATGGCTACCGCCTCAAAAATGAATGTGCTTGTTCAATGACGCAGCTTGCATTTGAACTCAACAAAATCTAAATCAATAGAAAGAATGCCTGGGGCTGAGGCGCTACTATGGACTGCTGCCTCTCAGATCTCCGGGGAGCAGCAAGGAGCCAGCAAAAGCGGGCTCTCTCTACGAACTGTGAAGAGACTGCCTTTTTAACGTTAAGTGCTTTGGGAATGCTGACACTACCTTCCTACTGCTGCTGTTGGGCACACAGCTCACCCATTCCATTTTCCATTCTGTGTTAAATGCCCCTCCAACCCAATTAGCATGGGGCATTTTGCATGTCATTCCAAGAAACGCAACCAAAACTAAATTGATACTGCTGGTCACCTCCAAGGATTTTAGCACAAATATAACAAAACCCCTCACCCACCCAGAGGAATTTAAAGCATTGTCCTCTACCACCTGAGGTAAAGGAGTAGCTATATAAGATGGTAACTGTAATAGGCTGTTATCCTCTCGTGGACCAACCACAAATATCCAGTGAATTTGCATGTGCAAAAGAATATGTTGCCTGTTTTTTCCATGTAAATGTGGATTCTAAGCAATCAAACAAGATGTGAATATAAATTTTGCAGACGCATAAAGGAAGGATTGCTGAAAATTTGGTTTCATAACAAATGATAGACAAGACACATGTGGCTCAACACCTGTACAGCTTGCTAACAATACACTGGAGAGTGACAAAAACTAGAGCTAAGCCAATGTTGTTTGCAAATATTTTAGAAGGTTCTATAAAAAAAATGTCATTTTACCACATTCCCACTCTCTTTAATTAGATTGTTGAGCCAACAGGTTAATAGGTGAAGGTGCCATGGTCAGGAGGACAGACGAAGGAAATGATCTCAAAAACTGTGTTTTAATGGACTAGAAGGGGGCAACGCAGATGTCAATGAGAAATGAGAGGAAAAGGTTGCAGTTATAAAGAGAGGTAGGGGTGCGTGACGTGCACTTGGGCAAGTGTTTTATCTGTGTGTTTTGAAAGAAGAGGTCATATTTTAGCAATACTATGGAGTAAGAAATGGGGAATGACTAGGAAATATTTAGGCAGAGATGGGCTGGGAGATAGGACTGGATGAAGAGACGTCTGAGGAGAGCATGAGGGGGAGCGGGGCAGAGGGGTAGTGGGAACCGCCATGCATAGAAGGAGAGGGGAAGAGGAAAAGACTCTCCATGAGTTCGTCTTTATAGAATGACTAGACTGGTAGCAGGAGATGCATAAGAAGACAGAGCTGTGAAAGCCTAAGGATAACAGGATGTTGAACAGGAAGGTATGATTGACCGTGTTAAGGACAACAGAGAGGTCAAGAAAGATGCACATGAAGTAGGGGCTGGTAATTTTAGAACAGTTCTGTCTGATCTCACTCCTTGGATTCCACTGGTCGGTCTGTTGCTACCGAGTCACTTGCGTAAGGGGCAAACCACCTCACGGAAATTTTTCCGGAAGCAAAATTATACTGTGAGCCACCAGAAAATCTTGAGAAGCCCAACTCCTCTGCATCAGAGTCTATGAGAGGATGGACGCAAGCCATAAGACCCCCTTCAGACAGGACTTCAATAGGCCGGGGGCTGTATCTGCACTTCCCCAAGGGGTCAACAATTGAGCCTATCCTATGTAGCATGCCAGAGATGAAGGGCCAGCAGGGGAGAGTCCCTGATATATCATTTTAACTTGTAACTTGGAAATCCCGAGTCCCAAGAGGTTTTCTTTATTCACCCTGACACAAGAACTAGACTTAGAAGCCCAAGCATGGTCCCAGAGCTATCCGCAGCGGTAGCCCTTGTGGAAAATCTATCCCAGGCCCTTCAGGAGGAAGCCAGAAAGGTGGTAAGGGACTTTCCAGATGTTTTCATGCCAGGAGAACCTATTTGATTGAACACCACTTTCATCTTAAACCGAGGAGTTCTGTCTGGAAGGGCCATTTCCAGATCCCTGAGTGGTTAAGAGAGACTTCTAAAAAACTACAGAGCATGCTCCACCAGGGGGTAATTGAGGAATCCCACAGTGAATAGGGTAGTCAGTCATGCTGGTCCCAAAACCAAACCACAGAATTTGGTTTTGTATTGACTTCTACAAAGTAAATGTAGTATCTAAGTTTGACACATATCTAAATCATGCCTTGGGATTGATGAAAACCTGGATGACTGGGGGAGGCCTACTACATAATGACGTTAGAACTTACTAAGGGATGCTGGAGTACAGGGGCCTCACCATATTTGCCAATCATTCTGGCTTTGATCAGAACCTGGCTGGGAGGCAGGAATATGTAGACAAACACACAGGTATGGTCCATAGCAGGAGCAGCAGCACCCAGCCATGCACCTTTCTCCTCAGACAACTTCCTGTGCCTCTTTCTGGCTTAAGTAGTGTATCCCAGCCAATCGGTATGGCTGGATGTCTCGTCCAATCAAGAGCTTTGTAGGCAGGGTCTTTGTAAGCGAGAGCTTCACCAGCCCCCTCTTCCCGGGGGAGGAGGGAAATGGTTTGGGTGAGCTGCCAGATGGCAGTGCTGGGTCAGCACTGCCTGGGGATCTGTTTGCAGTCCATGAGCCCTCATGGTGCCTAACCTGCAGCGTTTGATGTTTTCAGTTTATGGCTTGCCCCAAGGCTGGAGCCAGCTCTGGGAATGCAGACTCTCCTTTCCACAAGAGGGAGGAGGGTTTGCAGACAAAGACTGTGTGTGCAATGCCACTCTGCGGGTGGGGGGGCGTGTAACAGGGTGATCTGCCTCTCGAATGACACTGTGCCGGAGAGAGAAGCCCAGGAGGCAGGTTTTCGGACTCAGCTGCCCAGCACCTTATGACTGGCCCAAGCTCACAGCTGGACAATATAAAGGAGAGCCCAGCTCCATGAGGCAGAGTGGGAGGACCAGCAGACACACACCAGATTCGGCGGATGCAGGCAGGTGGGCCTGGTGAATCCCTGCCAGGGTTGGGGAAGGCCCTGCTCGGTAGCTATAAGCAGCCAGAGGGCCCCACTCTGAGCTCTTCACTAGACGGCCGTGTGTGTTACTTGGGAACATTTGTCTGGCTTTGGTTTGCGAAGACGATAAACAGAGCCCTGAAGAAGGGGACAGAAGCTGAGCCTGGTCTGACTGGGTATTTGTCCTCAGATGATGAGTAGGACCAGCAGCCTACGTGTCCCAAATCACATTTTCTTTGACAAGCCCAAAGAACTGTAACCCCCATGGAATCTGTAAAAGTTTATTTGGCCCAGTCACTTCACCTGCAGATAGCAGCAGCAAAAGAAAATGTGGTTGTTCCAGCAGGTCTAGCAGTAATCTTCTCTGTGGAATTAAATCTAAGAAATTAAATGGATACAGGCATCCCACGTTACAAGAGATATTACTGCTTAAAAACTTGGTGCATGCATATCCTGACACAGTTCCGTATAGTCGTGAACTGTTATCTCCTAAAGAAACTATGTTGGTCTGAAATGTAGTGTAGATAAGGGTAGATAAGTTATATTAAAAGTAGTAACCGATTACCACATAAAAAGACAACTGACCGTATGTTGAACTCGTCTTTCGTATTTTAGTGGAATATGCTAGTGCAGCTGCCTCATTATTTCTGCAGCATCTGGACAATACAATTTCTTATAGTTGTCTCTTCTTTAATGAAAAAGTATGTCTACTTTTACGTTCAGCTATGGTCAATCCTGATGATATTGAAGAAGATAGTCCAGATGGCCAGGTTGTCTTTCGCATAAAAGAGGCGCATAAGTTCCATACAAATAAAGAAATAAGAAACTGATTCTATTTTCAAGGTGATTTCACAGAACATCTTGGAGCAATACAATTTAGATCCTCTTTTTTCTCCCCTCAAGCTGCCTTTGAGTTGCGCATTAAGAATACTGCCTCCCTTGTAGGTCAGTAGCCTGTTACTGCACGAGAGAGAGAGAGAGTGTTTTGCTGTGCTAATGAAATGCAACAGCAGGATAGAATTCCTGTTTAAAACTGAGCCTCCCTTTTCATGCCTGGAATTAATTGCAGGCAAAATGAATGCTTTTTTGACGTCTATCTAGAAGACACACAGGCACAGACAAGTACTTAATAAGTGGCATGGATTGCACCTGTAGGTGCAGAGGGGCAGCACAGCCAAACACCAGGCCAGTAGTCCACAGATATTCATTCTTTACTGTCCTTTCTCAGAGACTGTTTTAAACACCAGGACAGTACTCTTCCTTCCCCAACCTTACTGTCAGCTTCCACTTGGCACTTCAGCTGTAGATTCCCATTAACGCAACTTGTTAATCTCAAGGACTCCTTGAAGGAGTGCATCCATATATTACTGCCAGGGCCAATATGGTGCCTCTTCTTTTTAGGGCTTTTCTCTCTGTTGGATAGGCAATATTCAGTGTATAAAGCTCTTCCCGGCACATTTAAATCCAACCTTCACTGTCAGTAATGTTGCTACGCACGGCCGGAGTAGAAGTTAAACCTTAGTTTTGTAGTGCAGCAGACTTTAAGCCTTGGCCTTTATCAGCTGTATTAGTTGAGTAACCTTTAAAGAGACCCGCTCACTTATAGTACTGTTAAGCAATGCTGGAGCAGACATTTCCATTTTGAACCAACTTGTAAGCTTAGCAGCTTATTATGCACTTTAGGTTTCCAGTTAAATCCAGATCAACCCTCATAGAAGCAAACATCTGAGATTTGAGGAGTGTAAAAGAAACGCCAAAAAGCACCTGCCACTATGAAAATGTTTGCGCTGCTCAACTCTGTTTTAAAAAGGATGTTTCCTCAATTTGACTCTAAGTACAAGTAAATCAGTGAAAACGTGCCCACTTTTGTGCTGAAGAGTTATCAAGCGCAATCCTCTGTACAGGTTAATTTCAAGTCATCAAGCTGAAATGTTCAAATTATTGTGCAAACAATGACTGAGGGAAACCTTGAATTCATGAAAGGGTACATTTTTTTAATGCTGGTACTAATTCTTACAAAGATACTGGTGGTGAACACTTGGCTAAATAGGTGCTGTGGCAGGAAGGTTTTGCATAACATTGAGGTTTCTACAATAGAGAGTGGGGGGCTGAATACTTCTGATGGCCTCCATCTCAGCAGAAGAGAGGTTTACCATCTCCTGAGTGGCAGATTGCCTAGGATAGCTGGGAGGAATTTAAAGTAACCAGGAAGGAGGAGGGTGATAATAGGTCAGTCATGGTACAGACACCCAGATATGAAAACTAGACCCAGTCATAGAATCACAGAAGGTTAGGAATGGAAAGGCCCTCAGGAGGTCATCTAGTCCAAACCCCCTGCTCAACCCAACCCCAACTAAACCATCCCAGCCATGGATCTTGTCAAGCCGCAGTATGAAAACCTCTAAGGATGGAAATTCCACCAGCTCCCTAGGTAAACCATTCCAGTGCTTCACCACCCTCCTAGTGAAAACATTTTTCCTAATATCCAACCTAGACCTCCCACCAACGTGAGGCCATTGCTCCTACTTCCATCATCTACTACCATTGGGAACAGCCTAGCTCCATCCTCCCTGAAGCCCCCTTTCAGGTAGTTAAAGGCTGCTATCAAATCCCCTCACTCTTCTCTTCTGCAGACTAAACAAGCCTAGTTCCCTCAGCCTCTCCTTATTTTTGTTACCTTCCACTGGACTCTTATAAATTTGTCCACATCCTTTCTGTGAGGGGCCCAAAACTAGACACAGTATCCCAAATGAGGCATTGCCAGTGCCAAAGAGAGGGGAATAATCACTTCCCTCAATCTGCCGGCACTGCTCCTACTAATGCAGCCGAATATGCCTTTAGCCTTTTTGGCAATAAGGGCACACTGTTGACTCATATACAGCTTCTTGTCCACTGTAACCGCCAGGTTCTTTTCTGCAGAACTGCTGACTACCCAGTCAGTCCCAGTCTATAGAAGTGCATGGGATTCTTCCATCCTAAGTGCAGGACTCTGCACTTGTCCTTGCTGAACCTCATCAGATTTCTTTTGGTCCAATCTTCTAATTTGCCTAGGTCATTCTGTATCCTATCCCTATTCTCCAACATATCTACCACTCCCCCTCGTTTAGTGTCATCTGCAAACTTCCTGAGGGTGCAATCTACTCTGTCCTCCAGATCATTAATGAAGTTGTAGAACAAAACTGGTCCCACCACCAACCCCTGGAGCACTTCATTTATACTAGCTGCCAACGAGACATCAAGCCGTTGATCACTACCGTTGAGCCTGATGATCTACCCAGCTTTCTATCCATCTTATAGTCCATTCATCCAACCCATACTTCTTTAACTTGCTGATAAGAACACTGTGAAAGATTGTATCAAAAGCTTTGCTAAAGTCAAGGTATATTACGTTCACTGCTTTCCCCAGATCTACAGTCAGTCTTTTCATCATAGAAGGCAATCAGGTTGGTCACGCATGACTTGCCCTTGATGAGTCCATGTGGACTGTTCTCGATCACCTTCCTCTCTTCCAAGTGGCTTAAAATGGATTCCTTGAAGACCTGCTCCTTGATTTTTCCAGGGTCTGAAGTGAGGTTGACTGGCCTGTAGTTTCCTGTAACCTCCTTCTTCCATTGTTTAAAGATGGTCACTATATTTGCCTTTTTCCAACAATCTGGAACCTCTCCCAAGTGCCAAGAGTTTTCAAAGATAATGTCCAATGTCTCTGCAATCATGTCCAGCCTTTCTAAATAGTCCTGAACCTGTTCTTTCAGCACTGAGGGCTGCTTACCACCTCTCCATTCTGTGCTGTCAAGTTCAGTAGTCTGGGAGCTGGCCTTGTCTGTGAAGACAGAGGCAAAAAAAAGCATTCAGTGCTTCAGGTTTTTCCACATCATCTGTGACTAGGTTGTCTCCCTAATTCTTTAAGGGGCTCACACTTTCCCTGACCTTCTCCTTGTTCCTAACATATCTGTAGAAAACCTTCTTGGTACCCTTCATGTCCGTTGTTAGTTGCAATTGCAACTGTGATTTTGCCTTCCTGATTTCATTCTTACATTTTTGAACTGTATTTTTATAATCCTCCTTAGTCATTTGATCAAGCTTCCACTTCTTGTAAGCTTCCTTTTTGTGTTTAAGCTCACCGAAGACTTCTTTGTTAAGCCAAGCTGGGCACCTACCATATTTGCTATTCTTTCTGCACATCGGGATGGTTTGTTCCTGCACCCTCAATAAGGTTTCTTTGAAATACAGCCAGCTTTCCTGGAATCCTTACCCCTCATATTTGCCTCCCAGGGGATCCTGCTCATCAGCTCCCTGAGGGAGTCAAAATCTGCTTTTCTGAAGTCCATGGTCTGTATCCTGCTGTTCTCTTATCCTCCTTTTGTCAGGATCCTGAACTTGACCATCTCATGGTCACTGCTGCCCAGATTACCACCCACTTCTACTTCCCCTACCAATTCTTAACTGTTTGTGAGCAGCAGGTCAAGAGGAGCACGGCCCCTAGTAAACATCATGCATTTGACAAATCCAAGCACTATGTAAACTTAAAAATGGCTCTACTGGGTCAGACCAATGGTCCGTGTACCTCAGTATCTTGTCTTCTGACAGTTATGAATGCCAGGTGCTTCAGGGGGAATGAACAGAATAGGTGATCTATCCCCTGCTGTCGACTGCCAGCTTCTGGCAAACAGACACTAAGGACACTTCAGAGCATAGTTTTGCATCCCTGCCCATCCTGACTAACAGCCACTGATGGACCTACCCTCCATGAACTTATCTAGTTCTCTTTTGAACCCTGTCATATCTTGGCATTCACAATATCCTCTAGCAAGGAGTTCCACAGGTTGACCATGTGTTGTATGAAGAAATACTTTCTTGTGTTCATTTTAAACCTGCTGCCTATTAATTATGAGGCATGTAAGGAGCATATTTTTAATTGTCTACACACTAGGAACCTATGTAATAAAGAAGAGGACTTAGATATGATCATATATGAGAAGACTTCTGAAAGAAGATGGAGTCTTTAAAATGAGAGGAGAAATGAAATGGAAGGCTAGATGCTTGTGGCTGTCCATTCTATTCTGTCCCTCCACTTAAAAATGCCCTTGGGCAAGACTGATATGTGGACCTGTTAGCCAGACCTGTTTGAAGAGGATTCAGGACCATAGAAATCAATGGAATTGCACCCATTTTCACATCATCTGAATTTGGCTTGATTTTCTAGAGGTCTTAGAGCCTCAAGGCAAAAGCCATTTTTAGTTGCTACAAAACTCCTGGGAACTACTGAATAAGTTGAATTGTTTATCAGACCTTGGCACTTAGGCCAAATCTTTGTGCCCAGCCCAGTCATGAGACAAACCCAACTCATGCCAGGGTAATTAGCTGGGAGTTTAGCCTCCACAGAAGAAAACTTCTAAGAAGTGTACAGAAGTTTAACCCAGATGCTATTTGCTAATAAGCAGGATTTTCATTCAGAGCTCATTTTCATAGACCATTTAACTTCCGAGTTCAAGATCTGGATGGGGTGGCTCTCCAAGAATACTTAGAAACACTAATATCAAAACTGGAACACTGAGCAGCAGGGACATTGGGGGAATAATGAAAAAAACGTTCAACCTTATTGGACGCACTGGAAGACTAGAACATGGCACAGCTGGTCGAATCCATATAACATATGCCAAGTCTAAAAGAACTTTGCTAGGCTGAAATAGGACGGGGAGTCAATATGAATATCTTTAAACAGTCAAAGCGTGGTCAAAAATCAAAGTGTGGTCAAACAGTCAAATTTCAGTATGTGGAATATGATGGATGAGGACAAATAAAAGACAGACTTCCAATTCTGTAAGGAAGAAAGAGGAGTTATTGATGACTACTTCAGCTTCAGGACAAGACTGAAAGTGACTGAAAACGAGAACAACCTCTGGGAACAGAGCAGTGTAAATACAGAAGATCTTGTAAAATATTGTATGTAATTAAAAATTATAAGTGACTTTAACCATGTGAAGGAAACAAAGAATTAATGGTTAGCAGTGAATTAAAGAAAATATAGTACTCACTGGAAATAGATGAGCGATAGCGAAATAAAGAAAAGAACGTACATATATGTGTGTACAAAATCAAGCTAATGTTGAAAGTGTACTGCAGTGGAGTCCAGCTAGCAAGCTAAATATTGTATTGCACTTTCTTTACTGAAAGGAGTGCAACTTTACAAAATCAAAATGTTGCAGGCTGTGGATGCCCCATCTCATTATGGAGCCCTATGGGGTGGAAAATGGCACATGGGCTCACTTGACCTGCACTGCTCCCTCCTGGCCAGGGGTCAGCAGCTAGAGCTGTTTAGAATATTTAGAGCTGGTTGGTATATTGGCATTAGTAAAGTTGTTGTGTATGAGAGAGACACAAAATGTCCCACATTCTACAGCTGGGTAGTCAAGCTGAGCAGCGACTTAAACTGCACTCTCCCTTGTTTCAGGCAAGAACCCGTACCCTATACACCCCCACACACACATTTTGATTACAAATGGAAATATCAATACAACTCCAGTTTTGCAAAAAATGTTTGAAAGGTTTCAGTTTCATTCCAATGTGGAGAAAAAACCATTTTCAAAACATCAGAAGTTGCCACGAAACAGAATTGTTATCCTGCAGTCATCTCTAACAGCACCTCTCCTTCCTTCCTCTCCAGATGGAGAGGGCATAAAAAGCTACTCCAAACACCAAAGCAAATCTACAGGACATGACCAAGTATTAAGACAATGAAAATCCAATAGTGGGGTTCAGTTTCACACACCTTTCCCATCTGCACCTGGGAGGGTATTCATATAGTACACCACCTTTAAAAAAGTTCACCCATCTTTAAAAAAGGGAAGGAGGAGGATCTGGGGAACTACAGACCAGCCAGCCTCACCTCAATCCCCAGAAAAATCATGGATCAGGTACTCAAGGAATCCATTCTGAAGCACTTGAGGAGAGGAAGGTGATCAGGAACAGTCAGCATGGATTCACCAAGGGCAAGTCATGCCTGACCAAACTGATTGCCTTCTACAATGATATGAGTGCCTCTGTGGATGTGGGGAAAGTGGTGGATGTGATATATAACTTGACTTTACCAAAACTTTTGATAAGATCTCCCACAATATTCTTGCCAGCAAGTCAAAGAAGTATGTGTTGGATGACCATAAAATGGATAGAGAACTGGCTAGATTATCAGGCTCAACAGGTCATGACCAATGGCTCCATGTCTAGCTGGCAGCTGGTAACAAGCTCAGTCCCCCGGGGTCAGTTGTGTTCAACATCTTCATTAATGATCTGGAGGATGGGGTAGATTGCACCCTCAGCAAGTTCGCAGATGATACCAAGCTGGGGGGAGTGGTGGATACACTGGAGGGTAGGGATAGGATAAAGAGTGACCTAGAGTTATTGGAGGATTGGGCGAAAAGAAATCTGATGAGGTTCAACAAGGACAAGTGCAGAGTCCTGCACAGCTACAGACTGGGGACCATGCACAGCTGCAGACTGGGGACCAACTGGCTAGGCAGCAACTCAGCAGAAAAGGACTTGGGGGTTACAGTCGACAAGAAGCTGGATAGAAGTCAAGAGTGAGCCATTATTGCCAAGAAGGCTAATGGCATATTGGGTTGCATTAGTAGGAGCATTGCCAGCAGATTGAGGGAAGTGATTATTCCCCTCTATTTGGCACTGGTGAGGCTATACCTGGAGTACCATCTCCAGTTTTGAGCCCCCCACTACGGAAAGTGTGTGGTCAAATTGGAAAGAGTCCAGCGGAGGGCAACAAAAATGATTAGGGGGCTGGGGCACAAGACTTATGAAGAGAGGCTGAGGGAACTAGGCTTGTTTAGTCTTTAGAAGAGAAGAATGAGGGGGATGTGATAGCAGCCTTCAACTACCTGAAGTTCCCTCACACTCCTACCTGCACCAAAGGCCTGGGAGATAAATGCTTTGAGCTTGAAACACAATGTTCCAATACTATATCCTATTCCTGGGAGTAGTCCACTGCATTTTGGAACATATGAAATACAAGCTTTAATTTATCTGTAGAATCAAAGCATTCTAGATTCTGAACTGATATCTGAATGCACTGACTGGGTTAAATACTTTTATGCTTATTTTTCAAACTCTTATGAATATCTATGCTTATCACGTGAGAAAGGTTATTAGGAGTTATCTCAGTTTGCAGTGAATTGTATCAGTGTGTTGTGAGTAAAATCTAATGACTAAACTAGTTGAAGCTCGGTGAACTATATTTGTGATGAAGATGAAGTCTTAGTTCAGTGTATTAACACAATATACAGAGTGCTGTCTTATAAAATGTATAAAAGATGTGACAGTTACACAACATATTCAATTATCAGGTCATATATAACAGCATAAATTACTTTTATCTTATAAGCTACTATTATTCATTACCAGACATCTCATAATAGAATTTTACTTTCACGTTAGTGGCCTCTTGTGGACATAAATTTTCATGCATGTCTGGTATATGTTTCACAATATACTTTTATTATGAGCTCCATTATTTTTGTGCTCAAGCAGGAACAGCGCAGTATTTAATTGTGTTAGCTATAGTAATTGCATAGGCACTGCCAGTGGCTTAATATCCATCCCCACTGCTCACCCCAGTGGCACAAAGGGAAATTATGACAAAAAATATTATTTTATTTGCAAATCTGGAAAATTGCACTTCTCAGTCTTTGACTGTCCATTTCCCCACGTCCTCCACACCTGTAATCAAAATAAATGTGATCTTTCCATGAGCAGGGGATTGCAATCACGCTCCCTCTGCTTGCTTCACCCCATCCCAAAAAGATGGCAGCTGTCCTGTGCATGGGCACTTCAACTAAACCAAGGCTTGGTTACTAAGGTAACCAGGTGCATGCAGAAGGGAGCAGCCACTTTTCTCCACTTTTTCACATGCAGGCTGCCAGAGCAATGCAGTGAAATGGCCTGCCTGAAAGACACTGATATGTATAAAGAATCTATAGAAACACTGTCATCCTTCGTCTACTTAAATATTTATTTGCCTGTTGAAGCCACATCATCCTTAGGCCGGGAGGGATTCTCCTTTGCTGGAATATACAGCTACACTGCCCCGCCCCCCAAATGAATGCATGGCTGTTTTTGTTTCTTACTGTGTAAGGGCCAAGCCATGAAAACTAAAGCTGTTCCTTCCACTTTTACAACACAGGGGACCAGCAGTGTGGCCAGACTCAGGAGAGCTCCCCACTAGATGGAGGGGGAAAGTTTGCAGTGAGAAATGGCTTTGCAAAGGGTATGCACTGAAAATTTCAGTTTTCTTTGCATTTAGTCATTTGTTCAGTTTTGTAGAGAATTGAAGCAAATTCAAAATTTCAAGAAACGAAAGGAGAATGAGACGAAGCTCCAACCCCTCCCAGAAGTTAAACAGTGAAATGAAAATGTCCAATTTCACCAAAATATTCCACAAAATAATAATTACGAAGTCTGAAATGTTATGCAGAAAATGCTCACCCTATTTTGACCAGCCTTTGTGCCCATGCCCAGCTAAGGCAGACCTATACTACTCAGTTCTGATGATTTAAAATCTCAAGAGGGAAACACACATGCGCCTGATATCCTAGAGCAAATCCTCTATGGCATGTGATTGCTGAACAGCTGATATGAGTAGCACTGATCATACCATTTCACTGAGGAGATGACAAACTTCAAATTCATTTTTGTTCCCTAGGTTTTGAATAGGAACAATTTTTCACTTTATTATCCCCCCTGCAAATATTTGATCATGAAAATAATCAGCAACCATCAGCTGTCTAGTAAAGCAATCCATTAAAAGGATCTTTTGAATTAAACATACAGGACATCGATCAAATTATGAAAAAATGAGACCCCAGCTCCATGTGCATAAGTCTATTCTTAGATCATAGGACCAGAATGGACCATTATAATGATCTAATCTAGGGGTAGACAATAGGTGGACCGTAGGCCAAATCTGGACTGCCAGATGCTTTTGAATGGACCCCGAAACCTTTTTATTTTCTTCTTGTTATCATTATTTTTTTTAAATTATTTTCTCTAGAGTCTGGACCTTGACTATACCTTGAACAAGAAATTTGGATCTTGGTAAAAATAATTGACTACCCCTGAGAAGTCTGACCTCCTGTATAGGACAGGCCAGAGGATTTCACACAGTGATTCCCACATCAAGGAAGAACTTCTGGCTGATCTAGACCAGTGGTTCTCAACCAGGAATACACGTACCACTGGGGGGGAAGGGGTGTCCTCAGAGGTCTTCCAAGGGGTACATCAACTATCTAGCTATTTGCCTACTTTTATAACAGGCTACATAAAAAACCCTAGCAAAGACAGTACAAACTAAAATTTGTACACACTAAACTACACAGAAACACAAACATTGCTGTCTTAGCCACCTTTTGCAGAACACTGCAATATTTGTACATGCAGGTATGCTTCGTATCATGTGCTGTACACTCAATAGAGACACTTATTTTATGCCAACGTAAAACGATGTGTTGAGCATGGGGCCAAGTCTCTGTAAATAGGAGATACAGAACATTATTGCAGTGTTCCAGTCTAATGAGCCTTTACAAATTCCCGTGGTTCCTGCTCATTTCCAAAATTGTGCTTTCCAAATGCGACAGCTGATTTTCATTCTCTGCCCTATACGTGGGCCACTTTCTACTTGGGTTTATCATATTTGTTTAACTAAGTATTTGGCAAGAGCTGCTTCCCTTAGTAATGTCCTGGCACAGAACCATATGTGGGTGGCCCCCTTCTGCACATTTCAGAGTGCACCGTTCCTATGCTCCGATACACGTCTGTCTTTTTACCCCATGGCACCCTCTCTTCTCCATTTTCTATTTCTCTCTTTATAGCGCATCCTGGTTGTATCTGTCCTGCTGGCTGGATTGGGGGAGGAGGCATTTATTATATTATTTAACATCAATATGTCAAAATCATAGTAATTCATGTGAGATGTGCCATGCCAGGTACCGTTAGAAAGGCTATAAAATGCTAAGTAAGATGATGATGTTTATGTCCATGTGTTGTATGTGTAATGGAAGTTATGGATAGGGTTGATATATCTGTATTTCAAACTGAGCTGTGTCAGGGCCACACCCCACACAGGATGGCTGCAGAACTAGCCTGTTTAATGGCTCATTAAGGAAACTCACATATATACCTGATGAGTCACCAGTCACTCATGTGACTCTGGACTCCATCTTATTCCTATAAATTTCCACAAGCAACATGGCAAAGGCCAAAGGACATAAAAGGCAGCTGCACCACACCCATTTTGTCTTCAGTCTTCAGCTACCTCTGGATCAACTCATCTACAACTGAACTGAAGCTGTGAAACAAAGGACTGAGACCCATCCAGGTACTGGATGCATGCCAGAGGGACTATACAAGCCTGCAAACTCCACAATTCTTCTAGAAACCTGATAAATATGGACTGTCAAATCAATTGTATGTATCTGATTGCTTTAATCCTTTAAATTTTCTCTTATTGTTTGTTTCTTTCCTTTTATAATAAACCTTTAGCTTTAGTTACTAAAGGATTGGCTGGCAGCTTGGTATTTTGGGTAAAATCCAAACTTATATTGATCTGGTGCTGTGGCTGACCCTTTGGGGTCAGGATAAACCTCTTTTGGTAAACAGCATAGAGTTTTAAATAACTGAACTCTCTACTGGACCTAGTGGCTGATTGGGAGCCAGAGACTGGAATGCAGTAAAGGGGGTTGTGTGTATTTTTGTTTTGGCTTCTTGATAACCAGTGTGGGGGAATCAGAAGTGCTGTTTGTGGCTGGTTGGGAAGTCTGACTTCAGTGTCAGTGCTGGAGGAATCTGCTCTCCTTTTAAAGCCTGCCCTGACCTTGGCATTTTCAGGTGGCTGCCCTGGGCACAGACTGGTCACAGTATCCTCACTGCTGTGTAAAATAGGAGCCATAATTCATGAAAAGTGAATCTGAGTTATAAAGCGTGCAGTCACTTAGCAGTGAGGATAAAACATAATATTTAGCTGTTCATTATATACAATTGTGCATACGCATTTTGCAGGCAAGCAGTTCTGGACGCTTGTTTTGTGAATGCAAACACTACAACTGGACGCACAAACCAGTCCCTGCACATGATCCAGTAGATAACTAAATACCCACGTGCACAAGTGACTATTGCTGGTGTTTGTACAAATTAGACATGTGCAAGGTGCGTGCATGCAGACTATTAGAAGTATGGTCCGTATACATGATAACCATGAGATGTAAAGGCAAGTTCATGGCAAGAATATTAGGGAAGAAAATGCCGGTGACTTACACTGCAGTGCTTGTGAATCGCTGCACTTGGGTTTCCTAACTATCGGCTTCTGTGGTTTAGAAGCTCAGTTCCAAGAAGAAAAATATGTGAGTGTGGAGTTGCCATGTTCACTCCTTTTCCATCTCCCCCAGCATTTGGGGGTTCTCACTTCATGAGGACGTGAGCAGATTCCACATTGCTCCATCAGAAAAGGCCTTTCTTCTCTTGCTGCTGGTAGGTTTCTGAAGGTTCCAGGACGTGAAGCGAGGCCAGTGGGAGAGGCTGGCATTTGCAATGTGACTGAATATGTGGGCTGCTGCCACGGCCTACCACTCATATCAGGGGGCTGTGACTGGGTGAAACTGACTGCAGCAGTCACCCTTCATGAACTTGGACTGCTTTGGTCACCCAATTATGGAGGGCCCTACATTGGTGCTCTGGAAAGAGAGCAAGATATAGGGACACCTTTACCCTCCCCCTGGACACTCATGCAGTCAGCCATGATGGAAATGTAAGGCAGCAGTCACTGAAATTCCTACCTCTTGCAAGACAGCAAGTTGGAAGGAACCCTGGTGATCTCTCTTTCAAGGGGAAGTGAATAGTTCTGGCCAGCACAGCTTTCATGGACATAGTGCATGCAGACAGTGCTGCACTGGTAAAATAGCTCCCCCCGCCCCATTCCAGCTCCTCTCCTTTTCTCTCTCGTTTTATAGAACATCATGGTTTTGGTCTCGCTAGCGAGACACGAGCCCTGTGGGTCTACGCAGAAAAACGGATTCATTTGTTTGATGTGTATTAATTTCCCCCCTTTGCTACTCTTCATGCAGATGTAAAGAGAACCATTCACAGCCACTTTGGTCCCAATCTTGCAGCCCTTGCTCACAGGCGCTCACTGATTTCAGCGAGACTGCTGCTATGAGTAAGGTTTGTAGGGCCATATTTACCCTCCTCTAGTCAAATACAAAATTTCCCACTAGGGTGTTGGTTAGAACCAGATGTGCCTATAACTGTAGTCAATTATTCTCCATGCCCACTGGAGGTAGGGCAGGAAGCAATGGGTTCAGTCTGCAGCAAGCGAGTGCAATCTTAGATATTAAGAAAGACTTTCTAACTGTAACAGTAGTGAAGCTCTGAACAGGCTTCCAAAGGAGGTTGTGGCATCCCCACCACTGGTGCTGTTTCAGGGCAGATTTGACAAACACTTGTCAGGGATGGTCTAGGTTTCCTTGCCTGCCACAGCACGGGGGGTGGATTTGAGGACTCCTCAAGGTCTCTTCCAGCCCCGCACTTCTGGGATTCTGTGGGGTCTGCAAGGCTAATACAGAGCATTGTACAAAAGGCCCAGGGCCTGGGACTCCTGCGTGCCATTGCCTGCACCCAACCCTGCATGCGAACCCTGCAGCAAGCCTCCAAAGTACAAGTTTTCAGGGACTGTTGCTCAGTTTTGCTTTTTCAAACCCTGAGTGTCCATCCTGAAACCCCAAGAGGTCTGGCACTCAGAGCTGCTGAGTGCTCATCCCTACAACCGAAAGCGAAAGACCCGACTGGCTCAGTGCCTCTGAAATTCAGCCCCGGCTTCTGGGACTGGCCTGTGCCCCCCAAGGAGCCTCTTTGGTTTTTGGCTCAAACCCCTTGTGCTTCAGGGTTCCAAATCTGCCCTATGTAGATAATACCCCACTTCTCAAAGGGGCTGGGAAGATAAAGCAGCGCATGGTCTACAAACCATGGCATCGCCACCTGTCCTAACCACGTGGTACTGTTAGCGTGAAGGGTGACCATTGAGTTCTCACAATAAGGAGTGAAGCAGGCTCGTGGAGGCTGCATTGCTGGCAGCTGGACGATAGAGAGAGTGAGTCCTGAAAACCACCCTGCGCACAAGCAGGCACCTGAGTAGGGATTTGCGGGAGAAGGCCCACAGAGACTGATCCTGAGCGGTGCTGAAGGGTGCTCGGCACCCAGAAGTCAATACACAATACCTTGCTCTAGAGGGCCTCTCAATGGACTGGTCTGACTAGGTTGTTCCTAGTGTCACAATTGTGTTGTGCTGCAGACTGATTTATAAACAGGAATCTAGCAAAATGCTTGCTGCTGCCGTTGGTGTCTGTCTAATGAGCAGAATTAAAGTGCTGCCAAAGCACAGCATTAACAAACCATGCATCAGCATGCTAAAATCATAAGATCTTAGAAACAATTCTGGGGGCTTCTTTTATCTGCCTTTTGGTTTCTGAGCCTTTGGGTCCACACTTTAAAGCTTTTGTCCATAACCAGGAGGACTAGAAACTTTTAACTATATGGAGAAATTTTTATTCAACGCACCGTCTCCAAGAACTGGGACTACAAGGAAAATTTAAAAAAACCACCACCAAATATCATGGGACATCAAAATCAAGTCATGAGAGTTGGCATCATTGTTATAGATTCTCAGATGCTATATGACAGAAGATGCACATTGGAAAAGAGTGCCTTGCACAAAAACTGTACTGGAGCTGTGTAGCATGCTCGTTCCTGAACATCATTTGGGGCACACAGAGTTTTCACATGAGAATCCCTGGTGTGAATCCTGCTTTTGTCAGTAGTACCTGACAACTATTACCAACACCATCATTGTGCTACAAGGTTTGGAAAAGCCCCCTGAAGAGTTTTCCATAGAAATACATTTACCTACTGAAGAAGGTGGGGTTTTTTGTTGTTTTACACAAATGGATTCTCCCACCCCCATGGTTTTGGTTCAAACAACAGGAATATGGCCATTTATGTAACCAATTTCTCTGAATAGTTTAATGAGCTAGGTAGCTTGCAAAAGGCCCATGTAGGATCTGATCTTAAGCCCAGTTGAGTGAAAGGGCTCATACCCTTACTAAGAAATACTGATGCCAGAATGTGAAGGATCCTTGCTCCTACGGGAGGGGGATTTAGGATTTGCTTTTTGGTGGGTTTTGCTACTCACACATCTGCTCAAGTAAACAGCCCTTACTTTCCAAACCTGCCATTCAGAGAGCACTGACTATTCAACAGGGAACTGCCATCCATGGCATGTCTAGCACTTGTTCTTTTTGCAACCTAATCACGCATATTACATTTCCCAGGAGGACAGTGGCGAGCGTGCCTGCGGCCATCAGTCTAGCAATGGGGCAGGCTTGGCTCTGGGTTCCCACTCTGCGGTGCAGTGAAGGGGATATTAGTTAGCTTGCCTAAGGCCTAGCCAGCTCCCTGGGGATAGGTACACATGCAGGTGCATTGTCACACCTTGATGGATTTGCACATAGAAGGCAGAGATGTATTTAAGGCAGCATTAACACATTCCACGCTAGCCTGCCATGCAGACAGCGTCCAGTGATGCAGAAGGAAGCAGAGAGGGACAAACCTCTCTCATTTGTTTTGGCAATCAAAGCTCCTGTTGAGGGCCCATTGACCTGTGGTTTAGGGGCTGGGACAAGCTGAGCTGTCCCCTTGGCTCAGAGGTTCTCCATCTTTAGGGGAAGCTTTAGGGGAAAAAAGCATATTACGCCACCCTTACTTCTCTGCTGCTGCTGGCCGTGGCACTGCCTTCACAACTGGGCAGCCGGCCAGCCACCACTGCTCTCTGTTCTGCCTTCAGAACTGGGTGGCTGAAGAGAAGTGGCTGCTGGCCAGGCACCCTGCGGGGGTGGGAGGGCAGATGGGGACAAACTACTATAGACACAATAAAAGGGGGCACGATCAAATAGAACCACTGCCTTAGCCCACCTACTCACTTATGGAGGTGTTCAGGTGTCCATTCGTGTTTGTGGGTTTAGAAGAGACCATTCTCTCTCCACTTCCCTCTCTAGCTGCATGCATGCCTCTGCCATCTCCTCCCATAATCGCTTAAGAAGATTTGTTCTACTGTGTTTAAGTGCTCTGTCTGGTTAGTAGTCCCATAACTGCAAGTAATTTGCCTTAATATTCTGAAAGCATAATTTGCTCCTTGATGAAACAGTTGTAAACATGTGCACCTGTGATCAACAGTTCATCTGATAGCTTAATATGATGGTTAGACTTTCTATGGTTATTTGATAATTGCAAACAGCACTAGTAGATACATCCACTGACTATTGTCTGATGGAGAAAATGTAGGTACTGCTGTCAAGTTAATACATTTCCCACAGAATCTTCCCTCATTAGCATGAGGCAATACATTTTATTTCAAATGATTCCCAAGCATTTAAGATAGAGAAAGTGTTTTTAATATGAATTCCTTAATCTCAAAGGTATATAATGCAATACAAAATCTGAAAATGCATAATTTAATGGCCTGTTGGAATTATCTAATCAATACATATAAGTGCCTTTTTTCTTATACAAACACTTAACTCTGTAAGTTGAAATCCCCAGATATTATGCATATTTGTTTTCTTCAGACAAATATTCATGGAATCTATACATATTAGAGAAGCTTCTGCATGCTCGCAACACTGCTTTCAGGCCTTCCGGAAAACAACCAGCTTAAAATAACTCTATCCTTTGTTCATATAATGGAGTCCAAAATTTAACTGACAACAGGAAAAATATGACCATCTTAAATCCAGACCCCAGGTATAGTTGTGAGTTCACAATGGTATATCAAGGTCTGATTCCTCTGTTTTGGATTAAAAACGTTGTCAGATTCCAATCAGGAATAAACGACTTGGAAACAGGAGGCCCCTGCTCACGTTTGTGCTTTGGCATCATATCCATTTCTGGGTACAACTGAAGGTGCTCATTAGTGCCTGCAATGCCATATACATTGTTTGTCCAGAGTGCCTACATGTTCCCATCGTCCAATAATAAATGATGGCAGTCTTCACTGGTTGGTCAGAACTCCGCAGCCGAATGTTTCTCAGCTCATAACATACTGAGGATCACAGTAACCCAAATGCTTTTTTTCCATTATAGACACTGATAACTTAATTCTCATTGATGCTGCTGACTACCAGTTGCATCTCCAACATTACCGTCTTTTTTCACCTCTTTAGCCTTTTGCTATCTTTTATTGACAGAAAAGCACAAAGATATTTTAAATGTCTCCACTCCTATTGACTAAAACTTCAAACTGAGTTATTTCAAAGCTCAAGGCAGTTCAGGGAACCTATAAAATTCATTCAGATATATTGCTTACTTATCCATTAAAATGGACCTGAAAAAGGTAGAAGTATTACACCACAAATATATTCTTCTCTAATACTGTATGTGCTGAATGTTTCAACAGCCAGCTTTATGGCTTGATCGCAGAAGATGCTCACCTCCTTTGGAAAGGACAAAAAATGGTACCATTCACATAGGAATTTTCACCAGATTTCAGCCTGCACCAAACCAGGCCATTCTTGGGCCCAATTCCTGCAATCAGAACTCCTAGTTCAGAGGCTATTGAGGGAGCCTATTTGCAGGCTATTGCAAATCCAACAGTAAGATCAGGACTTTGGCTCTCTACTCCCCTCCAAGACTGTCTGGGATAAAGAAACCATGCAAAATCTGAACAAAATGAAGGTTCCAATCCTGCAAAGATCCCGTTTAACTCCATGCACTCTGAGTTGTTCCAATTAAGTCAACTGAAGTCAGTGGAACTATTCATTGTGAGACATTCAGCACGCGGAACAGACCCATGTAGGATCTGACTTATGTAGGTAAATGTAGCTGAGGTTTAATTTTATTTCTCTTTAACATCTTCAGGAACTTGTGCGATTATAATCAACTGAGGAAAATACAAAATAAAGTTAATTTTGTTCTGAGTGGACAACTCCCATACTTAGCGACAAACTCAGTTTCGAAAAGCAATTCATTAAAGAAAAGTAGGTCCAAGCTAGGATTTGATGCTAATGTCTTGCTGTGACTGTTAGCCAGCCAAGATATGTTTCCAAATGCTCTTTCATTAATCAGAATTTAAAGGTATGAGAGTCAGCTAACTAATAATTAAAAGACTACCTTACAATTGTATTACTGAATTCAAGGATATCAGCATATTTTCTGCATGTTAACTCGAAGGGCAGGATTCTGATCTCACATCTGTAGATGCCAGAATTCATTCCCTTGAGGTCAGTGGAGTCACAGCAGTTTAAGTGATATTAGAATCAGTGCCCTCGTTTGGATGCTATTGCAGCAACAACACTTGCCACTCAGAATTATCACAAGCCCCTATTCTTGTGGCTAGCTGCCACTGAATCATAGCTAGGGAACATCACAGCTGGCTGCTATGGGTACTCGCGGATTCCTTGGCACGTTGTGGTGCCTGCTCCACTCAGATGGCCAGAGACTAATACATCCACACACTGGTTACGCACTACTCTGCTCTCTGGCCATAGACCTCTGTCCAGTCTTCCCAAACACTGTAAGCCTTCTAATCAACGGTTATGAATAGGCATCATGTACTCTAACTGAATGGACTTTGTTAGCACTTGCCCTCCCCATTGTTGTTTCTTACCCTTGGATGTATACATATACCTCCTATCTGTGATTTCCACTTCATGCAGCTGATGAAGTGGGTTGCAGCCCACGAAAGCTTGTGCCTACAGAAATTTGTTAGTCTTTAAGGTGCTACAGGACTCTCGTCGTTTTTACTGTAAACTTGCATTTTCTTTATTGAATTTTGTTCCTTTCTAGACGTAAACCTTTGGGACTCCCACACTGTAGAGTGATTGGGGTATTTTTAGTTCAGGATTTAACATTTCATCTCTACACTAGCTGCTGTATTATCTGAATCTGTGTGATCACTTCTCTCCCTCCATGTACAGGGAGCATATAACAATGTGACATTAGCATAAAGGTTTTAGCAACACGAATTCAGGATTTCTCCTGAATTCAGGCTGAATTTACTCGTGATAATCTAAACCACCATTCCAAATGAGTGTTGGTTATTTCACGGAAAAGCACCTTGGAAAAGTCCTATGGAGCATAAAGATGATAAGTTTGTCAGATGTGTTTTGGATGATCACAGAGTCCTCCTTGCTATAGAATCAGAGAGGATGGCTAAAAAGACCTGTGGCAAGTATCTCCTTCCTTATTAGAGGCTATAGGGCACCGGGGTACAGTTGGAGAACTGTCAGAGACCTATGGAATCCTCTTGGTTCCTAGTGCTAGGGGCCTGATGCAGGAGTACAGCTCTGTTCGGCAGAACACTAAAACAAATGCTTAATGCTCGCTTGAACTGGGAGTCTGAATTCTTCAGCCCTTCTCACTAAGGCCCTGCTCTTGCTCCCGTTGAGGTCAATGGTGCAATATCGAACACAAAAGGAGTCTCTTTTAGAAATGCTTGAAAGAGACTTTGCGTTTTCATTTGTGCTATATTTTCTGTCTCCGCCTGTGAAGCACCATGGTCCCTTCAGTCTCATGATGCCAACTGGCCAGGCCTTAAAGGGAGGGCAAAAAAATATGAAATATGAGTCAGACATTTTGAAACCTCTGAAGAGTCACAGCTTCCCCATGCCTAATGGTGTCGCCGCACTCAGGACTGATATCTTGTAATCTACCAGAGGCAGAGGGAAGTGCCTTATTCCATTGCAAAGGGCAATTCACTACCCCCAATCTGCACCTCAGTCATGTGGAATCTGGGAGTGAAACTCCATTTTTGAATGAAACCTTTCTGTAACCATGGATGGGTCCCAGGCATTGTGTGACAATATGGGCCCTGCTTCTACACACACTTAAACCTATGTGTAACTTTACTCATGGATGTAAGCTTACACACATTCCTAAGGGCCTGCTGGATTCGGGCCATGGTTTTCTCCTCAGCCATCCGATCACTCTCGAGACATTGAAATTGGGTTTGGTAGAGACTTATTAGGTCACCTAGGTCCTGTCCCTCCGAGGGCAGGAATTCTCCCTACTGCTTCATCTCTTTGGCTTTTACATGTCACAAGTAACAGAGCTTCCACCACTTTCCCTGCGAGACTTTGGCCCATAAACCTTTTAGGAAACTGCACTTGCCAATTAGTTCAAGTTGTTACTTCCTTTAGTTTCCTCCTACTCCTTGTTCCATTGTAAATAATTCATCTCCCTGTCTGGCATTTACAACCGTCAAATATAATTTCCCCTGCCTTTATTACTGCTTCACCCAACTAGGAATAGTCATTTACTGAAATCTTGCCTCAGAAATCAGTCCCTAGCACCTCCTCAGCCTGCTGCTCTTCTGACAGCTACTCCCCATTTGTCAGCAGCTTTTTGGTAATGACATGCCCATAGCTGTCACCAGCCAGAGACAGCTACCGACCTTGTCCATGGCATTCTGCCTCCATGGTTGCAGCCCAATATCATACTGCAGACAAGGGTGAGCTGAGGTAATCGGTGGCTGGAGACACACCATGACACAGGGCTCATACTGCACACACCCCCTTGGAGTGGAGGTGACATGGGGCACCACTTTTCCCTCCAAATGATTGGAGGACAGCAGGTCCTCAGTCCTTCAGAAAGGCTCCATTGTTCCTGGAGACATTGGGGTGGGGGATGAGCTGGGCTAGGCCCGTCTCCTTTTGCCATACACAGAGCCCTCTGGAGTGGTGTTGGCCAGGACAACAAAGAAGCGGATCTTGGGGCCCACCCCCTATGGAGAGGCATGTGGACACTCCCTTCGCCTAGAGCTATTGTTCCAGACGCGCTGCAGATTCACAGACATTGTTGCACTGCTCACGTCCTGGTCAAGCTTTTCTCTGCAACCATGAGATCTGGGAACTTAGTTTTAGTTTTAAATGAAAGCTGAGAGTCTGCTGTGATCACATGACTTCAGGAGCCTGAAGTATACATGAGTATTTACCCAAACTCTAGCTCCATATGAAACTTTCTTTTGTTGTCTCTGATGCTCGCAAAAGCTGCTTTTTCAGCGTCCTCTGTAAATGCAACTGCTATGGCATGCCAATGGCTAGTAGAATTAAGTAAGGTGACAAATGCAGCATGATGTTTCACCCGTCCCGCTCCAGTAGCAGATAATTAAAGATTTTGAATAAGACCAGACTCAATACCAATTATCCCTCTGACACCTTGCCAATACATTGCCATTCACCAATGGCAAAGCGAACTCAGCACCCCTACCAACAACATTCCTGGGGAGAACAGAAACACTTGATCGCTACTGGACACATCACCACCACCTCCCAACCCAGAAGATGGGAAGGGTTCTGTCCTTGGAAAGGAGGGATCAAACAAGAGGGTTTCACTGTCACACCAACACCCAAGATAACAAAGAGGAGGTATGTAAAATGTGATCACCTTCAGCTGATGAGATGCTGGCACACAGTGGACTAGCTCTGGCCACCCACTTATGGTTCATTATGAGAGCTATCCCAGAGAATGGTTTTGTTGTTAGTCTTGAGAGAAGACTTCATTAGAAGACCACTTACCATTAATAGCCAGTCTAAAAATGACCAGAACTGGAACAAACTGGGAAAATGTCTGGACTATATCATAGGAATATTATGTGAGACTTGGAGTCCTGGTTCAATTGTGTATTGCTTCCTGTGTGAATACACAGACTTAAATCAAAAGAGGCTCTGAATGGGGGTGTTAAGAAACCTAGGAAGCATAAACAAGTAACACAGAATTGAGAGTGTCAGGTGCCCCACTTCAACGGAGCTAAGATAACAATGGCTGGGCCATCGCTGGTTGGGAGAAGTTACCTGGCTGGCTCCATCCAGGCTAGGATGTTCTACTTTTTCAAAGGGTACAGCTAAGATAAAAAAATCCTGACCAGTTAAAAAGGTGCCCCGGCAGAAAGGAACGGGAACTTTTTTGGAGAGCTGAGAAAGGTGGTCTTGGGTATGGGTTGAAAAGCTGACAGAGACAAAGGGAGATTGCTGCAAGCAGCATAGAATGGTTCTGCCAATTCCGAGATGGGGATTAAGACAAACCCACCTGAGCAATTGACAGAGAGGCCTTTGTGCTGATAAAGCTGTTTTTGTGTCACTACAAATTTGTGTTGTCACTGAAACCCAAAGAGAAACACTTAAGTGTCCAACCCAGCTGGACCTACTAAATCATCTCAGATGGTCCCAGTCCTGGTCTGACAGATGGTGAATTTTAGATTTCTACCCCAGGGGAAGTAAAAGCCCGAGGCCTGACACCTGTGAGGGTGCACTCAGAGAGACGTGAAGAAGGGACTTTGTGCAGCCAGCCTAGTTAACCATGACAGTTACTAGTGGCTATATTTTTTGCCAGAAACAAAATATCCTCTAGACATCTGACGCTAAACTCACTGTGTCTGATGCCAAGCTCATTCCATATCAGAAACGACTGAAGAGGGAGAATTTATTTGGGGGTTAACGTCCTCCACTCAATACAGTATCACTTTGTTTTTGTAACTTATCTGAAATCACTCAGCTTCCCTACTATTTCCCCGCCCCCCTCCCTTCCCTGGTCTGGTATTTATTGTTTCATATATTCCCTTCTGTGCCACAGACCAGTACATGTCTTATCCCACAGCTGTACTTTATGTACCTGTCTTAGTTGTACTTTATTCTGAAAAAGTCAGCAAAAATGTTAAAGAACTCTTCGAGATCTCGATTCCCAAAGCTGTCAAATGGATTTGGGTACCTAATGCCATTAAAATTAACGAGAAAACAGCATTCAAATCCCCACAGCAGCTCTGAAAGTCTCCGTGAGAGAGATCAGCTCAGGTGACTCCATCTGAAGGGACAAAATGACTCGCCAAAGTTTCTTGTTGCCACTTCCCCATTAATCATCCAGGTGACACAGGCACTGAGCACCGACGAGTCTGTGCATACAGACCTATGGGCAAATAGTGTCGAAACCTCCATGATCAGACCTAGGCAACTGATGCATTTTTGTTTTGTGGCTTCCCCATAGAAGGGGAGGCTGCTGGAAGTTCCCTGGTGGAAATGATGCTGCTGGCAAATGCAGAATCTCAGCAAAAGAGAAAAAGTATCAATTTATCACCAGGTACATGTGATTTTATGCATACCAAAAGATGGTGGCATTTGTGATACCATGTGTGGGCAGGGGGAGGGGTGGAAGAAGGCAAGTAGGATTTATCAGATGAAAACTGTGCCCTAGAGTAGGTTTATATGGCCCCCAAGAATTTCCACAGAAGCCACACATTCTCAGACATGGGCCATCCTTGGCACCCAAATTATATTTGATATGGGGACAGACTCTGAACAGCTGCACTGATACCACCCCAAGTGGGAACCCACTTCCTTCCAAACAGCATCGCAACCGGCCCGGTTTTTCAAAAACATCTGAAGCTTTTTTCCTTAGGCTTAAGGGTGTGAGAAGAAGCACTTTTGTCCCAGACCAAACCTGGAAGTGATGGAATAATGCAAGGAAGGCGCTTCATTTGAGCTTTCTACGCAGATTTTCAGACTGGCAATTCAGATGATTGAAATAAATTTCCTGGTGGTAGGTTCTCAGCTGGCATAAACCAGCATAGTTTGCAGAGCTGTGAAGTTTCATGCCACTTGAGAATTTGACCCTTTAACTTTTGGAGGTGGAAGTGAACCAAACTAACTCTGAAGACTTCATTCTGACCTCCCCTCAGTTTTATATCAGTGTAACCAAATTGACTCCAGTGCAGTTACGCCTGATATAGTGTTACGGAGAGCACAACTATACCTTGAATCTTGTGCAGCCAACTCATTGATTTCAAATCCATGGAAAACATGAGCCAAGGTGGATTGATTTAAATCAAACGATTTAATTAATAATTGATTTTAATTGTGTTTTGCATTTGTACTTTTTAGTTATTTTAGTGACTTCCACCAGTTCTGTGGTTTGACTTTCTCTAAAACTTGGTAGCAAATCTGTGCTACTTAATATTATTTTTATATTTAATTTAAATGATTTTAATAGATTGTAATAATTTTAGGCCTCAACAGAGGTTGTTAGTTTTGAAAAATAAACTTGTATTTAATTTAAATAAAAAAGTCCATTCTTTTAAAAAAAACTCAAAAACCCCATCAATTCATATCCACCCTGACAGAAGCTGTTGCTAGTTTTTAGGCTCCATATGCTCCATGTTTTCTCCAGTGCTTGTTCTAGTTCTAGTGTTTGGTGCTGTTGCACTAAAGATTTTTACCAATGGTATGAGGACACTGTTGCCCAAACTGAACACAATTCAATTTCCTATTCAGGGTATGTTCTCCACAACTACAATTTTGGCCTGGGCAATCAGAATCGATCTGCACAGATCGCATTCCTTCTCACCTAATGAATTAAAAATTAACCCACCAGTTGGTTTATTTCAGTGATTTTCACCAGAACTAAACTTCTAGTATTGTAAATTGCAAGTATTTCTTTCCAAGCATACAGCTATTACTCTGCTGGCATTGCTATATTTTGAATATGTTCTTCTCCTGCAATCTGTGGAAACGTTTAAACAGTCAGTGTTCACATGGATTACATTCTTTTAAATAAATTGCTTTAAACTTTGCATGTCAATCCCACTGCTTAAGGTTAAGCAAATGTGAAGTGTTTTACTGAAAGGGGATATATTCCGGTATTTGTTTAAGCATTTCGGTGAACTGTCGCCCCAGTGTGCCTATTTCAACATCCCCTCTCCCCCCCAAATGCAGTAAACAAAACCCAGAATGGCAACCTCTTTCTGTTGCACAGTGGTATGCATCACGTTTATATACACTTTACATAAAACACCCCTGACCTCTGAAGTGAATTTTGCAATGATAGAATTCACTAAAATACATCCCCCTAATGAAGCAGGTTAGTTGCATAACACATACATTCACATCCTTTGCAAAGGAATGGGAGCAATGCTTACCACAAACTGGCTTACAAAAATAAGGGGCCAAATTCACATACTCAAAAAAAAAAAAAAAAAAAGCTCTTGCCAGAAGAGGAACCCCAGGGCCTCTTGCTAAGCTCTAACAAATTAGCAGAATTCATTCCTATGGCTCTAGCAGTGGAGGTAATTTGCTGGATAAGGCTTATTAGTCAAGGGGGTAGTCCATGTATTCCTGCATGAATATCAAAAGGATGGCCATCCTCGGTCACACCAATGATCCATCCAGCCCAGTATCCTGTCTTTGGACAGCAGCCAATGCCAGATGCTTCAGAGGAAATGAATGGAATAGGGCAACGATTGACTGATCCACCCTCTGTCATCCAGTCCCTGTATCTGGCAGTCGGAGGCTCAGGGACACCTAGGGCATGGGCTGCATCCCAGCCCATTGTAGCAAATAGTCATTGACAGATCTATCCTCTAGGAACTTATGGATTTATTTTCTGAACCCAGTTGTACTTTTGGCCTTTACAACATTCCCTGGCAACGCGTTCCACAGAGTGACTGTGCGTTGCGTGAAGAAATACTTCCCTTCCCTGGGACAGTGCCTCTGATTTGTCACCTAGAAAGAATGGCTCTGGAGGGAGAATCTTCCTCAAGTCACATCCTCTCTACAATGAAGTCTGGTATAATACATTCATTTAGATGCTCTGCAATGGCCCTGTCTTCTTTGAGTATTCCTTTAGCTCTTTGCTCACCCAATGGCCCGACTGATTGTTTGGCAGGTTTTCTGCTTGTCATTTTTTTTTTAATTGCTGTTAATTTTTCTGTCTTTTGCTAGTTGCTCTTCAAATTCCCTTTTGGCCTGCCTAGTTATGCTTTTGCTCTTGCTTTCCAAAGTTTCTGCTCTTTTGTATTATCCTCACTAGGGTTTGACTTTCGATTTTAAAGGGTGTCTTTTTACCTTTAACTATTTCTTTCACTTTGCTGCTTAGCCACAATGAATTTTTTTACTCTCTTACTGACATTTTATATATTATTTTTTATTTGGGATATACGCTTAGTTTGAGTCTCTATTATAGTGGTTTTAAATAGTTTCCATGCAGCTTGCAGGCATTTCACTTGTGTAACTATTCCTCTTAATTTCTGTATACCCAGCTTCCTCATTTTGTGTCGTTCACCCTTTTCAAGTTAAATGAGACTGTGGTGGGTTTCTTTGGTATTCCCCCCTCTCCCCCACAAGCATGTTCATTTTAATTACATTGTGGTCACTATTACCCAGAGGTTCAGCTGTATTCAGCTCTTGGACCAGATCCTGTGCTCCACTTAGCACTATATCGAAAAACCATGGGCTGAAGCACCTGGCATTGGCCACTGGTGGAAGACAGGACACTGGACTATATGGACCATTGGTCTAACCCAGTATGGCCATTCTTATATTCTTAATTGCTCCCCCTTGTGGTTTCCAGAACTTCCTGCTCTAAGAGCAGTCATTAACGGGGTCTAGAAATTTTATCTCTGAATCCCATTCTGAGGTGACATATCCCTAGTCAATATGGGGAAATCCCCTGTTAATATTGGGTTTTCTGTTTTTGTAGCCTCTGTAATATCCTTGAGCATTTCACAATAACCATCATCATCCGGGTCAGGTGGTCGAAAGAATATTCCTACTCCTATACCCTTATTATTCCAGCAAGGACTTTCTATCCAAGAGGTTCTATGGTACAATTTGAATCATTTAAGAATTTTACTATATTTGCTTCTATGCTTCCTTTCACATACAGTGCAACTCCCCCATCAACACGATCTGTTCTGTCATTCCTGTATATTGTGTACCCTGGTATTGAATGTGTCCCATTGATCATCATCATGGCACCAAGTTTCTGTGATACATATTCTATCCATATCCTCGTTTAATACCAGGTATTGAAGTTCATCCAACTTAATGCTTAGACTTCTTGCATTCGCATACAAGCACTTGCAATATTTGTCAATATTTGGTTTTCTGCCTTCATATGATTTAATTGAGTGGGATTCTTTTTCATCTGACCCTCTCTCTTCAGTTCCTACCTGTTCTTTATCAATTTCTGTTCTCTCCTCTTTACTCGGATTCAGAGTATACCTTTAATAAATCCTCCCCTAAGGGATGTCTCTGTCCAAAATGCGTGCTCTTCCATACCTGTCATCTTTCCCCCAGCCCTTGGTTTCAAACCCCCTATGATGTTTTTAATTTTACCTGCCAGCAAAACTGGTTCTGTTTGGGTTTAGGTGGATTCCATCCTTTCCCAAAGGATTCTCCAGTTCCTAATAAACCTAAATCACTCTTCCAAATACCATGTTCTAAGACCTGCAGTTCTGCCTGTCTAACTGGCCCTGTGCATGGAACAAGAAGCATTTCTGAGAATTCTACCATGCAGGTCCTGGACTTTAATTTCTTATCTAGTAGTCTAAATTTGGTCTCTAGGCTCTCTCTCTGTCCTTTCTGTACATCACTGGAATCTACATGTACTGTGACCCCTGGCTTCTCCCCAGCACTGACCATGAGTCTATCTAGATGTCTTGAAGATCTGCAACCTTCACACCTGGCACATAATTCATCATGCCATCATCGCAAACCCAACTATTTATATTTCTATATAATCAAACCCCCAATTACTATTACCTGTATCTTTGCAATAATTGGGGTCCACACCCCTGCAGTGCAAGTGGATACCATGACATCATCTGGAAGGAGGAACCCAACTGTAAGATAGGTTTCCCTCCATTGCAGCCTGATGTTCTCTCCTTCCTCCTCAACAGCAGTACTTGGTCTCTGAGAGATGTCAGTTACTTGCACCGAAAGCACACGTGCAACACCTTGCATGCGGCAGGTCATCGTACATGCCTTGTTCAGTGCGATCAACTGGACAGCCCCTCTCTGCCTTGGGACTTCTGCCAGCATCATTTCTACTCTTGCAATTTTTGGCTTTGTTTTGGCAGGGTTATTGGCTTAAGTTTAGAGTATTTTGTGAGGTGTATCTAGCTCTCACACATCTCCTCTAAACATGCTCATAAAATTCCCATTGGCTGCTCCGGTTCGCTAGCAACATGGAGGTGGATATCCTCTGTCCCCTTTGCACTACTAACTCCTGCTGAGATTATTAACATTCCTGGCATCCTGGTGATCTGATCTATTCATAAAAATTAATTTGTTCATGGGAGTTTGCCTGTTTGCCAGCTGTAGGAAAACATTCTTTTTTGTAATACATTAATTATTCAGCATTTTACACCTTTTTTGTATTTTGTTGGGGACAAGAGCTGGAGGCTTTGGGGGGTAGAGGTATGTTTGTTTGTAAATAAGCAAATTAATGATAAGAAGAGGCCCATCTCCCCAGAATGTATTAAACCTCCTTCCCTGCTTGCAGAGCAGGTCTAGAACCCTCCATATGGGGAACAGGGGCAGGTGGATTCCAGAGGCTAACCATCACTGAGCATCCATTCTGTAGCTGCCACCCTCCATATGAAGAACCCCTTCCAATCCTTTAGGTATTCCTTCCAGACAGTCTCCTGGGCCTCCATCTCCATTTGTGGGTACCTGCAACGCTCCCGTTGTAGTACCTGGGCCCACACCACAAGGACGAGACCTGGGAAAGGTGTTGGGGGCTGCAGCTAGGAATGCAAAGGAGTGGGGGTTGGGGAGCTAGCCCATATCTGGGGCTAGTGACTCTGGTCAGGGGCCCTTGGTGCATTCCCAGCACCTCTGGGTGCCTCCTGTGGATGGGGGCATCAGTCCTGGTTGCTTCCTCCTCCATTCATGGGAGTGTGAGGGATCATGGGCTTCAAACTCAGGCCCACAGGCAATGCCCAGGCCTCAACCACCACCCAGCAGCTCACTTGAATAACTAGGGAATGGTCCAATGAAGGGTTAGCTTGCAGAGGGCCCGGCCCCTGAGGCTTCCGACTGAATAAAACATCCTGACACCCTGATTGGCTGAGGGTCTCTATATAAACCTTGAAGTAAGACAGGAAGTTGTCTGAGCAATTAGAAGAATCCCTGACCAGCTGCTACTATGGATCCCTCCAGCTTACCTGGCTCCTGAGCCCTGTCCCCCCACCCTGCATACCCCGAGGTCCTGCCTCCTCACCTGCTCCCAGTTCCTGCCCTCCTCACCCCAACCTCCACTGTCTCCCAGTTCCTGCTGCTCTGCCCTAACTCCAGGTCGCTGCTCCTCCACCTTACCTATCTGTCTATGACCCTCAGCTTGGTATCAAAAGCTGTCTTCGATTTTGACCTATGGCTCTGACCACTAGACCTGACTCCATCTCCAACCTCTAGGCCTGACTGCCCACACCCTCTTCATTGCACGGTGCCTTCTTCACCGTGGCTGCCCTGCCACCACTGAGAAATGCTCTGAAGTACTGGAGTGCCTCCTTCTAGGCTGATGAGAGGGTGCATCCTCAATTCTATCCAAGGGAGTTACTTATTTGTCAATTCTCCATCCTCCTCTTTTGCACTCACCCACTCTCCTCTCACCTCTAGGGCTGAAGCACTGAAAATTGAATTCAAAATGGCCACTGTTGGACTTCCTGTTACAGGTCAGGAAAGGTCAAAGCATTTTGTTTCCATAAACTAGTTTTGAAGTTTCTTAAATGGAGCATTTCAGTATTTCTATGGCATGGTAAATTCTTACTTTTTGCCTTTTCATCCCAATTTGGGTTGGAAGGAATCTTGAAATGGTGGAATTTCACCTGGGATGGAAATGCCATTTTCCAAATACCTCTACTCAAAACCATTTGATTAATAACACATTATGCAAACTTATTTTAATGGATAGATTGTTCTCAAACTAATCATTGTATGCTTTTTTTATTCTGAAGATGAAATGGTTGCTACTCTCTGATTGCATCACTGGAATATTATAAACAGAAAAAAAGAAATCAACAAGATTTCAAGACAGCTACATGAACATTTACAATGGAAAATGTCATGTAAACACATATTTGCATGAGTGTTCATAAGATTTTCATAATCAGTGAACATTCTTGTGAACAAAACCAAATCTCCACTTCTACACATATTGATGGGGCACTTTTAGAATGCAATTAATGCTTGCAAATACTATTTTGCAGCATTCACTCAGCTCTTCTCAGGACACAGTTTTGAAATCACTATCACTTGTTTTTTCTTCTGAACTAAAGTCTTTCAAGTACAGCAAAGGCACTTTGATTTAAAAAAATACCCTAAGATGACTTTTTAGGTGGAAGCTACCATATTTCCCCTGTGGGGAAAAAGGTCTGATGTTCACACCAGTATTCTGAAGGTATTGGTCTACCCCCTTTTCAAGGGCAGAGTTACAGGTTTCACTCAGCTTGATAGCAGCAGTGTTTATGGGAATTATGTTAGGGAATACTTCAACAAGTACCCTAATGTCAGGCTTGGTGGTTCAATGGCTATCTGAAGTGAAGATGGTACCTCCTTGATTGACCACTACTGTGGAATGCCAGGGCTTCTATGCAATGCATGGCATAGCAAACCATGCGCAACCTAGGGAAGTGACAGAGCTGATAACTGAATAGCTAGGGAGGGATGGGGGATCCCTTGACCTGAAGAGAGAGTGGGAGGGCACACCACTACCCATTGGTTGTAACCTGGGGGGTTAGAAGAAGGCTCCCATCTCTCCTCAACTACTCTGCACATCTCTGCTGTGTTTGTACTTTATAGCTGTGCATAGCTGGCTATCCTTCTCCTTCAATTTATTCACTCACGGATCTCTGGTATCCATGGCCAAAAGCTGAGGAGATTTTCTGCTAGGGCAGTCCCATCCCTTTAAGATCTTTCCATGTGGGGTACAAATAAAATGAAATGAAAATAAGGCTCATTTAGTTCCTGCATAAATACCGCCTGACACAAAATCTTTACACTACAAATTAGGAGCACTGAAGAAATAACGACATACTCATACAAAATGATTAACTTCTCCGGCGGTGTCAGTCCACTAGAAACCTTTACTAATCATAAAGCATTTACATTCTATTGAAATAAGGTGCATGCCAGAAATAGCACTTAGTCCTAGGTGCTCTGCCAGGTGACACTAATGATATTGATTATGTCTCAGACATGGAGCTTGTTTGATTGTGACTGTTCATCCTCTCACTCCCACGGGGCTCCATCAACACCCTGCAGAGCACTTCACTCTTTAAATAACTGTTCCTCAGTGCTGAAATCAACGGCGTGCTATGTAAAACTAATAAATATATGAATTCACCCACTAGTGACAGAATGCACAAGCAAATAAGCTCCAAGTAGGTGTCAGCTGATTTCCAAGTATTCGTTTTCAAATAGGAAAAAGGAGGCTTCCTCATTCCCAAAGGAGGATGAGAAATGATGGCTCCAATTCTTGGGAGAAGAAGGGTTAAATCTCACTGAATTTTCCAGTTACTCTGGCTTAGCAAGCCATTTCCTAGCATTTTAGCACTTGCCCACACAGCCTTAAGACACTCGTTAAGCAGGCGTGGGTGTATTTTTACATGTAATTTCTTACGTCTTTTCAAAAGCAAAACAAAATTCCATGATCTGTGTCCATTTGGACAGACGCTGATCCATCCTGCCCTTTGCACAGGGCATATACCGAGCTGCACTACATTCAGGTCCCAGTTCAGAGGCACTAAACTCGATGGCTCTGCTTCCACTGACTTCAATGAGCTCTGAATTAGGTCCTAAATGAGCATCTTTAGTTCGTGTGCGCCTTCCTGGTGCACCTATGTTGTCGTATAAAATGAGAGACAACAGGATGCTATGAGGCCTGAGCTAAAGTAACAGCCAAACCGTGCTGTTATAAAGCAAAATCAGCAGCAAGTTCAGAGAAACTGGCCAGAGCAGAGCTGGTATTGCAAAACACACCTTTCTAAAGCAGCGCTGGGCACAGAACGCTCAGCAAGCATGTTCCAGAAAGGTGGTACCAAAACACGCTGGTACCAGCAATGGTACAAGCTCACTTCTCACAGATAACAAGGACACACTGACCCTGCTTTAAGGTCACGATGACAATGTGATGGATAGAGATGTTTTGATCAAACTATCCTGTACAAGATGAAGGGTGGTATCTTACTCCTTCAGTGGTAATACACACGTCAGAGGGGCAATATGCAACGTGTTTGTATCAGTGTATAAAAGAAGGTCTCAAAGAACGCGTTAGTGTCTGGCCGAGTGAGGAAGGGAAAGTCCTGTCATTTACTGAGCTGGGCCATTGTCACGGGCATAAACGTATTAAGTACACTTGTAGGCATGTATAAGGTGCATTTTATCATGCCTCGTCAGCAATAAACCTGGCCATTTCATTACTGAAATGGATCTCTAATTTTACTGGGTAATCCAATCATGGTCTGCCATATCAGCTATCTGCTCAGAGATGGGACAGCTTACACACTGGAAGAACACACACAGAGCCAGCAAAGACAACATATGTTACCAATGCACGTAGGTGTAGTATGGCCGTCTTCTCCTGAGAAGTCTAGCCAAAAAAGAAGGAAGCCAACCTCACCAGAACTCAAGGCCACTTTTCAAATAGCAGATTGTTTCCTGGCCAACTTTCAACTGTCTACCCTTTACTCTTTTGGTGCCAGAGATGTTTAAAAGAAAAGGTCATTTATTTTATTTTGTTTTTACTTTCTATAATGGTAAAAGTACATGTGTTTCACTTTCCTCTCATTCCCTTAACCAGAAAGTCCTCTGCAGCTCTCTTTTTTATAGCAAACCTGACTGATTTGTCATTGTTGTTGATAAACACAAATTGACAATTCAATACTTCATGTATTGACCGTAAGTAGGCTATTGTGTCCACCTATCCACCTGCCCTACCTACCTTTCATGAAATAAACTGTGCTCCATTTTGAGCTTGTTCAGCTGCAATTTGAAAATCAGCAAGAAAAAAAAAAAAGAGAACTCAAAATATGTTGTAATCAAGATCTGACAAACCACAAACGTTTGCACTTCACTGTTGACTTTCAAAAGTCACTTTGAGCTCAAACTTATCAGCGATCTCTGCCAAGGAATATACTGTCCATTGGACTATTAGTACTATTCACGGAAGAAGCACTTGTTGAAATAAGGATGGCAAATTTATGCTGCCATGTATCTGTTGTTTTGTGCATACTTCTCCCCTCCCCCCGAAAAACCTAATTTATAGCATGTTACTGTGATTTGTGAAATAAAAGTTAATATAGTTCAATGCATGCTTTCAGTCTATGCTTTTTCTAATATAAGGTTTCACCTAAATGTCACAGACATGTCCTTGTATTTTTGTAGAACATGTTTGATTTTCAGTTTCATACATTTTAAAGCTAGAAGGGTCCACAGCAATCACCTCCACTGAACTCCCACATAACAGAGACTCTTTCACCCGGTGATTCCTACATCACACCCATAAAAACAGATTACAAAAAGTGCTGCACAAAAGAGGGCATCATGCAGTAGGTTTACCCCATCCCTTGTGGGGCAGAATGGGGAATGAGGCAGCCCCATGGTTAGAGCTCGCCTGACTGTCCTTGGACTCAGGACGGTACGGCCCAGTGGCCTGAGTCAGTATGGCTGCCTTGGGGATCAGGGCTGTGTGGCCCAATGGATAAGGTCAAGGGGGCCGCCACCAGGGGGTGGTGATGGATGGGGTAGGGGGACCCGGGCCCTCCTACTCCACCAGGTGCCAGGCCAGGGACCTGGTACTGGCAAGGTAGCTTACCACTGAATCCGCGGGGACTCTGTCTGCAACACACTGACTTTTCCTGGGAGCCATGGCTGTTCTCCCTTTCCTGGGCTGCTTCCTCCCGGTGCCCTGGCATGGAGGTCCATCAGGGAGGTCCATCAGGGATTTCAGGCTCCTCAGCACCCCTAGTCCCCCGAGACTGACTCTGGCCAGGGGTGTGGATATATCAGGGATCCTCCCAGGTTCCTGGGGTCTGTGGTTGCACTGAATAAGGGCTGGAGCCTTCACCCTGTCTCCTCAGCAGTCAACCGAGAAAGAGCTGGGCTGCTCCCTTTTGTACCAGGCTGGCAGCTGGAGAACGGTCAGCACAGTCTTGGGGGCATGACTTCTGTCAGCCAGAGTAGGTGCTCAACCCTTCTGTGGCCAGTGCAAAGTATGGCCATCCTGTCACAGAGAGTAAATGGAAGAGGGTGGAGTTTTCCTTGCGTAACAAAATGATTAACAACAGAAAATGGACTATTTGCTGGGACTCCATTAATTTGAGAGCTTTGGTGCTGCTCTCATTAATATGCTGCTAAGACAACCTGACACGTGGCCTACCCTGTTAATGTGATAAAGCAAATGGCAAGTCAGCTGATGACTGAATGCAAAGAAAAAGCTGTACTATGTTCAGAGCACCTCTGCCAGCAACCAGTCAGGAACATTGTGAGTGCTCTCAGTGGCCAATGACTTCAACAGGAATGGAACCTGTTAGCATCATGCAGGACCACATACTAAGGTGTGCTGTAAATAGACTCAGAGTTTAAGGCCAGAAGCGACCAATAGGTCTGATGAGAAATTGATGAGGTTCAACAAGCACAAACGCAGAATCCTGCATTTAGGATGCACTTTTACAGACTGGGGACCAACGGGCTAGGCAGCAGTTATACAAAAAATGACCTGGGGGTTAGAGTGGACAAGAAGCTAGATATGAGTCAGCAGTGTGCTCTTCTTGTCAGGAAGGCTAATGTCATATTGGGCTGCATTAGCAGGAGCATTGCCAGCAGATTGAGGGAAGTGATTATTTCCCTCTATTCGGCACTGGTGAGGTCACTTCTGGAGTACTGTGTCCAGTTTTGGGCCCCCCACTACAGGAAGGATGTGGACAAACTGGAGACAGTCTAGAGGAGAGCAACAAAAAGGATTACGGGGCTGGAGCACAAGACTTATGAGGAGACGCTGGGGGAACGAGGCTTGTTTAGTCTGCAGAAGAGAAGAATGAGGGGGGATTTGATAGCAGCCTTTAACTACCTGGAAGGGGGTTCCAGGAAGGATGGAGCTAGGCTGTTCTCAGTGGTGGCAGATGACAGAAGAAGGAGTAACAGTCTCAAGTTGCAGTGGGGGAGGTCTAGGTTGGATATTAAGAAAAACCTTTTCACTAGGGGGGTGGTAAAACACTGGAATGGGTTACCTAGGGAGGTGATGGAATCTCCATCCTCAGAGGTTTTTAAGGCCCATCTTGACAAAGCCCTGGCTGGGATGATTTAATTGGGGTTGGTCCTGCTTTGAGCAGCGTGTTGGACTAGATGACCTCATGAGTTCCCTTTTATCCCTAATCTTCTATGATTCTAGGTCATCTAACCAGATCTCCTTACGTCACCAATACTAAATCCAACAACCAAAATGAGACCAAAGTTCTGCAATCCACAGGAGCTTACACAAAACTCATGATCTTTGTGTGATGCTTTTGTGCAACTAACAAAAATGTTTCTGTTGCTCCTGGTCAGTAGAAAAAACAGCCCAAAACTGCACCCAGAGAACAGCTCGTCATGATTATTTTTAACTTTGACTTCCTGACATTTAATTGTGATGAAGCTTTATTCTTTTTAGTCATTAGCAAATCCTGTCACTTCTCTTTCCTCTGGAAGCTGCACCTGTGTTACAAGGGATGCCAGGTTCAATCAAATCTAAGTGAGAGCCTGTAGTAGAAACATTCAATAAGCTGACAAATTGCAGACTTCAAACAAATGCTGATATGCACAGGAAATATTTCACTGTTACTAAGATCTCCAAATGGCTTATGTGAAGGAAAACACTCTAAAAGACTCAGCCCATCTGAGTCACCCCCGTCTCTAAACGTCATCTAAGAAACTGCCTGAGGGAAGCAGAAGAAGAAAGGAATAGGTGAAAAAGTCTCCTATCATGTAATGCATTATTCAGGTAAGACTGTATTCAGATACACAGGTCTGCACTGGAATGGGGCTGCGGGAAATGGTTGAGGGACAGTGAGTGGAAATGAGTGATTGGAGAAGGGATATGGGAATGGAGGAGGAGAATTTTAATGGATGGGGGGCAAGGATGGGAATTTAGACCATGGAGAGGGCTAGAACTGATGGAAGATAATGTAGAGGAGGATTAGAATTGATGGGTTGACGGGCTATTGGTGGGAGGACTGATGTATTTGAAATTGATCAATTGTTTGGATATTGATGGAAAGAGATAATTTAAATGCATATTTCATGCTTTTTTTTTTTTTTTTTTTGCTGGCCCATTGTTGGCAGGTCTCGCTCCCCAGTGTGCTGCCCCAGGCACTGTATGACCCCTTTTGGCCCTGCTCCCATGTGCAGCAGCACAGCCTGTGTGTCCAGTGTGCCAATAAAAGTCATTTTGTGCTTCAGCATCACCTGCTCCAAAGAGGCACACTGGGCTCCTCTCATGGAGACTTTACACATGTTCTTTTTCTTCTTTCCATGTAAAATTATGTTCACACTCACTGCACGTCATACATTGTTTTCCTCAGGAACCTACTGGAACAGAAACTCAGCTGGTGTCAACTCCATGGAAATCAATGTAGTTACATGGAGTTGCACTGGCTCCAGATCCAATCCATTCATTCCGAACCCTACTTCATGCTTGTTAACAGATCTACACACAGGCCCTGTCTACACTTACCTCTGAGATTCGGCGGCAGTTGACCCAAGTTACTCAAAGTACGCAAAAAACTTGTGTAACTCCCGTTGATTTCCCGTGGTTCTGCTTTGCGCTCCATCTTTAATGCGCTGAGCCACTTGAGGAGGTGTATTAATACGTCAATTTTTGGATTGATTGAGAGGGTCTTCACTTGATTGAGAAGTTGATCTGACAGTGGCGAATTTGCCGCCGTCAGTGAAGACATAGCCTCAGCCAAACACTGGGAGTTCTGTTTGTTTCCTTCTGCCTGGAGAATCTGGGTATGTCTACATGACAGTTAGACACCCGGGACTGACCCCTGCCATCTGACTTGGGCTCACTGGGCTCAGGTGAAGGGCTATTTAGCTGCAGTGTAGCTATTTGGCTTCAAGTTGAAGCCTGGGATCTGGGACCCTGCAGTGTACAATTAAACAGCCTCCTAGCCTGTGCCCAGGGGCCTGAGCCAGCATGCACAATGTGCACACAGGTGTGTAATTGCAGTGCAGACACACACTCGATGGCAAATAACCAACTACCTCACCCTAAGCAAAGAGTTTATAATATAGCCATAAATTGTCTGCCTGTAAATTCTGCCAGAAGTCTTTTATATACCCACCCCCGAGCCTGGATTTCCAGATAACTGAAATAGTCTGAGTGCACTTTTGAAGGCTATGCACACAAGAGGCTAAAATACAAAGCAGGGTGGATTTCACTGGACCAATCTCAAAGCTTAAAGCTTTTAAGAGATGACTCATAACTTACAGCTAAGTAAGTATCTGACAGGATACCATCTATATAAATGGATATAAACATCATCTTATACTGTATAACAAGAGCTACAGTAGAATTCTTGAAACAGACAAAAATCGAAAGCAACCACATTCCTTTGATATGCGAACTCTGCAGGCACAACAGATGCCAAATTCTCTACATAGAGACGATTCAGTATCTGCCATCTGAATGCTTTATAGTGTACATAACAACAAGTATGTCTATTGCAATATGCTCTACAAAGTTGCAGCATGGTCCTATACCTATTGCTGTGAGAGGCACAAGGGGACACTTCTAGCTGCGACACATCCCTCTTCCAAGATCTTACTTGCTCTCTTTGGGATAGGTGGCAAAGACCAGGAGGATCCCCCATTTGAGTCTCACCTTTTGAAACAGAGGCGTAAATAGTAGGTCCTGCTACCAGCTGGGAGGGACTCCACTAGTCGAAGAGGCCCATGTTACTGGATATGCTTCAGCTGGTGGATAACATAGTAGCACTTTCCCAAGCAAACAGAGGCTGTATACTCACTGTGCTCAGAATATGGAAAGGGGCGGGAAGGGAGGCTAGACCATCTCAGCAAAATGTTGACGAGAATGACAGTACTCTCAGAAACTGGCAGGAAAAGTTTCCCCTAGAGCTAGAACCGACTGATAATGGGATGAAACACGGAGGAATTATCCTTTGTATTGCAGTGGCACCTGGAGGGTAGTCAGGCATCACAACACTATTGTGCTGGGCACTGTACAAACCACTAACACAAAGGCAGTCCCTGGCACAGCGATCTGACAGGCTGGGACAAGACCTGGCAGGGGCATGAAGAGCATGAGGTGGGCCGGCTTGGGTGACACAATGACAAAGACGTATGCATAAAATTAGCAGTCTCAATGGCTGCAGTCATCGCAGGTGGTTCGCAGCCCCACTGAAGCCAAATGGCAGTGATCAGTAGGCTCAAAGGAAGGATAGGGTAGAAGAAAAGCTGTTGGGTCTGTGAATTTTGGCAGAGTTTTCTTCAAGCATGGGCAGCATGGGAGAAAGCACAAAGGTGCTTGGGGGAATGAGAGTTAGCAGCACTAATATTCGTTGCCTAGTGATTCGTCGTTCTTCGTATAGGGAAGGGGTTGGGGGTGTGAGCCCAATGGACATGTCATTAATCTAGAACTATGTTGAATTAGAATGAATATTCGTGTGATCTGAGCCAATGAGCTATTACGGCAAGCTGGAAAGAGTCCCTGGACGGTGTTCTCAGGTGCAGCAGTCCAGGACCTGGGCTATAATATCAGGGGGACGCAGGCTTTTCTATAGACTTTCACACATTTTCTCTTGCATACATCATGCTCTTCCAGTCAAGCTTTCCACTGAGAGGATGCATGCAAAAAGTCTGACATAAGCCACAGGATTTGATCATCAGTCACATGAAGAAGCACAAGGGTATTATAGTTACATCTGCACAAACTTGTCTTCTTCCATCATAAAAAAAAAAGACCACAATCTAATCAACTGCCTCTAATAACAGAACAGTTCATTGTCTCTTTTAAAATAAGTGGGTTTATGTTCAAATCAGATTACATCCATTTTTGATAAAAATAAATTCCTGGCTTAAGGCGTCATAAAGTTTATTAAGCATTTTACAAAGTGAGCCAAGAAGCTAATGTTAACTTTAAGTATCTTTATACTGCAAAACTACATTGCCAAGATAATTATTTCCACCTTCATGGCTAATTGGTGCAAAGTGTTGCATGAGAAGATGGTTCAAATGAAGCTTGCAGGTTGTTTTCGATTTCACAACTATTAATAAAGAGTTATGCTCAGGGTGGCACAGACGGGTTTTTCTCCATGTCACGCTGAATGTCATACTGATGATATTGGAGAAGGTTTTCAAAGGGCAGCCAGGCACGCAACTCCCACTGATTTAGGTGAGTGCCCAGCTGTCCTTTGTACTTTTAAAATCTCTCCTTTGAGTGGGTCCCCTAAGTGGACCCTGGAAAACACTGAAAATTTCACTGAAAGAGTAAAGTCAGTTTTCCATTTTTCAGTTTTCAGTTCTGTGAAACAGAAAGAGTCCTCTATTCTTACAATTCAGAGGTCACTGGTTTCTGAAGACATTTTGTTTTGTTGAAGAGAGACCATGTATTTTCTAGTTCTTAGGCTTCTAGGGAGGATGCATTGTTCACAATCTCTACAGCAAGTTCAACATGAAAGAGCAGGACCAGAGAAAGTCAGGACAGTGTTTACCAGTGATGAGATCCATCAATCTAATAAGGCAAAATTGGACTGTTTTGCCTACAAAGCCTAAAAGGTCCATGTAGACCTGATTTTGAGCCTACTGGGTTAATGCTGAAATCCACTATTTTGTCATGTCTTCCATTTACCACCGCCCCTCACACTCCAGCAATGTGTGGTACCAACACTATTCCTCTGTCATCACCAGCATTGCGAGGAAAGTGTCTAAAGACGTTTAGAGTCAAGTTTTGAGTTACAGGCACAAAATATTTACCCACAAGATATGTGCACCCCCGGGTGCTTGTCCCTGGGATCCCTCCCTTGTCTCACCAGTATCCCCATATCATATGAAGGGGTCTCTGTGAAAATGGCACAGTCTTTCAGAACAGAAGAAAAAAATTAAGCACAGGTCCTGAATATGTTGCCTTAGCTTGATTCATCTGTCTGTGTACATGGTGGTAGGTAACCGAGAGCAGACAATGAACCATCAGGGCTGTACTGTGTAAACACAGACTTGCATTTAAAAAGCCAAGCACATTACAGAGTAGCTCTTTAAAGACATTATATTTCATCTCTCTTCGAGATGTCTTATGGCAGCACTGACTCTAAATTGCTTCTGCAGATCTATTATAGTCTATCTGGTGAAATTGGAGGCAAATGACAATTATTCTGTCAATAAGAAGTCAGTGTGGGCACTGGGAGAGGCATAACTGTTTCTTGGGACAATTCTTAGAGAATTGATTAGTACCTGGCTCATCAGCTCAGTAGCAATCAATAGCTCTATGTGGTTTAAGTAGCATCCTTGCACATTAGAGCCGCATAACAGCAACCCTTATGACAGATTTACTTACTACACATTTGCAGCACGACAGCTCAGTTGAGGATTGAAAGATTTAAAGGGCTGGCAAAACTCTGCAGAGGAGGAGGAGGGCACTTCGAATAGGCGAGGACACCTACAACTCGCACTGAACTCAGTGGACGTTGCAGGTGTCTAGCACTGTCTGGGTTCAGTCCTCAGATGAGCCAGAATAAGGCAAGAGCCACCATTGCCCAGACAGCTGGGCAGCTGTCCGTGTGAGCACCAATTTGTGCATACGAGTAACTGATATAGTTGTGCTAATGTGGGGTTTTACCAATGCAGAAAGAGAGTGTTTGTGCATTCTCTTTGCACTGCTCGCTACTCGGATAGGGCTATGAAAATATGGGCCAATGGATTCATTTCAAAGATTATTTTCACAACCAAAGTTGGTTTCTGGGTAGGCCCCTGTACAGTATGTACTTCTATCATGGAAAATAACCACACACCTTTTTTCCCCTCAATGTTTCAGAACATTAAACCAAAATACTTGTAGATCTAATTACAACAATGCAGCAAATTCTCAGCTCCCTTGTACACAAGGGATGCAGGAATAAACAACGTGCAGCATCTCCATTACAAGGAAGCGGCTAGAGAAACTTCTTTAAAGCAATCTTAAATTTAGGCTCTCTCTTGCAGTTCCTGCTCAGGCTGAACTCCCGGTGACTTTTGCCTGAATAAAGAACTGCAGGATCTCTCTCTCAGCCCTTGTGAAAGGTGTTACATGCACTGTAGCACAAAGTAACATCCACTCCATATCTACAGAGCAGTCACCCATGGACAGCGCGAATGCAAGACTTCAAGGTCACAACACAGAACTGAAGGGGGAACTGTTAGGGCTGAGAGGGCAGGACAGACTCTGCATATTTTTAAACCTTGAATTCTCTGATAAGATTATCAACAAGGATGCCAATTAATGCCACTACTGAGGATGCTATAATTCGCAATTACCACTGGCCTACGTGAAATGGCATGGAACCGATTCACAAAAATGGACTTGTGCAGGAGATAGAGTTATTCAAAGAAACGGATTGTGAAAAAGGGGATGGGTGGTGTTAACAGAGTTGGGTTTGAAGTTAAAGCCAAGCTGTCAGGTTTCTCTAAGCCCAAGGCTCAGAAAGGACCCATGAAGGTTTAAATCCAGGTGAACAGAGTCTGCCATTTAAATTTGTGAAAGCTGTGCCCAGAGAAAGCCACAGACTGCCCCTATGGACATGATACTTTACTGATCAGGCACTTTTTAAAAATGCAAGCTACAGTGAAAGGTGGCTCCTAAGATCTACATGGTGCTATATTTTCAATGTGGTTTCCCCATCTCATTGACAGTGGGAATTGTGCTTCATTCACCACCCACTCTAATGAACCCTTACCCCAAAACACTTACTTTTCTAGGTCACTTATACTGGTCTTGTGCACCAATAAATCTTCAGCTTTTCAGAGCATTCTTTCCTCATATGTACATGTATTATTGTAATCCATTCCAGGCCACTCTAGCACTCACTACTTTTCCTTCTACAGAAAGAAATGTGGGACATTTCTGCCCTCATATTATATGTGCTGTTTTCTTGACTTCAATATATGTGCATTCTGTCTCCATCTGTGCCTCTCACTCCTTTCTGCTGCCTCACTTACTCCTTCAGGCCTTCCTTGACTGCATCACAGGTGTCTGTTCCCAATTAGAGCAGATTGGGAAATTTTTTATTTATTTTTTTGGGCTGGAAAATGCTGATTCATTGAAACAAAAGCCTTCCATTGGAAGTTTGAATGAAACTTTGTCAAGAAAGTTTCTCAGGTTGAGGAAGAAATTTCTGGTCAAATCAAAATGCCAGAGACCCCGGAATAGCCAGGAGCCCCATGGTCAGGGAATTCACCTGGGATGTGAGAGAGTCAAGTCCCTGATCTTAATCAGAAAGAACAGGGACTTGTACCTGGGTGCCCACGTCCCAAGGGTGTCTCTCATTTTTCATGAAAAACGTTAAAAGGTCTATTTCATCTCAGTTGGGAATGCACAAAGTTTTGAAAGCTCAGAAAATGTTCTGGGACAGGAAAATCGTTTCCTACCCAGCTATAGTTTCTAGATGACTGCTGTGACCTGAAGAAGAGCTGTGTGTAAGATCGAAAGCTTGTCTCTCTCCCAATAGATGTTGGTCCAAGAAAAGAAATTACCTCACCCACCTTGTCTCTCTAACCACCTTCTTGTGCCCTTGGAATTTCAGACGGCTTCAAACACTCTCTGAAGCTGAAGAAGCACACACAACTGAAGTACTAGTTTCTAAATTATACCCTCATTGGATTAATAGATTCCAAGGCCAGAAGAGACCACTGTGATCATCTAGTCTGCCCTCCTGTGTAACACAGGCCATAGAATTTCCCCAAAATAAGCTCCTAGAGCAGATCTTTTCGGGGGAAAAAAATCCAATCTTGATTTTAAAATTACCAGAGATGAAGTATCTAGCATGATTCTTGGTAAATTGTTCCAATGGTTAATTACTCTCTCTCTCAAAAACATGTGCCTTATTTCCAGTCTGAATTTGTGTAGCTTCAACTTCTATCCATTGGATCCTCTTGTACCTGTTATATTGGAGACCCATTATTAAATATTTGTTCCCCATGTAGGTACTTGTAGACTGAAATCAAGGTATCCTTTTAGCTTCTCTATCTTAATCTAAATAGATTGAGCTCTTTGAGTGTATCACTGTAAAGAATCTTTTCTAATCCTTTCATCCTCCCTATGACTCTTCTCTGAGCCCTCTCCAATTTATCAACATCTTTTTGAGTAGGCTAGTCCTAAACATCTATCCTATGTGGGCTAATACTTTAAAACATGCATTCTGTTGATGTTGATGAATTTTTTCAAAGAAATTTACTGTGACTTTGTTTGGGACTCTTGTTCCATTTCTATAACAATTCTAGCAAATCAGTTTATCTTCAGGAATTTCATTGTAAAAGAAAATGAGTGAATTGTAAGTTAATATTGCAAAATATTCACCAAAAGGACGTTTATTATTTATAACTCCAAGTATTGTCAGTGGAAATCTGATCCAGAGAGTCATCCTTGCCCAATCAAGGAACAGAAAAACAGAATGTGATTTAGCTGCCCAATCAAAATTGCCTGAACGTTTAATAGTGAATACCTAGCAGAGAACTGCCTGTGAATAAGCAATGGACTACACATTTTTTGGAGAAAGTAAGTAATGCCCAGGCTGCTGACTCAACATCCATTAGCCAATGGAAATCTTTCCTTTGATTTCAATGGACCCCAGAGGAGGTCTTCGTTTTGAATAATGAATATGTTTTCCACTGTGTTTGCAGACCATTCCAAAAGCGAGACAATGGACAATTCTGCTCATAAGTCATTTGCCCAGCCTTACTTTTTGATAAGTCCTAATTATTTAGAAAACCAAAAAGAGGTCAACTGTTACTTTAAAAGTGGCATCAATAGGTAGAACAATTAATGGAGCAATGGAGCAGCATGCTGCACTGTAAACAAAAGCTCCAAGGCAAATGACTTTTAAAAATGCATGTCTCATAGGAACTGAAATAAGAAAGATTCAATAGCAGCTTCTTAACTATACAGTTCCCAGAAAAGGAAAGAACCTCCGAATGAGAACCAGAATGTCTGGCTTGAGCCTCCAGCCTCCATGGTATTTCTAGAGAGCTATGGCAGGATTCGATTCATTGTAAACCAAGCTTCCCCAGCTAGACTAAACCTTTGCAGGCCAGAAAAGGTCTCTGCCAAGGCTAGACTCGCAGGCTAACCTAACGTGTCAAAACTGGCTCAAATCTTTTGAGATGGGCAGATCTTGGCAGGTCTTACAAAGCTGGAACGGGCCTCTGTCTAAACCATGTTTGCCAGCTAGATTGATGCTTTCAAGGCCAAGATGAGCTTTATAGCTTCTTAACAGCCCTTCCTGCCAACCCTGTCAAAAGACACACTAAACTCCAGTCAATCAGCAAGCTCAGGAATTGACAAATCCACCATGGAATGAACAGCCAGATTCTGCAAGGTGCACGTGGCCCCTCAGTTGGGAACGCTGAGCCAGTACAGAGAGGAGCATGCAGAAACGTAGAGCACGTCAGCTGTTGATTCCTGGCAATGGCTTGTAACAATATCAGAGAACTTTTCATCCAAAATTTGCCGAGTGGTGTTCATTCAAGTGTTTATAAAAATAACTGGACTGGATTTTATTATCCAAACTCCAGTCCTTGTTCCCTCAGTCCCATTTTCCTGATTAGCTTGTTATGCTAATGATCAATCATGTACTCATTAAAATATTTCCGGTTTTGTGCAAATGCATTCAATATAGAATACATTTTTAAAAAAGTAATAAGAAAAAAGACCACTTTGAAATATAAACCCCATGACACTTCCCAAGTGGCATTTCAAGACAGATTGTATAAAGGGGTAATTAAGTTTCGGTGATTTTTAATATACTTCAATGTAAATAAAATTTCATTTTTGAGCAATTGCTTTATGAATCTGAGTCTTATTTCATTAATTAGTGCAATTTGAAACAACAGCAAAGCACATACTGGATAGATTTAAAAGTGCATAGTCTATTGCGTGAATGTTAACTTTGGCTTTATCAAGAACTTAATAAATAACTGCAATATTTTAACACAAAGAAAGCAAAAAAGCTGGACTCCAGGGGGCTATAGTTTGTCATATAATTCAGTTTTAAAATCAGAATATGCAAATGCCTAAGTGCCTTAGAATACAAACAAATATTTTTAAATAATACATTCATTCCTTTTTGTCGCCCTAGAATGAAGAGGAGAGAATACCAGAGGCTGTTTCAATGTGAAAGATGGAGACCAGTCTGGAAGAAGATCCATGAAGTACAATACACTGTGTGTTTTGACTGTGCTCTGCCCTACTGTAAATAACATTCCAGAGTAGGTAAGCATACCAGCCCAGTTCTGCCCTGCCAGGGCCTTTCATGGGATTGCCTAGTATAACTGGGAGAATGGTTTTGCCCAGGATGCATGAAAGAGGATCGATGTTGTGCTAGGCTTTTTATGTAGTACACAATAGCCAGTGAGTGAAGAGAAAGGGTCAAAAACTCCTTTGATTTGCACTGGTTTGAATGCAGAGACAGTGGAGTTGCAAGTGCGTAACTGAAAGGAGAATACAGCGTAGCTACATCAGAGAGACAAAGTTCCATGTAACTAATAGGTCATTTCATTTGGAATATTGGACAGCAAAGACTCACAACATGAGCTCATCTCCAGAAGAATATCCCAAAAGCATACTCACTGCAGTCCTAGCTGTGGACAAGTTGGAGAAAGTCCAGTGGAGGGCAACAAAAATGATTACGGGGGTTTAGACAAGACTTATGAAGAGAGGCTGAGGGAGCTAGGCTTGTTTAGTTTGTAGAAGAGAGGAATGAGGGGGGATTTGATAGCAGCCTTTAACTACCTGAAAGGGGGTTTCAGGGAGGATGGAGCTAGGCTGTTCTTAGTGGTGGCAGATGACAGAGCAAGCAGCAATGGTCTCAAGTTGCAGTGGGGGAAGTCTAGGTTGGACGTTAGGAAAAAGTTTTCCACTAGGACGATGGTGAAGCACTGGAATGGATTATCTAGGGAGGTGGTGGAATCTCCATCCTTAGAGTTTTTAAGCTGTGGCTTAACAAAACCCTCACTGTGATTATTTAGCTGAGGTTAGTCCTGCGTTGAGCAGGGGGTTGGACTAGATACCTCCTGAGGTCCCTTCCAACTCTAATATTCTACGATTCTATGATTCTAGCTATATACCACTCGCACAGTTACACTTGTGGTGGATTCCAAATAGATGTGTCTGGACAGACTACACTACATTGTCAGATCAACTAATTGTGCTCTGATAAGTATCAGATTCCTATTTCCCATGCACAAAATACTCTTTCTTTAGAAGTAGGTACTAAAAACAAATCTACGGCACTCTGATTGTCAGGAATTCAAAGGGGTACCACGGTGCAGAATCCAACCCAAAATAGTTGGCACAAAAGTTGGTATCTAGAATTAGCTGTCCTTCATGCCTCCTATTCTTGACTATGTACAATACAGGCTCCTCCCCTTTAATTTTCCTAGTTTTAAATAAAATTAGGCACAAATAATTAATAATAATTGAAAATTTACATGATAGTTTTAAAGCAGAGGGGTCTCAAATTGCATTACAAACTAACATTCATCTCTAAAATGCTGCCAGCTCTGGAGTAGAATGTGATGATCACTACAACCAGAAACACTACAAAACATGTTTATGAGAGTCATAATGAATAATTTCTCCAGTGGAGAAGTGAAGGGAAATGTAGGTAGGCAATTCATATTTGCTTATGTTTAGGTCTGCCTATCCAAGTATTTATATGGTCCTTGTCCCCATTTTATCTGAGCACCACACAATCAATGAATGTATTTTCTCCTCCCAGTCCTCCCTGGGAAGTAGGCAGATGCAACCCACAGCTTACAGATAGAGAATTGGTACAAGGAAGAGTAAATGATTTGTCCAAGGTCACACACAGTGTCTGGAAGAGGCAGAAACTGAACCCAGCTCTACTAAAACCCAGAGCAGCCCTTAGGCCATCCTTCTACCCACCTTGTATTAGGGCCAAGGTACATGGGGGTTAAAACCCTAGTGTATGGAGACAGGCCATGGACTCTTGAATAACCACTAGAAGTCTAGAAATTTCTTCTATTATTTAAAAGCCAGCACCTCCACTGCTAACATTATCTGGATGCATTCGTGTAATACCAGTCTGGCTCCTTCTAGTTCTCTAGTCAGAAGGAAATATGGGGATTTTAGAAAGTGTACTAATCACAGAAAACAGTAGGAAATGGAAAGAAAAATAAATGTATAAGCAGTTCCTTCCAGGGACTGTAATACAAGGAGACAGTTTCTGTCATTCATAAGGCTGAGCATGCTTGCAAGTACCTACTGTTATGAAGAATGACGTTTTCTGTGCTGGTTGACTTCCAGTCTGACCTGCTTCCAAGACAGAAATGATAACCCGACATGCAGAATAAAGTGAAATGGCCTTTGTTCAAGCTGGACTTGGGAGCATACTTCCCTGCTGTACATCTTTACTTGAAGAACTTTACTGAAGTATACAGGACCATTTTTGTGTGTGTATGTGTGTGAGAGAGACACACTACTCACCAATATGAGGTAAAGGTTCCCAGTTAGACCTTTATTTATTAGTAATATGAAATGCTCTTCCTTTTCCAGAAACAGGTTTCCCTGACGCAGATGTAGTATGTAACCAACACATACCCCAGGATGACAGCATTTAGGGGACAGCCATTTCTGCCTGGATAGCAAGACAAATGGGATGTCTTTCAAATCTACCTGCAGATCTGCTTGGGAGATCTTGACTTTACACATCAGATTCCTATCAGGCCTTCAAGACAGCAAAGGAGAGTATGCATTTATTAACAGCTTCATTTGTCCACCAATTCTAGCATGTTCAAAATTAGTTCTTGCTTAAACTCAGGTTGCACACTACAAGTATAGCAAACTTCTATGAAACCTGTCTGCAAACTCTAGGTCTATGCTTAAACTTCTCCATCAGTATGCTGCATTACCAGGTTATTGCACAAAATGGTTCCATGCAAAAATACTATAAAACATTTACAAGATAGTTTGCATGGCAGGGGGGAGGACTGGTCTATAGAAATGTACGCAGAAATAGTGCAAAGTTAGAGTTCTTCCCTATATGCTACCCTGAGAACAGTAACTCTCTCTTAGAGTTCGTGGGAAGGTTTGTTTTGGTTTTTTTTTTTTTTTATAATGTTAATATCGGCCTGGGGAGCAGCAGCAATTTGCTATCAGCACCTCAGTGACAGGAAACAGAAAAGTTTCCATGGATGTGTAAGTCTATAGAGGCAACATGCTAATGTTAGAATTCACATCACACTGCAAGAGGCTTGGAAACATTTCCTGTACATTCCCTTACTACAGACCTTGCATACTACTCTATCTGCCTCAGCACAGCTGGTGTATTCTTGGGCCCGGTCTACACATACCTTCCGGATTCAGCAGCAGTCGATGGGAGATACGCAAGTAACGTAAATCACTTGCGTATCTCCCGTCGACTTCGCTGTGTTTGCTCCACGCACTGTCCACGCTGCGCTGCACTGAAGCGAACAGCGTTCCCCTTGATGCAGTGCTACACCACTTACCAGACTGGTTTTTCTACGTCGATTGTTGGATTGACTGAGCGGGTCTACACAGACCGCTCAGTCGATCCAGAGCAATCGATCTGACCACGGCAAATTTGCCGTCATCAGTGTAGACCCAGCCTTAGATGTTGTTAATGGATATATATATATAGTCACCTCTAGGCTGTCTACCACAGTACAAACCTCCATCTCATGAATGCATGGGAGGATTTGGATTAACTCATCCTGCTTCTTCCTTTCAGTAAATTGGGGGATGTTAGCACTTTCTGCACATTATTACTAAAAAGGAGAGCCCATGACCTGAAGTAGATTAAAGGTTAAGAATATGTGGCCAAAACCACTCCAAACTACAAAACCAGGCTTGGCACTGGTTGCCATTGCTCCAGCTTCAAAAGGTCATCTATAAAACTCCTACTGTAGATCTTTCAATATCACTCCAATAGTCCAGTTCTTGCTGCATCACAGACATTAAAACTCACTTCACCATCATTCACCAGCAGTTTTATAAATGTCAGCTCTTAAGTCTTACATGGGAAACTGCAGTAAAGCATCTAGCTGGCCTTTTGGCAGCTGCTGGAGTATTACCTCTAAAAGGCCAGAGGTACGCTCCTACATTATCAGAATGCCAGCCGTTAGGAGGACACTTTCAGAACTGCTTTATACTGTTTGAAACCTCATCACTACTAAAAACTTCAAGGCAGAAAGAAAGAAAGAAAATATAAAGTGAACTTTCAGTAATCATTGGCAGAAAAGAAATGTTGAAAAATAAGAGAAGTCATAAATTACTAGCCTTGATCTTCCACAGGCGAGCACTCATTGGTAGAAATGGAATATGAAATGCACAATTTATATTTTAATTAAAGTGTACAGAGGATATAGCTCACATATTCTGCACATTTATCACAAGTAAGTGGTTTGAGAAATACCAATATAAATGCTTAAATTCCTTACCAACTCTGATCTCTGTTCTTGCTTGATATAATGTCCTACGTGATCAATTTCAAATGGATCTATCATATGAATCCCCTTTTGCATGCATGTTGGAGGTACACTGTAGGAGTCATTCATCTTTGGTTATATTATTGTTTTCAGGTAATTGTGTGCAATAAGGCATAAAAACACTATATGCCAGTTTGTGCATAGTTCCATCAGAAAATAAATAAGATGCAACCGTGGACAGAGATTCCCATGTCCTGTCGGAAAGCTTCCAGGAACAGGGAATAAGGTAACATAGGAATGATAGAATCACATTAATTGTACTGTATGATGCAGCTGAACTTTCTGGGAGACTTTAGAATTTGAGCACTGTCGTCAGTGCTTGTCAGTGCAGGCTGCGTGTGTGTCCTCGTACAGTGCAGTCTTAGCTCTTCAGATAGCTGAGACAGCACTCACGATGGAATGAATTGACACAACCACGGATTAGCTGAGCAACGAAGGCACCCAGGCCAGGTTTTATTACACTTAAGGCACAATGAGAAGCGACCTAGAGAGTATCTATGGGTCTACTTCTTATATGGGTGTGTTGTTACAATGGACTCAGCCCAACTGGCGGGACTTTCTGTTATCCCCTAGGCCAGACAAAGTTGTTCCCTCTGACACCTTCTTTTATACACTATTAGAGACAATTTTGTTCTGCCCCCCTTGGATGTAGTTGCCACCCTCTTGACATAGTCTAATGCCACCTTTTACTGTATATTGGATGTTTTGGGCAAAACAACTCTATTTATCACCTTATCAGACATTTCTATTCATCGAAGTGTCTTTTCAAGGGGTCAGGTGTTAGGATGTCTTGGTACCATCTGCACTTACTATTTAATTTATAATAATCTTTTGAAATTAGTAATATTTTGAAAATATATATGTTTGCAGCATCAGTATCTTCTCCATGTCAGTTTGTCAGGTCGTAAGTTCACAGCCTGATTTCTGTTAACTTGGCTTTTTCCACTTTGACTCCTGTTAAACCTCACTTTTTCCACTTAGGCCTTATGCCTTAGCCTGTTCTGCTAGGTTGCAGGCCGTAAACTCTCACTTCTTACTACAAACACTACCCCCCAAGTAGGTGCTTCTGTTAGCAACTATTAATAAAAGCTTCTTTTTTTAAAAATACACCAATAATACTAATCAGTGACAAATACATAGCATTGACTGGGTCTTGTCTAGTAAATTTTCTTCTACTTTGTGTTGTTATTTACAACTGTGAAGTATGTAAGATATGAAAGGCTTACTATCCGCTGACTAGCCCAACCCTTCTACCAGATCTCATAGTTATCTATTGGTAGCTAGGTAGATTGAAGAATAAAACACCAGGGAAATTGCAACAGTTGCACTTATTATTGCAGTGATTCAGGAAAGAAAACTGAAAACATGATAACTCACGCTTCCTTCCTGCTGGTAAAAGTCTGCATTACCTGAATAGCTTACCTTTTATAATGTCTCACATTGTGCTAATAAACAGAATACATTTTCTCTTAGCACTTGTCAGAGAGCCCGTAGCATAAGTACATTTACGCTAACTAAGGTGGTTTCAGTGCATAGCAAACAATCCATACAAGTAATTACCGTTAATTAAAAACATCAACATACTGTGCCAACTGGAACTAGAGAATTTGGGAAAATCTACTTGGCAGAGTAGAATCATAGAAATGTAGGGCTGGAAGGGACCTTGAGAGGTCATCAAGTCCAGCCCGGTGAGCTGAGGAAGGACCTAGTAAACCTAGACCATCCCTGACAGGTGTTTGTTTAACCTGTTCTTAAAAACCTCCTGTGACACTGGCAGACTAGCAAACCAGGTGTAGGAACATAACAACTTAACAAGAGGCATTGCAATTGTAATCAAGGTAATCCATTTATGTATGAGTATCAAAGAAATGTTAATTTGGATAGCACCCCCCATCTCATTCATTTGTAGTAATAGAAATCAAGGGCAGCTGCTAAGTGCATTTGTCTGCGTTTACCTATATCTTATTAGAAGTTTAACAATATACCCAAATTAGCTTGTAAATGCTAATTCCCTTTCATGTCTTAATTGCCTTACTTTATGTGTGTAACTGTTTTCAGTTAACCTCAAGGCCAAAGATGTAAGACACTGTGGGAAACTAGCTGTATTATCTACATTTTCTTCAGCTTAAGTATCTCCATTATAATGGAGGAACAGTTAATTGCCTTATGTAAATAAGTTTAACTAATTTACCTGTGTATGCATAGGAAATAGAAAATTAACTTCAAAGCAAATGTCCACAAACTATCTACATGATTTATTAAATTTACCATGACTGTTCCACGATTTTTGATAAAAAATGCCACAACAAACCTGTAGCCCTAATTATAATAATTAGTCATACCTCTTGTGTAACATGGGCCAGATAATGTCAGCAAGCATTTTCTACATCACACTTATATCCTAGGATTGAGCAACAGCATAATTTTGTTTTTAGAAAGAGACATCTCAACAGTCCTTTAAAGATTTCTAGAGAAGGAGAATCCAACGCATTGCTGGATAAGTTGTTTCAATGGTTAATTTCCACCACTGTTAAAAATGCATGTCTTATTTCTAATTTGAATTTGTCTAACTTCAGTTTCCAGCCATTTTTCTGCTAGATTAAAGAATTGTCCTATTACCAAAAGACTCTTGTCCATGTTGATACTTGAAGACCATAATCAAGTCACCTCTTTGATAAAATAAATAGATTGAGTTTCTTAAGTTTCTCACTGTAAGTCAGGTTTTTCAGAACAGGAATCATTCTGGCAATTCTTTTCTGAGTCCTTTCCAATTTTTAAACATTTTTAAGTGTGGACACTAGAACTGGACACACTAGTCCAGTAGTGTTCTCACTAATGCTGTATTCAAAGAACATACCTCCTTATTTCTACTCTGTATGTCCCTGTTTCTGTGCTAAGACTTGTATTGGCCCTCTGAATCACTACTCATGTTCAGTGGTTTACCCACCATAACCCCTAAGTACGTGTCAGTCAACGCGTTCTAGATTGCAGTCCCTCCCTCCCTCACACACACACACACACACGTGGCATGGAGATCTGTTTATAGAATAAGGTCTATAATCTTGACTCTATTTTGTCAGCCAAAAGTTATGAATGATAGCATTTGTCTTTTGCTGCTTGTAAAGTATCTTCAGTTGACATAAGGCCTATTATCAAGCCAGCCCAAATATTGCAAAGCATCCATCTGTTCCAAATTGACAGCCCTCCCTTCAGAGAGTAAATGTAGTTTGGGTGTTTTTCCTACCTGCAGATGCCAGGCGGGGAGTATTCCACACACTATAGCAATTTTCCTTCCTAGTTTCTTAATCTCACAAATCTTAATGTTTATTTCCGTCTCTCACATTTACTCACAGTCTGTGAGTTCTCTTTCTTTACTTGAGGATTTCTTACAGCTTTGTCACAGAGGTTATTCTCACTGAAGATATGAGCTGTTCTGAGTTGTTCATCTTCTCTGGAGGAAAGTGCTTCATTCTAAATGAAAATCCAAGTAATGTGCAGGATATATTGCTAAACAGATCGGTGCTTGCAGACAGTACCATGCATACTTTACAGTTTGACCAGACAAAAGAAATCGCAGGTTCCTAAGCTAGAATTGTTTCTTGTACATCAAAGCACTATCCCTTAGCAGTATTAATACATGTGGAAGCCATTTGAATCAAGGGCCCAGCCATTTCCAGCTTACCTCCACCGACTTGTCCTAAAACAGGATAGGAGCTGTGTAATCCAAGCAAAACAAATATTTCTGTGTGCTCTGGATCTCTACGTAGATATATATTTGTGTGTGAAAGAAGAAACAGGCTCTTTGGCTCCCTTGTGTACAGAACTTCCTGGCCGTAGGAATGCTGGCACATTTCAGGCAGATTCTCCCATTGAGCTTGGATACAGAACTTTTTACTTCTACAGCTTCTGGCATGGGAGGACATGGCCAGGATGTTTCTTGCATAACGTATAGCTCCACTGCTGTGAAACAATCGGCAAAGTGATGCGTTAGGCTACCCCACTCATCAGCTGAGGAGCTGGAAATTAGAAAAGCAGGACCTCCCACACACCAACACCAGCTTCATTTTTAAGTGATCTGATGTCTGGTGCTTTCAACAGGGATATGACACTTGCCAACACTGTGCTCACTGGGTGTGTTGAGTTTTCTGTCATGTGAGGCTTTCATGTCCTGCTGCTTTGGGGTAGGCACAGGGAGAAGGGAGCAGTCTGGATCACAAAGAACAGCTTAGAGCAACTGTGGAAGCTCCAGATTAAACCCGGGGGCCAGGCTCACGGCAATGCTGTGGCTACTTTGCACCAGTCTGTCAATGCAAGGGCAACATAAATCCGGAGCAGCTCCTATCCTCACCTCCAGGGCAACCAATTCACTGTCAGAACTGCACACTGAAACATGGGCCACCAAACATAAATTAGAGCAACCCTCAGGCCACTGGACTTCCCTCATCTACCCCATCACATCCCTGGGAGATAGCAGAAAGTCTGGGGCTGTTAAAAGGAAGCAGGGTCACACATGGAAGAGACTTTCCTAGCCAAATCAAAGGTTAATTGGCCCTGAAGCTCCCTCAGGACTGCTGAGCTCCAGCAAATCTGGGGAAGTTCAGGCACATAAACCAATACGAAACATGAATTTTTCCTGCATCCAGGCTCCCTTCTGGAGTGTTCACTCAGTTCTTCTCATAGTTTCCTCTCAGACATGGTCACGCCGAGGTCCAGGCTGATCCAGAGAAATGGTGGATGTTACCAGCAGCCTCAGAAGCAGCCCTTGTTCAGGCACCATGTAATCCAAATGAAGCACACAAAGCAATCTGCCTCTGAGCCTAGAAATCAGAGTGGATTACACAGTAATCCTACAATAACTAGGAGATAAAGACGGAGGGTGAAGTCGTGGCCCCATGGAAATCAATGGCAAAATTCCCATGGTCTTCAGTGGGCCAGGAACTCACCCAAGATTTTTGATTGTTTTGTTCTTTGCATAAGCTCCAATAACTGGTATTTCATGAAAACATGCCAGATATGAGAAGAATAGACGGGTCTGGGTGTCGCAAACATGGCTGTTCAGGCCACTCTGAAGCCTATGTTACTATTGCATTGTATGCAGTCAGTGAATGCATTCACACATCAGATACAAACTACCACTCACCGAGACACGCAAATGGCTATGGTGAATAGGTGCCTAATCATACCTGACATTGGTTAGGCAAGCAGTGAGCTGAGACTTGCATTTCTGATACATTTCTCAGCTCACCCCTCACCCGTCCACGCCGCCTGTCCCGTTTATCTGGCCAGCCCACCTGTCACATCCTGTCTGACCCCCAGACTGTGTGTTGGATGGGGCAAAAATTGCCTTTGGTACTTCTGTATACAGCACCAGGATTGGGGTTCTCAGGCACTTCCATAACACCAACAAACAACATGTCTGTGAGCCCTGTCCTTTTCCGGCACCTCCCGTTCCTTGTACATGTGAGAGACCATTACCGAATAAAGCATATCATTATGCCCCAACTCTCCAATCAGATCTGTAGTGTCACAAGTATCCCTTATGGATCTGATTACAGAAACGTGGCCTTAGATTGCGGAAAGGGACCCACCTCCTCCGAGTTGCTTGTGCAGCAGCCCTCCTCCTTGTAAACACTGTAAAATAATGGTGTCAGTGATGTGTGTTACACTGGCTGTGGCATAGCAGAAGGAACCTCAACCATACAGTGCAACCCAAATCAGAAACACCTGTCATGTAAAATGTATCTCGTTAAAAAGCAGGGCCTGAGCAATAGGGAAAAGCAGCCACCTTTGTGAATAATGACAAAGAAGGAGCCTCACTGGAAAGAAAACATCAGTGCTATTAACATGTGCTGACTTTTCAGTGGGATCCAGAAAATGGCTCTCTTCTCCAGACTTTTTAACTTGCCCTGACACTGTCCAGATCACGATGTCCCATGTGAGCACTTTCACGTTGGGCCCAGGTTCAACAGCCCTCCGGCTGCTCTTGGAATAGAGAACACAGCCTGTTTCTCTGCTACAAGGGCTGAGATTTCTGCCCAAGATACTAAGAGTGAGGGCGATAATGACAAGGCCATGTAGTCTCTCTGTCTCTCTCACTGGGTCTTCCACGCTGCAAGTGAGCACCTTTACCACTGGACTAGTGGACATAAGGCGTCTGCTGCCACCACCACCACACTTTGTGACTCCAGTCCTGCCTTTCCTTTTCATTAAAAAAAAAAAGATTAAAATGTCTAGAATCAATTGGGGGGAGAGGTGAAGGAGGGGCATGTCTTGAAATGCCTCAAGCCAAAAAATCAGTTATTCAGCCAGCTCTACAAAACAAACAAACAAACGTGGTCCCTGTGACTTCATTTTCAAAGAAAGGGAGAGCTCTCTGAACAGCAGGGAGCTCTGTTTCCATAGTTCCCTTTTTCTTTCATTCTCTTCATCACCGTAGTCAGGGGGGAAAACGAAACAAAAAATCTTTTCTCCAAACTTGCCTACCCTGTCTAGCTTCAGGCTCAGCTTCCCCTCAGCTCAAAGGAGCAGGATTTTCTCTTTGGTGACTCCAGCGGATTCCTTCATCCTAACCTCTGCCAAATCTCAAAACAAGGTGAATAATCCCAGTGGAAGCCTGAAACCTTTACAAGAAAGAAAAAAAATATTCCCAGATTTGCCACTGGAGCCCAGTGTCAGCATGTTCAGGGGCACTCTGACAGTCTATTAATTAATTCCCACTTTTTTGTGCACCACTCCGACTACTAGGCCAGAAATATTTTGTGCTTTTAAAAATCCTCTTTTAAAATACTATGCTCACCATTTGCTTTTTGGAGATCACCTATGAATACAAACTCTTTAGGAGTTAGGAACTAATTTTAGGCCTTTCTGCAGCACATCTGACTATCTACTGACTAAAAGTTCAACACCAGAACGATTATAACAGTTTGACATTCCCAGTCTCGTGATACTTAGATATTAACATTATTTGGAAGAAAGGCCTAACACTTGTATTCTTTGCTAAGCCTTTATTGTTCAGTTATTGCTGGAGTAGACGATCCACATTGTTAAATTAAAAAGGGTTGTGAGAATACACCCTGGTGAATATTTTCTAACAAATTATTTATTTGATAGATTTCAGCCTTGTTCCCATTCACAAACCATCTTCAAACAGATTTTTAAAAAATTCTTAAATTCTGAAGTATTTACTGAATAATTTCTTCAAATAATTCTTTTTCTGCAACTCATTCATGAGCAGTTTGTTGCAAGTATTCCAGCTCTTTTTCTTGGACACCTAGATCACATACTATACTTCTGTTATCTGATGGGATGAGTAACTTACAAGCAGGTTTCCAGAGCATGCCCTTCTTTCTGGAATCACAGCTTCAATGAATACTCCAATCAGTAAACTCATGGGCTAGAATATCCACACAAAACAGCCCAAGAGGGGCACACAGTAAAATGAATTCACAGACACATTTTCTGCAATATTTGCCCACCTGTAAATGTCTCTAAAATATTGCATTTAAATATTTTTAAACAGAAATTATATATAAAATTGTAATTATTTCACTGCAGTAGGGTTCTTCTTTAGGCAAGTGGTCTAAAAAAAATCGATGCCGCCTCATTAATTGCAAGTTTTCATTTCAGTGCATCAGAAGTTATTCTACTTACAAATAAGCATTTTTTTTTAAAGTATGTGTTTTACAATCTCATTGTTTCCCCTACTTTATTCACAATTAACAGCAATAAAAGGGATACATTTCTTCACAACACATCGTCATGTCAGGCCATGATTTAAATCTTTTACTTTAAATTAGATTTAAATAACAAGTTGGCTGTCATCAAACAAAGACTTAGACTCAAGTAAATTTACACAGAATTCAGTGGTACTTCTCAGGTGTGTAAAGTCATTCACATGCCTAAACACTGGCAGGATCAGGGCTTAAATTGACAGGTAGACAAGATCTTGTCAGTCTTGTGTTACAGGTTGGGCAGTCTCAATTCCAAATCATGTCTATAATATAGTAGCTGGTTATTGGTTTTATTTCATTTATTATTTTATGTACTGTAACAGGGTGGGGGGTGGGTGGGTGAGATATTTCGCCCTCTTTCGGTAGTGCAGCTGGGGAAGGGTTGAGGGAGGGGCCGGGGCCCACTCTGCCCCTGAGTATTGCTACCTTCCCTTTGGGGTAGTCCGGGGTCCGCTTCCTGCTTCCCCAGCCAGGTGTCCCGCCCTCCGGCGTTACAGTAGTAACAGTGAAAGCTATAAGCCTCTGTAGGCTGCAGGCAGCAGCCTGCCAGCTCCAAGCCGCTAACTCCAACTGCAAGCTTCCAAGCTGCAAACCTCCAAGGCTATAAACTGTAATTGTGACTCCCAAACTCTAACTAACTATAAAACTCTAACTCGTCCTCCGTCCTCCACACCTCCTCTCTCCAAACTCCACAACCCACACTGCCTACCTGCCCCTGCAGGCTTTTAAGTGTTTGAGGCGGGGCTCCTTAATTGGCCCCAGGTGTCCTAATTGCCTAAACTGCCCCAGGTGGTCTAATTAGTTATGCAGCCCCAGGTGGCCTAATTGCCTAATCAGCCCCAGCTGAATTACCCAGGGAATAGGGCTTTTTTGAGCCTGGGGCTAATATACATGCCTTCCAGTACTTTTTCATAGCCGTCCGGCCTGACCCCGTCACAGTACGTATGTATGTATTTATTTATTGGGGGAAGAGGAACACCTTGTTGCAGTGGAATTCAGAAAAGCAGGCTAACATACTCAGAGAACTGGTAGGTAAGGTCCTAAGGGAGAAAAAGAATTCAGGAAAACTGGCAGTTTTTCAGAGAGACACTATTAAAGGCACAGCAGTAGACTATGTTGATGCTGTGGCAGAAAGGGCTAATGCGATCCTGGGACATATAAGCAGGGGAACAGAGAGTAGAGGCAGGGAGGTGATTTTACTTCTGTGTAGGGCATTGGTGAGACCCATTCTGAAATACTGTGTCCAGCTCCCGTGTCCATATTTCAGAAAGGATGCTGGAAAATTGGTAAGGCATAAAAATGATTTGAGGGCTGGAGAAATGTCTGGCAGTGGGAGACTAAAAGAGCTCAATCTGTTTACTTTATCAAACAGAAAACTTGATTTCAGTGTATAATTACCATCCTGGGGAGAAAATAGCAGGTGCTAAAAGGCTCTTTAATCTAGCAGAGAAAGGCAGAACCACTGGCTGGAAACTGAAGCAGACAAATTCAAATTAGAAACAAGGCATGCATTTTTAGCAATGAGGGTGATTAACGTTGGAAAAAAACCACTGAGGGAAGTGGTGAATTCTCCATCCTTTGCTGCCTTTCGTCCAAGACTGGACGCCTTTCTGATACACTTTAGTCAAACAAAAATGTATTTGGCTCAGTACAGGGAGAACTGTGTGCAATTAAATGACCTATGATATACAAGAGGTCAGACTAGATGATCCAATGGTCCCCTTTGGTCTTAAAATCTAGGATTCTATGACCGAATCGAGCTCCCGTTCTACTCACTGATGGATCAGACCCCAAAAGAAGTAAGCCTTCCACTTGAACTCTAAGGGACTAAGGCTGGGTTTACACTGATGGCAGCAAATTCACCACCGTCACATCGATTGCTCTGGATCGACTGAGCGGTCTGTATAGACTGCTCAGTTGATCCAGGAAGAGACGCAGGAAAACCACTCCCGTAAGTGGAGTAGCGCTGTGTCGAAGGGAGCATGTTCTTTTCGACGCAGCGCATTATGGACGCCGCGTGGAGGAGATGCTGCAAAGTCGACGGCAGATATGCAAGTGATTTACGTCACTTGCGTATCTCCTGTCGACTGCCGCTGAATTGCCAAGGTAAGTGTAGACGGGGCCCCTGTCTGTGAACTGAGAGTCATCAGGTTCTTATGTGGACAGAGAGCTGCCCACTAGAGGGAAACAATTAGTCAGCACATATTACTCAGGCAATACTCCAACAGTAATGAGGATTTAGCCTACAATAAATAAGGACGTTTCCAAGAAAAGAGGTAATTTTAGATTCTCACAGTTTGTTTGACTGAGAATTAATATATAACATCCCTGTATATGTTAAACAATTTCCAAGGGATTCCTTTTGTTTTACATGACATCTGTGAACTTTGAAAGCAGTACTGTGTGTGCGGCTTTAAAGGATTCCCTTTTGTTGGCCAGGAAAAGCAATAAAAGAGCCAATGAAGTTTGTGATGTTCAAAGCCAAAGAACAACCGAAAGTACCTGACTTGTTAGTACTCAGTAGTGCTGACTCAATGCTGCAAGGCTGTTTCCAGTTTTACTCAATAATCATTGTGCGTAGAAGTACCATACTGAGAGAACCAGGGCTGTATTCTGCACAAGAATTTAAATTAGAGGAAGGTCAGTGGTGGAGGGATGACCTAGGAGATAAAAAGGTGTTGACTGAAATACTTTCTTTACTTTATTTATAGTAATAAAAAGGCTAAATGTTTTTAGTATTACAACCCTTATTTTTCCCAGTCTCCTTGTTGTTTATTTGTTTTAATCTTCTGGCCATGCATTAGTTTGGATCATTGCACTTTGAGTATGAGGCTGTTGTGACCTGCTGTCAGTTTGGAATTTATACTCCTCTGCATTGCAGCTGTTGTTTTTTAAAAAAATCTTTAATAGAAAATGTAAATAGAAACAATAAGCACCCTAGGGCCTTGGTGAAAGAGGATATGCCAAGATCTAGGCCAGGCTCTCGGCCTTAGTACGCAGTCCAGAAACAACATATACACAAACTAACACTCAACGTAAATAATTGTAAATGCAATAAAAATTAAACTAAAACAACCTTGCTGTCAAAGTCAGCATAATGGAGATCTGTGCAACTACAGGTTTTGTCTATGCAATAGAAGAGAAATAAATTCTTTGACTGAAATCCTGGTTGCATTGAATTTGAGGGGAATTTTGCCATTGATTTCAACAGGTCCTAGATTTACTTCCAAATCATCAATAAAATGTTGACTAGCACCAGGCCTGATACCACTTCCTGAAGACCCCCATTCAATGAGGACTCCGCTTTGAGAACTCCTTTTTGTGATGTCATTGGCCAGTTCTTAGTCCATTTAACATGGGCTCTATTGATATTGCAAAGTGCTCATTTTTTTAATTGGATGTTGTGTGGAACTAAGTCAAACACCTGAAGTACAAGTGATTTGCACAGGACATGAGTGTGCAGTTACTGGGTTAGCGCTCTGCTGACAGCTGTGATCATTATAGGCATTTTGCCAAATGACTGAATAAAAAGTTCATAAAGGCTTCCAGACTTGGCTGTCTCTTGGATGGCACAGTGGTTAATCACCTCTAAAATGAATACAAGGTAGGCAAGGGTTTAAATGCCAGTTTATCACAACTGATATTTTTAGATTCCCCTATCCTTTTAATTCTCTGCATCTTTTAAACACAATCCACTAATTACGTAAGTTATGGCCTTGAGAGTCTGAATGCCAATTATCTAGGGTTTGTCTCTCTCCTTCCCCAGAATAGCCATGGATGCTTGCTGAATTCCTACGCAAAGGAAACAAACTGAGTTTCCCCCAGGTCTCTCTAATTTCTTTCAGTGATAGTTAGCTGTTCCTTGTAAAAATACTAGTTCAAGACATTTCAGGCAGAAAGTTGATTTTCAAGTTGAAGTTTGCATTAATTTTTCAAGCACTTCTGTCCAGTAAGTATTATCTCTACGGGGAAAGCCAGGCACCAACAAGTTAAGGGACTGAAGTCTCTCAGCAAATCACTGTAAAAGTAGGATCAGAACGAAGGAGTCTGGCTCTGCTCTCTGGTAGATGTTCTGTCTCTCAGAGGAAGATACAGTGTGGTGGGTGCATGTTGCACTATGCTCGTATCTGGAAGGTTGGCTAGTCTCATAATCTACTTCCGCACCTGTCTCTCTTCAGAAAGAACACTAACAACGAGAGCGGAGGGAGGACTCAGAGACCCCAGCCTCAGTGAGGCTCAATCTGCACAAAGACAAGAGTTTGCTCACATGGATCTGGGCCTTGTTCTTATTTTGCATTTGTTTTCACAGCCACCTCACTTTGGGAGGAATCTTCCACAGGTAGCCATGGCATGGGAACTGGAGATTCTATTCCTACAACTACCCCAGATGTCAGTTTTTACCAACAATGACCACTCCTGTGTGTCTGAGATCCCCATGTTGTTTCCTGTTGTCCGTTCAAGGAAGTGCCTGGGGCAGCTGAAATACCAGACAGCGTCTCATAGATTGGCATTTTAAAATGGAGCCCCGCGTAACTCTCGGCTCAAGCATTGTTCACAGCCCCCTATGCCCCGCCACCATGCCTGGTCCACACAGTTGTGTGAGGCTACACGTGCCCATCACTATTTATGGCCAAGCTCATCCATGAGCACCCTCGTTTATTGAAAAGATGTATTCTTAACATGTAAAAGCTATGCGAGTAGACAGGACAGCAGAAGCTATCAACTGGAGCTGTATGAAAACGAGGACTGAGTGTATGAGAGGAGACATCGGCATTTCTTTCAAAGCTGTTTTATGACACTTTCTTTTTTTTTCTTAAAACCAGCATTTTTTAATTAAAATCCCCAGGATTTGAAATTTTACATGTTTTAAACATGAACTGATTTTTACTGGAAAAAAAAATATAATTTTTAAACGTAACAGGTTAGCTCAAAATTAATTTTTGAGCACCAAACGCTCCCTTTTCAACTGTCAGGTTCAATTATGCATGAGATTGACCTAGCTTTGACTGAAGTAGTCCCAATTTTCTTGACAAAAGAAAAATCTTATTTTCAGAGTTCAAGTTGAGATGCCAAAAGTCAGGCTGCAGCAGGACCCTGCAGTTCATTGTCAATGTTCCACACACCCCTATATTACGGTTTGTTACACTCTCCTTCTCTTTTAGTCCAATTCAAGCATCAGCATCCGATTCACCCCAATCTGCCATAAATTGCTACCCAACGCAACACACTTCATGCCTATCATCCCGACCGCACTGACTGCTCGGCCTTTGACTTCAGTGGGAGTTTGAAGCAGGGAATGACGGTGGGACCAAGCCCAGGGCATGGAGTTTGCATGTGTGTAGGTTCACTGTAGAATATTCTGACTCACCGTATTTAGATAGGTTCCAACTTACTGATTGAACAGACACAGCATGTTGAGATTATAAAACACTTCACACTCTACAAATCTCAATTGCTTCCATCCTATCGTCTTGGCTGAAGTATGATACTGATGCCTGTAGCCATCTTCCCTCTAAGTTTAACATGAACTATTATTTGGGTGTTCTTATGCTTTGTTTTTGAGAGTCCCACTTTACAGTCATCGTTTGTGACACTGTCATCTTGTATTAGTCTGCCATCTACAAAAACAGAAATTAGCAATAGCAGCTTGTATCCCAGGGGAAAGTGAGCTGACTGGTTAACATTCATTTGCCATTTAAGCCCCCAATATCTTCCTATCTCAAGCAGTCAACACAGAAAGAATCTTTGTTCAGCAAAGAAATAAGACAGGTACTAAATATCACCATACAATGGTCTGGAATAAAATATTCGGAGTGGCATAGACACATTTCAATAATATCCATTATCTATAGATCTCTATGTGTTGCTATAAAAAATTTGGTTTCCCCATCTTAAATACCTCACTTTCCCCAAGATCAGTTTTCTCGCATAGTGGTAATTATTAATGAACGCACAATGCTACAATAAAGATGAGAAAAGGTTCAAAACACAGACTATAAAGTAGGGAGATAAAACAGATGTGCAAGTCAGAAAAAAGAAAAATGTCAAAAGGGCATCACGCGCTCTTCAGCTATTCGGTAGCCTGGCAGCGAGCAGCATGAGGTCTGTGTAGTCCCTCTGACAGACCAGCAGGATATAAGAAGCCATTCCCTAAAAAGGCAGATTTAGATTATATCTCAGGAAAAACTTCCTAACTATTAGAACCGTAGGAGAATGAAACTGCCTAGGGAAGTCATGGAAGGTCCCTCACTGGAGGTCACTGCGCAGCCATCTGTCTTGGATGTTTCAGACAGACACATCCTGCATCTTGGCACGGGGGCAGACTAGATGACCCTTGCAGTCCCTTTGAACCGCATGGTTCTCTGATTGTAAGGAGAGATACTGGAAAAGGCTGGTAGCCACTCAGCATTGGCTGGTCCCAAAAAAGGGATGTACCTGGCCTCTACAGCTCCCTGCAGGATCCCTGCAGTCCTACTGCACTGTGCCCTAGGAAGGAGCAGTGAAGGTTGGTTCTCCAAGCATGCCTAGAGAAGCCTCGTAGATGCCTCCACTCAGAGTCTATCAGGCCCGTAGCAGTGCAATTCCTGGCTGGGACCAGAGGTGTGGGATGGGGCAGGGTGCTCCACTCTCCTCCCCTCCCCTCTGGCCACAGGAGCTTGAGGGATAGCCAGAATTTGCTTAAGCTGGGATGAAGAGGCCATAGATCCACTGAAGAGCAGGTATATCCACCATGCTAGTGACCACAAACAAGCAGGAAAAAAAACCTCAGTCATCTGTCATGACAGCTGCTGACAGATCGAAGAGAATCAGCTTGGAAACTGTGTCTGTTCATGGCATTCTGTTCAGCTTCTTTTCCATGAAGTTGAATATATCAAAATGAGAGACATAAGTGGTAGGAAAAAATGAGGCAGTGAGCTTCTTACGGAGACAATGATCCTGACATTTAGGGATTATCTGGCATTAAAAAAGAAAGCTGTAGTTGAAAATCCTGTTATAGTAAGAGGCATAAACAAAATATTAATTAAATAAAGCAGAATACATTGAAAAAGCAAATGTGTCTTGCATATTACCGCAGTTCACGATTATGACCCTGTTTAAGACGGTTCTTACTTTGTTAAAAATTGCATGTTCCCCATTCATAATTATGTGTCTGTCAGCAAAAGCGGTGTGTACACCAGATCTGTGCCCAATTTTCCCCAACAGTAGTCCAATAATAATATAGCTTTCCATGAATTCAGCCCATATAGCATATTCTTTTTTATTGTTTTACAAACCAAGTGTCACAGCTTTTGAAATAGGGGATAGGATAATTTTAAAGAAATGTTTAAGCAAAATTACTCAACAAAAAAATAAGAATACTGTTGCAAAACTGTGGTGCAATCTACATCGGCACTCAAATTAATTCCTTTATATTTCTTAATGAACTTAAAAAGAACAGTTGCATTTATTGTTCGCTGTTCTGTGTAGATGTCTCCAGAGTCACATGATTCATGACTTAGAGTTCATGCAGGCTCCTACATTTATTAGCACTTTAGAAACTTGTCCTAACCTGGATAATTTTCAGCTTCTCCGAATTCTTAATGGATTTCAAATACAACACCACCACTATAATTCAGCATAATCACTGAAATTTAATGAATACTTACTCATGGATTACTTTTCTTGGAGGTGTTGAATATCCAATTTTGTTTCATTTCTTGATTGAAATGTTCTTTCAGAGTATTTCTGTTTTTTCAACTTCTCTACTGAAAACCTTAATTTCTGCATGTTGGAGGATAGTATTACAACCTTTGACTGCACCTGTCATTTGATTTTAAAGATTCCCATCCCGGTCATTTGCACCAGTAAACACCGGTTTCAGCAAGAGCTATAAAATATCACAGTGTATATAAGAGGCCCACATGAAAAGTTAGAGCTGGTTCCAGAGAGTAATCCAGATGCCACCAGTCATTTATTTGGATTTATAGAAATGCCATTCACACTCTTTTGACCCCATCATCATAAAAATACAACAAAAACATATAGACATAACTAAAGTGCAGCAGTACACACCAGAATAGTCCACCACCACCAAGTCAGTCATCTCAAAAGATCAATTTTCCCTCACACACACACACACACACCCCTTCCCTGCCCACCCATTTGATTTTCAACATGTCTAGTATATCATCAGGTGCAAGCTAAATGGAGTGGCTGAATTCCAGGGTGACAGGGCCCTCACAGAGAAAGCCCCGCCAGCGTATTTGAGCTTCCATTCAGATCATCATCCAAACTTCTGAGCTGGCTGGAAAATGGAATTCCCATCTGTGGGAAATTTCAGGTGTTTGAGATTTTGTTCCCTTCCATGAGAGAATGGTCAAAGCTTGGAATTTCCCATGACAAAGAACATTCCAACTCTGGAACATACCAAGACTGATTGTCCCAGTCCCTCACGGCTGCTTGTTAAGCCTTCCTCCTGTGTGGTGTGCTGATAACAGGTACAATGCAGTTGAACGTGCAGAATGACTGGAACGGAACTGAAGGGGGGAAACTGATGGACCTAAGAACTGCTGCCACCAAAACCATTTCCTATCAAAAATGGTCTAAATTGACACGTTTCCATAAAAAAAAATTGAGTTTGACCAAATGTCATTTTCCAACACAAAAATATTCAGTCAAAAAAGTTTCAGAAAGATCCACTATTAGGTCCTGTCCACAGATTGCACCAACGCTTCACTAAAGTATGCACTGTACCAGTTATTTAAACTGCTTGGCTTTGCTTTTTGCCTGATTAGACTCCTGGAACTGCCCAACCGTGTATTTCATAGTGTCACTGAAAACGTCTGGTGGGCAGAGCCTACGTGGAGATGCAGGCGGAACCCGTGTCTGCTTGGCGCGGCACGCTGGCCCCCTCTCGTCACAGCTAGGGGTTGATGAGCCTCCTACAGCAACGGCTTTAGTTCAGGCAGAAAAGGCTGCTACATCCCATGTTTGCTCCCAGGAAACGACAAGCAGGGTCCGTTGGTGTTACACAGGTTTCTGGCTATATAGCCCAAATACGCTCCCCCACATGCCTCAATGGCAGAGTTTCATTTGACATAGTTTCTTCCTTACCCATGCATGCTAGGATGAAGTCTTCTGCTCCCCCATGAAACAGGAGGTAGGTTTGGCCCCCTCACCTAAGGAGAACCTGCCTCCCAAATTTTAAGAGGTCCTGATGGCCAAATAGCTTGTTTAAGGATTTCTGAAATGTCCAGGGTTGTCATTTTGTCAGTCAAAACATTCAGGGTAAAAAAAAAATCTACAGAATGTGGGTCTATAGGTATTACTCCCCAGTGGAAAACATTGTGTGCACACTTTTCATCCTCATCACAGAATGAAACAAATGTGCCTCCCAAGGCCCAACCTTGTTATGGCAACACCACAGCAACATAAGTCCATACAATGGATGACCCCGTCTACCCAGTGTGAAACCTCTGCTCTGGCTACTCGTGGAACAGGGAAACTGAGGAATATGAAAATAGATACTTGCCCCTTGTCTCTCTATGGTCATGAGGGGGGAATTGAAAGGCAGAGGAGCAAGAGCCAGAAGTTAGCAGAAATGATGCCAACATACATACATACAAACACACAAAAACTTTGTGCCTCCAAAATGTTGCTATTAAAGTGGGATTTTGATTTTCAGATCCTCAGACAATTGCATGGAGGCCTAGCACTTATATTTCACTTCCTTTGCTCTTCTTTTCCATTGATTTCCATGTTTTTACAAGAGTCTTTGGTTGGTTTGTTTGTTTGTTTGAAGAAACAAGAGGTGGAGTCACAACTATTTCAGACAACTGTAAACTGACAGGCAGATTTCCAGCTGCAGCAGAATTCGGTTCTGTTTTTTCACACACCTGCAATTCACAAACCCTTTAACAATGGGTTTGCAAGTGAAATAAATTAGTGAGACTTTGAAACTTTCAGCTACTTATATGCAGAAGAATGTTTCATGTTTGACATATTTATTCACTGCTACATAATCAGTGTCTGCATTTACTTAATGTATGTATTTACGTTCTTTAGCTTCAGGCTTGTAAAAAACAATTTTCTCATGTTCCCTCTAGCCACTTAAGTAGTGAGCTATGAATGACAAGAAGATAAAGAGAAAGAATCCTGTTCCCTCACTCCCTGAATTATATGCAGTTGTCTCCATGTCACACAAGGGAACTCTTACTACAGAAATGTGCAACGTTTACTTGTTCTCTTTTGATTAGCTGCAGAGTGAAGAAACACTTTTGACTCCAGCGAATGGAACCCATTCTGATCTTTTCACATGAATGAACTACTTGTCACATGCCGTCTTCAAGGATGGATAATCCCTCTGTACCCAAAGAATAGGCTGCTTGACCTCAGCCAATAACGGCATCGCCACAAGCTCAAATGACCTCTCATTGCAGCTGTAAGCAGTCCAGAACTGTCTGAGCTTTGCCACCCAGGACATTAATGAGCCAGTCACCGTAACAAAACAAGGGTAACACAAACAGGCTTTTAAGACTCCGGTGGGCAGTTTAGATGAAGTGTAGAAGACAGCCAGGCTTTTCCGCATATCATGCATCTCTGCCTCTTTTGCCACACTATCCTCTCTCACTGGGACAGCTGGGGTTGTGTGGGGTTGTCCAGAGAGATGCACATAGGTGAATCTGCTTAATTTTGGTGACCAGGAGACAGCCGGTAACTGAAGTGCAGCACGCCATTAAGTAGCCCTAGCCAGCAAGCTAGGGCTACTTCAGCTGCATAACCAGCCTTCAGGTAAATGAAAAGCAAACACTGTCTTCAGCGAGCGCTGGGTCAGTCCCTAAATGAGTATGCCTTGTAACATGCCTCGAGCCTTTGCCAAACGTGGCCTCTGATGGAACAGATTTGAGAGGCAAAGACTTCTCCACTGAGAACACCCTGGCAGATGCAGGCTAGAGTTTGGAGGGATGGTAAGTGTGCACCAGTTGATGAGAACAGTAACAATGGAGAATAGGAATACAGCCGTCTCTGAGACAATGTTCGCTCAAATAGCCTCTCCTCCACAAGCACATTTTTCTCATTTCAGCTAACAATTGGCTGAAATTTGAAGAATCAACACAGGGGCTGAGAATTACAGATCTCTTCAGAGCTGAGACACACAAGTGGGCTGGAGAAGCAATTAGGATCTGATGATTCTAAGAAATCCTACAAAATATACAACAGCAATGACATTTAAGTTAGAGCTGGGTTGGAAGCAAGTCATTTCCCTGTCAACAAAATTCTTCAAACTTTTTGATTCTTTTCCGATATTTCTTTTTAATTTTTTCAGATTTTCATGAAAAAAAATAACTCTGGGGCTTTTATTCAGTTGCAATGTTTTGGTTTTCAGCTGCTTTTGACAACCCTTCTCAAATGACATCTCCATTTTCTACAATTTTTTTTATAATAGAAAAATTATATTAAAAAAAATCAAGAGACTGTTCTGAGAAGCTTTGGTTGAAATTAAGATGATGTTCCCTTATGCAAAGGTGCTTTATTAATCAATAATAATAACGTCACCTAGCTCTTATATAACACTTTCATCAGTTGATCTCAAAGCAGTTCCCAAAGGGGGTCAGAATCATTTTCTCATTTTATAAATGGGGAAACTGAGGCACAATGCAGGGAAGTGACTTGCCCACGCTCACCCTGCAGACCCTGGCAGAGCCAGGAATATAAGCTTGGAGTTAAATCCTGATAAAAAATAACAACATTTGAAGATTTAATTGAATTCAACAGAATACTAAATTAAACTGGCAGCCAGGTAGCTCATGGCAGGGTGCTGTTATTTCTGTAGACCATCTAACTTTTTCTCTTTACCCTGGGCTATTTATTCTGCAATGTCAATAGACCAAGAAGCACTCAGAAATTAGCAGCAGGGTAACCAAAAGTCTTGGAGATGGGAGAGGTCATTCTTGCTAACAGAGAAGTGTCTCCTGAGAAGAGCATAATGGATCCAGGTAGTTCCATGACAGTCATTTAGTAACAGTCCATACATGAAAATGCTTCTAATTAGCAGTTTGAGTTTGGGGAATCTGGGTACTTCGCAGAATTATAATGGGAGATCTCATTCAAGATGTTTCCTGAACAAAGAGTTTCCCCTTAAGCTTATGGGCTACTCTCGTTTTAGAGTACCTGCAGAGACCTGTACCTGAAACATGAGCTTACGCACAAAGCAGTCCTGTTTTCTCAGCAACAGTTCAATTTTAGTTGAACAGCTACAGTTGGGCACCAATTACTTTTAATTGATCCTATTCTATTTAGGCTACCAAACAGAAAGCTTTTGTCCTCAGTGTATCAAGAGTTTGGAAATCAGCTTGATGAAGCAGAACAAAACAATCATTCAGCCAAGTCAAACCCTTCTGGTTTGTCAGTGGGAATAGAGGAAAAGATATACCCCTCAGAGACACTATTGATTACCCAGAATTAAAGCAGTAATAATAGATGAAAAGCCAGGGCCTTAGGGGAGGTGAGGCAGTCTTCCATTTTACATTTCTCATGAGCACACCAGTTTTAAATGGAGAGCAGGCTGAGAAACTTGAAACTGCTTTAATATTAGTATTAGTGCATTTAAGAAGGATCCATCTAGCCCAGTACCCTGTCTCCTGACAGTGACTGGTTCCAGATACTTCAGAGCAAGTGAACAGAACGGAGTTTATCAAGCGATCCATCCCTTGTTCTCCAGTCCCAGCTTCTGTCAGTCAGAGGTTTAGGGACACCCAAACCAGGACCCAAGCATAATTTTTTCAGGTCCAGTACAATCTTGTAATACAGGCCTTCTCCCACACACATACCACAATCCCTCATCCCATACATGCAATCTCATGAGCCATGAAAATTTCTTTCCTCGTGGTAATGAGGGTTGCAGCCTGGGCTGTGCCCCCCAGGGCCTCTGGGCCCAGTAAAGTGTGCCCTGACCCAGACAGTGTCCCTGACCATCTTGGCTAATAGCTCCTGATAGTCTTATCCTCCACGAACTTATCTAATTCTTTTTTTTTTTTTACCCATTCACACTTTAGGCCTTCACAACATCCTTGCCAAAGAGTTCCACATGTACAAGGTCCTGTGAAGAAGTACTTCCATACAGTTGTTTTAAACCTGCTGCCTATGCATTTCATTGGGTGACCTCTGGTTCTTGTGTGCCATGAAGAAGTAAACAACACTTCTTTCTTCCCTTTCTCCACACCACCCATCATTTTATAGACTTCTCTTGTACAAGGTGGCGGGGTTGAGCTCCCCTGAATCCCCACCAGACCCAACTCAAGTTTTTTATAATGTCCTTCCCCTGTGTGTAGCACACCAGAGGCTCTCCAAACAAAAGAATGGTCCCTTTCTCTCTCTTTCCCTTGAGCAAGAGGGGAATCAGAGTAAAAGCAAGGAAAGGGAAGGGTGGTCTGTCTCTTTGGCAGTCTTTTGGGGTCACCCTTTAGAGGTCTGGCTTTTCAGCTGATCGTGTGTCTTTAAATAGGGTCTACCTCCAGCCCCTCCTCTGCGGGCAACCTGCTTTATAACTGGTCCGCGCAGTTGCAGGGGTAGGGAGGCCAGTGACTCTCTCCCTCTGTGCTGGACCTCAGAAACAGATCAGCCGTCTTCTCCCAGTTTGCTGGCCTTCCCCTGTGGCAGGTTTTCCACTTTTAAACTCCCCCATTCCAGGAGAGGTACACCTGGTTAGTGCTGAATGAGCTCACAAGAGCTTGTTAGCCTTCTCTCTGCTAGAGTGATGGGGTGCTGCTTCCCAAATACCATCCTCTCTTTTCTATGGTGAACAGCCCCCATCTTTTTAATCTCTCCTTATACAGAAGCTCTTTCATAACCCTCATCATTTTCATTGCCCTTCTCTGTATTTTTTCCAGTTCTAAGGTATCATTTTTGAGATGGGGTGATCAGAGCTGCACGCGGCATTCAAGGTATGTGCGCACCATGGATTTATATAGTGGCATCATGAATTATCTGTCTTATTTTCTATCCCTTTTTTAATGATTCAAAATGACTCCAAGGTATCTCTTAAGTATTACCAGCTAATTTAGACCCCATCATTTTGTAAGTATGTTTGGGATTATGTTTTCCAGTGTGCATTATTTTGGATTTATCAACACTGAATTTCCTCTGCTTTTTTGTCACCCAGTTTTATAAGATCCCTTTGTATCTCTTTGCAATCAGTTTTGGACATAACACTCTAGAGTGATTTTGTATCATCTGAAGATGATAATCAATGGGACATGGCTGAGGTTCAACAAGGACAAGTGCAGAGTCCTGCACTTAGGACGGAAGAATCCCATGCACAGCTACAATCTGGGGACTGACAAGTTGGCAGCAGTACTGCAGAAAAGGATCTGGGCGTTACAGTGGATAAGAAGCTGGATATGAGTCAGCAGTGTTCCCTGGTTGCCAAGAAGGCTAATGGCATATTGGGCTGTATTAGTAAGAGCATTGCCAGTAGATCGAGGGAAGTGACTATTCCCCTCTATTCGGCTTTGGTGAGGCTGCATTTGGAGTACTGTGTCCAGTTTTGGGGCCCCCACTACAGAAAGCATATGAACAAGTTGGAAAGAGTCCAGCGGACGACAACGAAAATGATGAGGGGGCTGGAGCATTTGACTTATCAGAAGAGGCTGAAAGAACTAGGCCTGTTTAGTCTGCAGAAGAGAAGACTGAGGGGGGATTTGATAACAGCCTTCATCTACCTGAAGGGGGGTTCCAATGAGGAGCTAGGCTGTCCTCAGTGATGGCAGATGACAGAACAAGGAGCAATGGTCTCAAGTTGCAGTGGGGAGGTCTAGGTTGGACATTAGGAAAAAGTTTTTCACTAGGAGAGTGGTGAAGTACAGGAATGGGTTACCTAGGGAGGTGGTGGCATCTCCATCTTAGAGGTTTTTAAGCTGAGGCTTGACAAAGCCCTGGCTGGGATGATTTAGCTGAGGTTAGTCCTGCTTTGAGCAGGGTGTTGGACTAGATGACCTCCTGAGGTCCCTTCCAACTCTAATATTCTATGATTCTATGAATACCTGGGTATAAAATATATCGGAATGACAGTCGGTTGTGCTGGTGGGAGACTGGCACTGTATGTGAAAGAAAGCATACATCTGAAATGAATGCCACTGTACCATAACACCTCTGTGGATAAAAATTCCATGACTGAATAATACGAGTATAACTGTAGGAATATTTTGCGGACCACCTGATCAGGTTGTGATGGTGATTGTAAAATACTCAGGAAGTTTAGAGAGAGTACACAAACAGAAAACCCAATAATAATGGGGAATTTCAGTGATCCCCACACTGACTGGGTGCGTGTCACCTCAGGACTGGATGTAGAGAGGAAGTTTTTTGACACCACTAATGACTGCTTCTTGGAGCAGCAATGCCTGGATCCCACAAGGGAAAAGGCCATTCTTGATTTACAGGATATACCCAAGGGGTGACTATAATTGAACCCTTCAGCAATAACGATCACAATGTAATTAAATTTAACACACTTGTGCGGGAGGGGGAAATACCAAACAAACCCAGTAGCATTTAACTTCAAAAAAGGGGAGCCACACAAAAAGGAGAGACTAGTTAAACGGAAAATAAGAGCTGCATGGAAATTATTTTTAAAAACCATAATAGAGGCTCAAACTTTATGTATACCCAAATAATTAAAAATAATTAAAAAACAACACAAAACAGCCAGAGCACTAAACCAACCCCCCCCCCCCCCCAAAAAAAAAAAAAAAAGCCACCATGGATAAACAGAGGCTGTTCATCCTTTAACAGTCTGAAGTCAAATCCTACTGAGGAAAATAAAAAGGAGTATAGAGTCTGGCAAGCCAAGTACAAAAGTCTAATTAACAGGTCACAAAAAGACTTTGAAGAGCAAATAACAAAAGACACAAAACCATGCAGTAATTTGTTTTTAAGTACATCAGATTCAGGAAGCCTGCCAACAGTCAGTGGGGCTATTGGATGACTGAGGTGCTAAATGACTTCTTTTCATCTGTCTTCACTGCAGAGCACATGAGGGAGATTTCCACACCTGAGCAGTTCTTTTTAGATGACAAATCTGAGGAACTGTCCCAGGCTGAGGTGGCATTAGAGGAGGTTTTGGAACAAATAGATAAATTAAACAGTAATAAGTCACCCCAACCAGATGGTATCCACCCAAGAGTTCTGAAGGAACTCAAATACAGAACTGCAGAACTGTGGTATGAAACCTAATACTTAAACCAGCTTTTGTACTAGATGACTGGACAAGAGCTAATGTTACACAGATTTTTATAAAAGGCTCCAGAGGTAAACTTGCCAATTATAGGCCAGTAAACCTAACTTCAGGCAAATTGGTTTAAACTGTAGCAAAAAACAGAATTAACAGACAGTGATGAACATGATTTGTTGGGGAAAGTCAGCAGGGCTTTTATAAAGGGAAATAATGCCTCACCAATCTATCTGAATTCTTTGCCAGGGCAATAAAGTTGTGGACAAGGGTAATCCAGTGGATATAGTGTACTTGGACTTTCAGAAAGCCTTTGACAAGGTCCCCCACCAAAGACTCTAAAGCAAACTAAGCACTGATGAGACAAGGCCCTGTCATGGCTCAGTAACTGGTTAAAAGACAGGAAACAAAGGGTAGGAATAAATGGGCAGTTTTCCCAGCTGAGTGAGGTAAATAGTAGGTGTCATGGAACGCACCTCTATGATCCAAAGCTACTGAAGACAATGAAAAGCTACTGTTGAGTCTACATGCCTTTGTCACCTTTTCATCGAGATATGAGAGCATGCCATACATATGTTTGCACAGTACCATTCCTGAATGGGGGAAGCAACCTAGTGACAGATGATGTGGGAAAAGCTGAGGTACTCAATGCTTTTTTTGCCTCTGTCTTCACATGTCAGTTTTCAGATTACTGCATTTGGGAGCACAGTATGGGGAGGAAGTGAGCAGCCCTCAGTGGTGAAGGAACAGGTTCAGGACTATTTAGAAAGGCTGGACATGCATAAGTCCAGGGGGGTGGATGCAATTCATCTGAAGGTGCTGGGGGAGTTAGCTGATGTGATTGAAGAGCCATGGGCTGTTATTGTTGAAAATTCCTGATGGCTGGGGGAGGTCCTGGATGATTGGAAAAAAGGAAATCTAGTGCCCATTTTCAAAAAAGAGAAAGAGGAGAATCAGGGAAACTACAGGCCGGTCAGCTGCACCTCAATCCCTGGCAAAATCATGGAGCAGGTCCTCAAGGAATCCATTCTGAAATACCTGGAGAGGAAGGTGAGCAGGAACAGTCAACATGGATTCACCAAGAGCAAGTAAAGCCTGACCAACCTGATTGTGTTCTATGTTGCCATGATGGGCTCTGTGGACATGAGGAAAGTGGTGGATGTGATATATCTTAACTTTAAAAAAGCTTTTGATACCGTCTCCCACTGTATTCTTGCCAGCAAGTTAAAGCAGTATGGGTTGGATGTATGGTCTATAAGGTGGATAGAAAGCTGGCTAGATCATTGGGTTCAATGGATAGTGATCCACAGCTTGATGTCTAATATGCAGCCATTATCAAACGGAGTGTCCCAGGGGTCAAACTTGTCCAACATCTTCATTAATAATCTGGATGATGGGATGGATAGCACTCTCAGCAAGTTCATAGATGATACTAAGCTGGGGGGAGTCGTAGGTACACTGGAGGTTAGGGATAGGCAACAGAGTGCCCTAGACAAATTGGAGGATTGCGCCAAAGAAATCTGAAGAGGTTCAACAAGGACAAGTACAGAGTCCCCACTTAGGACAGAAAAATCCCATGCACAGTTACGGCCTGGAGACTGACAGGCTAAGCAGCAGTTCTGCAGAAAAGGACCTGGGGTTACAGTGGATAAGAAGCTGGATAGGAGTCAGCAGTGTGCCCTGGTTGCCAAGAAGGCTAATGGCATGTTGGGCTGCATTAGTAAGAGCATTGCCAGTAGATCGAGGAAAGTGACTATTCCCCTCTATTCGGCATTGGTGAGGCTGCATTTGGAGTACTGTGTCCAGTTTTGGGGCCCCCAGTACAGAAAGCATATGAACAAATTGGAAAGAGTCCAGCAGAGGACAATGAAAATGATTAGTGTGCTGGAGCATTTGACTTATCAGAAGAGGCTGAGGTAAATGGGCTTCTTTAGTCTGCAGAAGAGAAGACTGAGGGGGGATTTGATAACAGCCTTCATCTACCTGAAGGGGGGTTCCAATGAGGAGCTAGGCTGTCCTCAGTGATGGCAGATGACAGAAGGACAACAGTCTCAAATTGCAATAGGGGAGGTATAGTTTGGATAGTAGGAAAAACTTTTTCACTAGGAGGGTGGTGAATCGCTGGAATAATTACTTAGGGAGGTGGTGGAATCTCCATCCTCAGAGATTTTTATGATTCGGCCTGACAAAACCTTGGCTGAGATGATTTAGGTGGGGTTGGTCCTGCTTTGAACAGGGGATTGGACTAGATGACCTTCAGAGTTACCTTCCAACCCTAATCTTCCATCATTTCCTGGAATAGAAATCCAGCTCTGATGGTAAGCATGGGAGAGGTTTTGCAATTGCTTTTCTGTTAACAATTTAGGAGGGTTGCACTACTTGTCAGACTCCCCATACAGGGAACGGAGGCAACCCCAGAGAATGGAAATGGAGGCTACTTACTGGTAAGTGAAGTAGTGCAAGAGTGTTGAATCTGCACATTTCTACTATCTGCCCTGCTTCACCTATTTTGGGGGTCCTTTCAAATGTGTTGGGTACTGAAATTCAGTGGAAGGAAATGAAGCACTTGGGAGCAGGGAGGTCTGCTTGTCCTTTGCATCTTTGAACATCAAACCTCATCAGGAGAAACGTTAGGGCATCTAAATATCACTTTGCAGCATTAGGAGAGCAGGTGAGGAGCAAGAACATACATACGCAGCGTCACAGAATGCCAGCTACTTGTAAGCAACCTCTCTCTGAGCATTGTAGTCTGTCTAGTCACATATGGATCAGTGCCCATATACAGATGCATGAGAGCAAGAGACACTGCACCTACAGGGAGATGAGAGCTTAGCAAACAAACACTTTATTTTCATTATTAACAAAATGCCCAATAAATCAGGAGAGCCTCTGGTGAATTCTAAAGGTCATTCTTTCTCGTGGAAAACAGTATACTGTATTGCATTCATTGCAATGTGTCTCTCTCTTATTTTGATCATTATTTTTAACAAGGAATTTTCGTACCAAAGAAAGCATGGAAAAATGACCTAGGGCTTAACTCTAAAATAACTACAGCTACAATTGTTTAATTTGTTTTCTTTTCTAGGGAGTATTAAAAGATAACTCCAGGCTGATTTATGCATTTAATTTCCATTTAATTTTTAAAGTATTTTCTTGTCTTAATGTAACATTATGAAACTATAAGGTTTTGGATAACACATGCCTAGCTGTCTCTCATAGGTATTTTATAGCACAATGCATTGCTCCTTTGATTACGTCTAATAGGCTTTGATTTTTGGAATGGAATTCTAAGAAAGGTTTTGAACAGAATTTTTAAATATTAGCATTTTAAAAGCATCTTCCCAGTCCAAGATTTATCCTAGGGATAAATGTACCATGCTGGATTAAGTATGATGGATCATCCTGAATTCCTTGAGGTTGGCGCTCTGGGAAGTCACCCTTTAGTTCTGATACAATTAAAAGACGGAGTTGGAAAAATCTGACCTTCCAGTGATAAAAGACGCAAACTGGGCTGAAGTCTCTCCTCCACTGAGACCCCTTCATGTGCTCAAGTGGTGCCAACTTGGTGCATACCCAGATTCATTGTCTATTTGGCAACTCTCCCCATAGAAGCGTAATCCTTAAGTGGCCAAGCAGTGTCCTGGCACCTTTGCACCATCTAAACAAGGGCTCAGCCTCAGGAAAAGAGGTGTGGCAAGAGTGTGGCTATGCTCCTTCTATTTCTGGATGCAAGAAGAACTTGCTTGGTGCCATAGACAACTAGGCACAAGCCATAGCAGCCTATAGGCTGTTCTCACGTATTCAAGGGCTGAACTGTATGGTCACCTTTACCCCCAAGCCTGGTCATGTATCAGGCTCTGCTTGGCCAGATCAGAAGATCTGGTCCATTTTGTGGCTCTGGACTCCCCTATGGGTGGGCCTTGGTCCATTCAAGTTTAGCATGAGCAACGGCTGAGGCATATTGATGGAGTGCTAGGGGCCTACCTTAACTGTTGCAGTCGCTGTTTGATCTATCATGTGGGTAGAGAGAGGGCTTCAGTCCCCAGGGCTGTCAAATGGCTACTAAATCAGGAAAACAATGTCAGAAACTAGGGAGCAGGGAATATAAAAGGCAAAGACAGGAACGCCTCCCAGAATAGGTAGTACATCTGAAGCCAGCAGTCCATGCAAGGGCTATGTCAGTTCAGCACATCTCCTGTCTCTTCAACAGATTATATTCATGCTATTCCATATACCCATAGTGCATCTGATGTGCCCTGTGGCAGTGAAAATAGGTTAAGTGGTGCTAACGGGAATACAGCATGAAATAATCTTGCTGAGACATAAATCACTATATATTACCATCTAGTAATAAATTGGTATATGTTCCATGTGCCCTTTCAGCCCTGATGAGACAATGTGTGGAAGAAGGAGATGTGATTGCTTAGTTATTTCAAGGCTCATATTCCAAAGATATACATGTAAAGAGATTTCCTGGTTCAGTTCATCCAAACTGCTGATCCCTTTCCAGTTTGAATCTGTTAATGGACGAGCTGGTTCATACGTATCCATTGCTGCTACATCCACCAGCCACACAAATAAAGTCTGCTTGACGGGTATGTTAGAGCAATCTCCTGACAGGGTAACATATACATTTAAGTGGCAGAAACAGCTTCTGAGAAAATATGGGCCGTTAATTGAAGACCAAAGTGGTGTGTAGACAGCTGGGAGTTGACAGTTCAATATAATTACATATCACTCTTTACCAGGATGCATTAAAAGTGATGTGTCCCCTCAGATTCATACTACAATTATTGCCTTTGTAAGAAGTCAAAAGTGAAGTCTATGAGGAAAAGAGTTGAGCTTAAATGACTTGGAAAGCATGCATACTTGCAAACCCTGGAGCTGAGACAAGCGCATAGCAAAGGTAAGTAGTTTTTACCCACACAGCTCCCTTCTCAGTAGAATACCATTATATTTTTCCATATCCCATCTGAAAGGAGAGCCCCACTCTGTGGTAATTATGTGTCATCTTATGTGTTCTACGGCTAGTCATTTGAAGTCATTTCACAAAAAGTTGCAAAAAATATCCCAAGGCCATGGCTTAACAATGTACTGGGTGTGTCTGGCCACCAGAAGAAGCGATAGGGAAGACTGGGGGAACTATGGTTTTGCAAAACATTGTTGCAGGCTCTGTTTTTTGTTAGGTTCACAGCATAGACACAGAGCAATTCGAATATTTCATTTCCTTTTCTCTTCCTGGAAGGTTGCAATGTAGCACAGCTTTGATTGTCAGAATGCAGAACCCTGCACACAAGAACTCAAACTAGAAAGACACAAGGCAAGCTGCTCCCTACGGCAGAGAGGCACATCTCAACCCAACTTGCTCCAGGCTGGTGCTTTGCCGGATGATTGCTGACAGACTAAGATGGCACACTTTCCCACAGAGACCCCAAGCCTGCATGCAGGAGCAGGGAACCCTTTTACCTACAGTGGCAGCTTGTAATTTTGACACAGTTTTCAACTCACCCCGGCTCTGAAAAGTTCAATTCAAACTCAGCTCCCACAGAGCCTCGTCCCCAAAGTTTGAGGCTGATGGAGGTGACAGGAAGGGGTATGTCAGATAAAACGGACTCTGGTGTTGGCCCTCTTGATTTTAAAATGATAAAAGGAACTTCTGTTTCAGTGCATCTCCATGAAGGGTTGTATTTACTTACCAGTAGCTTGTCAAAAGAGCAAATGTCTTAAAACAAGCACCTAGCAACGGGAACGAAAACCCTCCGAAATGGTCTGGAACAAATAGGAACACCTCTTTTTTCATTCCATGTGTTGAATGTTAACATAACCCTTCTGCCAGGTACTGACGGCGGCAAAAAGGGCCACGTTCAATTTTCTACGGGCTTCCTTAAAGACTTAGAATCATAGAAGATGAGGGTTGGAAGGGACCTCAGGAGGTAGTCCAACCCCTTCTCAAAGCAGGACTAACCTCAGCTAAATATGACTTAGCGTCTTAGCCAACACTGGGACTAGCCCCTCCTACCCCAAACCTAGGAAATATCTCTACAGGTGTTCTTGCCCCTGAGGGGCAGTACTTTCCCACTCACAAGCACTGAGCCAGGAGTTTAAAACAAAGAGAACTTCATTAAGGGGCTGGGGAGGAGGAGGAGGGACGAGAGGATGCATTTGGATGAAAATGCAATTAATAAATCAACACATTCTCTGAGGTAAGACTCACACCCCTCAGAAGGCCGTTTGCCATAGTCCCAACCTCAGTCCTCCAGAGGGGAGGGTCCCAGAGCTCAGGCTGCTGCCTGAGCTGGAATATCTACACCACAAGTAAACAGCCCAGAAGTTCGAACCCTGTGACCTTGAGTCAGCTGACCCGGGCCAGCTGCCGGTGTAAATTGCAGTGTAGACAGAGCCTATGTCTTCAGGCCACATGCTACATTAAGGATGAGTTTTTCTAGCAATGCTGAGGTAAAGTCTGAGCATCAGTCACTAGTGAAAACATATACGCAAGGAACTAGATTAAAAACAGTTACAAGTGCTGAAAACCATTAGACCTCAGATACACGATTGGTCAAAGGCAGGACCTAAGACACACTCTACTTAAATTTCCTGTCTGTCTTCAGCAAAAGCCCATTTACTTCTGCCACTTTTGGTGGACCTGTGCTATACTGAAAAGCAGAAGAGAGGATCAGGTTTCGATCTGTGTCAGCATAATTTTGTCTGCACTGTGGATGATAGAAGTATTTCCCTGCTTTGGTTTCACAGCATAAAAATAATATTCAGGTAATAGGTAAAGCAGATGAATATCATTTATAAAAAGCACAGTAGGTTACACCTGCAATTCAATAAAAACAGAAATGCATCAGGGTCATCCCTTTCAAAAAGAATCTAAAGACATTATATTTGCTGTGAATCCCCTCTCCAATTTATGCCATCCGTAGCAAGAGATAACAATACAGATTTTGCATCCACTCTTCCTCTTAAATGTGCTGTAATATGCTAAAGAAAGGAAAGAAGACCTGCATTTTAATGCCCTGCCTGTTATACTGTCACACAAATATACTGGGCCCCAGAGACACAGACAGGAAACTATTGTGTGTTACTCCAGTTTCTATGATACCACCACAGCTAGCTAAGTGTTAAGACATGCATCATTATTCAGTGCTATTTGTTTCATTCTTTTTGTTTGCAAAAACAATTACTGATCACCAAGAGTAAACGAAACCCAAGGTGAGGAAATTGGCATCTTCTGTAAACTCTGGAGAGCAATTACTCATATTTAAAATATAGTCAGCCGTAGGCTACAGTATGTTGCAAAAGCAAATCAGCACTAAAAATGTCTCTGGTAATTCAAATGATATGTTTTGAATTGGATCCCTGCTTCATTGCATATTTATATACTGTGTGCTGTACATGTCGCACACCTATGTCAACTATCTGAAGAAAGCATTTTTCTGAAGCTGTTTGGCTTCTTGTACCATTTAAGTGGCCTCTGCATTGTCATTTATCATACAAATCAATCTCACCTGGATGCCATCAGGTTTTCTTCCAAACTGTCATTTCTCTATTTTGTATTCCCTGACTGAGAGTATTCTGGGAGATTGTCGTGTCAGGAAAATTTGACAACCAAGCTTGAACATTACTCCTCCTTTAGAAAATGCAGATGGCTCAGAAAGACAAAGTGAAACTCAGCAAAAAAAGCAATCTAAAAGGTAGGTTAGAAACAAAGCTATTTTCTTCTCCAGTACTTTCTTTGATCAGCCTGATTAAATCAGTTCAGCTGGAGTCTACATGTCCCCCTGCATGCAACTCTCATTCGCTCTCTCTTTTTTGCCCATAAAAGCAAGTAGAAATTAGTTCAGTTTTTCCTTACTGATAAATGAAGTCACAAAACAACTATGCTTCTCAAATTGCTTAGCAGTCTGACCCTGCGTTTTTGATAGAGGCACATAGAGGAAATTGCTAAAAACAACTTTTCATAACCTGGATGCCTAATATTAGGCACCAAACTCCATTCTCCAGCATCTCAATAAGTGGGCTGAACTTTTAGAGGTGCAACTGCAAAGCCCTGCTTAACTCCAGTCACCCAACTTGGAAAAACGTAGGCACCACACTGTCTCACACAGACGCACCCCCACACAATCACTTCGAGGGGGGGCTGTGAGGAGGCATGCATTTGCTTGCAAAAGTTCATCCCCCCATAAGCCAATGAGCAGATACACCAGCCAGGGAAGGTAAAGAAAACCTCAGAAGTGTCACTCAGTGCAGGTCTCGTTCCTCAGGATGGATTTATTAAGACAAAGAAGATTAAAAATCAAGAGCAAAGCACCACACAATGCTCTGCAGCAACCACAAGAGGCCTTTCCAGACTTCAGCAAGCTGGGAGGGGAAAGGATGAGCTTTTTTCCCCGAGGTAGCTGCTCTTAGAAGCTGATGTAAAGAATGGTTAGAGCTGCGCTACACAAGAACACATTTCATCGGTCCTACAAACTCTGGGAACTATGCTACTCGTCACTGAGCACCATCCCCAGATATGTTACCTAGTAACTACTTACACACGCTAGGGACCTGGGTAATGAACAAGAGAAATTAGAATTGCCCTTCACTGAGCATTAAATTGGCCTAATTGGTATTACTGGAACCTAGTGGGAAGGTTTGGCTGGTTGCAACCCTATACTCGATGGTTATAACCTATTTTAAGAAGGCTCAGGCGGAAGGGGAGGGGGAGGGGCACTCTGTGTCAAAAATGGCATTAGCTATTTCCAAGTCACGGATAACTCAGAAGCAAATCATCTTGAATGCATGTGGATCAGTGGCCTAACAAACCAACTACAAGATGGGGGCTTTGCTGGTCTTATTATTATTGCTGGAGCACCCAGGAGCATAAGTCCTGGACCAGGACCCCACTGCAAAAGGCACCTGCTACAAACCAGCAAAGCACACCAGGTTGATTGGCTTTTTAAGTACCTATCTGCAATGTGTAGGAGAAAAAGCTGCATCATCAGGTAGGACTTCTCTCTGAGAGACACATGTTGCAAATACTATAAGACACTCAGAATTTCGAAAAAGGATACATAATTTCCTATCTCAAGAAATGTTGCATCCAACATCGAGGAATTCTCGTCTTGAGAAATAAAGAGGATTTGATCGCAGCACTTAAGTTCAGTGGTAGCTTAGATGCAAGTAATCATGACTTTATTGCATTTGTTCTGTGCAAACAGAATAAACTCCACACTAATCACATACAGACGTGATGCATAAAAGGACCAGTTTCACAAAGCAAAAAGCAGTTATGAGGTAGAACAGATGGGGCAAAGAATTTAAATAGAAAAATGTGAACTGGAAAGTGTTTAAGAATATTTTTCTAGGTGCCCCAAAAGACACAATCCCGCAACTGAAAAAGAAGGTACGCTGGTTGAAAAAACATGCTGGCTTAGAGGGAAAGTGAAAGCAGCTATGAAAATAAACTAAACTGAACCCAGTCCAGAACAAAGAGGAAAAGTGGAAGCTGATAGCAATGATTCATAGAATCAAAAAATGTAGGAGGGCATCTTGATAGGTCATGCAGTTCAGTTCCTTGCACTGAGGCAGGATTAATTATTATCTAGACCATCCCCAACATTTGCTTTTCTAACGTGTTCTTAAAAGCCTCCAGTCATGGGGATTCCACCACCTCATTTGGTAATTTGATCAACTGTTTAACTATCCTGAGAATTAGGAAGTTTTTCCTAATGTCCAACCCAAACCTCCTGTGCTGCAATTTAAGCCCATTGCTTCTTGTCCTGTCCACAGTGGATAAGGAGCACAGTTTATCACACTCCTCTTTATAAAGCCTTTTACATACATGAAGACAGTTTTTATACCCCTTCCCCCCAGCCTTCTTTCCTCCACACTAAATAAACCCATTTTTTCACTCTTTCCTTGAGTCTATCTATTTAGTTTAATAAAGGGAATGTTAAGGGGTGACTTGCTCACAGTACCCACATGGGGAACAGAAACCTGATAATAAAGACGTCTTCAATCTAACGGTAGAACAAGATTCAATGGCTAGAAGATGAAGCTAGACAAATTCAGATTGGAAATAAGCAGATATTTTTTAACAGTAAGGGAAATTCATCATTGGAACAACTTGCCGAGGGTTGTAGTGATTCTCCGTCACTGGATATATTTAAATCAAGACTACATTTTTCTAGAAGATGGTCTCTTGTTCAAGGTGAAATACTGGCCTGGAAACAGGAAAGGATTCAGGAAGCCTTTGGCCAGTGTTATGCAGGTCAGATGAGATTATCACATTTCTGATTTCTGGCCTATAAACTCTATGAATATGTGCAGATATAGACCATCCTGTTAAACCATGCAGCCTGAGCCATAGATTATTTTGATTACTTCATAATCCCCAATTAGAGAGTTGACAGATTCTTGTCCCAAGATCAGGCCCAGTATTATTCAAATTATTATATAGTTGGGAACCCTGATGTGCACAGATACAACACTCACACTACAGGAATTCTTCTGTAATTACAAATAGTTTATTAACACAGTGAGGTTGATAGAGAGCCTACGGAATGTACATTTGAACATCCAGACACTCACAGCACCTCTTGCAGAACAATTTGAAATGTTGGCCATTATCTTCCTCATCGCCATCACCTTCCCCTTCAACACCAGTGGCCGTCATTCCGGCACCTCCAAAGGACTACATCTCTCTCTCCTACCGCCCCTAGGATGGATGTAACTTTTATAATATATTACGCTGACACCACTGTTCGATGCAGATTCAGTAGGGGATTTCCCCTTTTCCTTTATTTGTATTTTCTCAACCTACTAAAGTTGGAGTGGTCTTCTCCTATAGGTTGGTATATCAAATATCTTAACTTATCATGTTTGTCAGTTAATTACCATGGCCCTATTGTGCTTAGATGTCTGTGGATGGACCTGTTACGTTCGTCTGTGGATGGACCTGTTACGTGCTAGCAAAGAGATGAAAATTTCAATATTCTATGCCATTTTGAGCAGAGATTAATCTCTGAAAGCCATTTAAATTACGTGCAGGGATACCTAACCTTGTAAACTGTGCTAACAGTAGTTTAGTAAACTTTCCCATGGGTTAGCCAATCTCTGAGTTCAAAACTTGCATAGCTTTAACTGTTGTTATACCTTCGGGTGCAATTTGTTCTTTTGTGGTGAGTAGGGAATGAAAAATATGTCAACATTTTCATGAGGAATGTACAGAATTGAAATCTTCATATAAGAATTCAACTTTGGAAAGTTTTATTTAAAGGTCAAGCCCAAATCTTCATTTACAAAGAAATTAAAGATCAGGCCGATTATCAGAATTTTTCAACTCAGAGATTACACTGTAAGAGAATTAAAAGATGGACAAATCGTCTGGGCTAAATTACAGAGAACGGGGTCAAGGCACTGGCAAACCTTTTTTCTGCTAATTGGTATGAATTCTAGTTAGAGTGTGTTATCTCTCAACTTTTCGTCCCTTCCTGGTCATCTGCGCTGGGGATGAGTGTCACACTGACTGGATGGGGGGAGGGGAGGCATTTATTGTATTATTTGACATCAGTATGTCAGAACCATAGTAATCCATGGGAGATATGCCATGTCAGGTACCGTTAGAAAGGCTATAATGTGCTGAGTAAGATATAATGTTTATGTCCATGTGTTATGTGTGTAATGGAAGTTATGGATATGGTTAATATATCTTTATTTCAAATTGGGCTGTTTCTAGGCCACTCCTCAGATAAGATGACTGTAACTATAGTCAGCTTAACGGCTCATTAAGACATTCACAGGTGCAAGGGGCCCAGGGGGAGAAGCCAGGGATACACCTGATGAGTCACCAGATTTGCTCTTCTGACTCTGGACTCCATTTTGGTTCCTGTGATTTTCACAAGCAGCATGGCATGGGCCAAAGGACATAAAAGGCAAAGGTACGGGATCCATTTTGTCTTAAGCCATGTTCAGCTTTCAGCCACCTATCTACCTCTGGATCAATTCATCTATGACTGAAATGAAGCTGTGAAACAAAGGACTGAGACCCATCCAGGTACTGCATGTACACCAGAGGAACTATACAAGCCTGCAAACTCCACAATTCTTCTAGAAACCTGATATATATGGACTTTCAAATCATTGTATGTGTCTGATTGCTTTAATCCTTTAACATTTCTTTTGCTTGTTTCTTTCTTTTTATAATAAACCTTTAGTTTTAGTTACTAAAGGATTGGCTGGCAACGTGGTATTTTGAGTAAGATCTAAACTTATATTGATCTGGTGCTGTAGCTGACCCTTTGGGGTCAGAAAAACCTTTTTGGTAAAGAGCATAGAGTTTAAATAACTGGTCTCTTTGCTGGACCTAGTGGCTGATTGAGAACTGGAGACTGAAATGCAATAAAGGGGGCTGTGTGTATTTGTATACTGGCTTCTTGATAACTGGTGTCAGGAATCAGAAGCACTGTTTGTTGCTGGTTGGGAAGTCTGATTTCAGCATCACTCACCAGTTCTGAAAGAATCTGCTCTCCTTTTACAGTCTGCCCTGACCTTGGCATTTTCATGCGGCTGCCACAGTCACGGAAGGGTCACGATGAGGTTAACAAAATAACTATTGTGACTCCTGCACAAGGCCAGAGTGGGGAAAAAAACATTACCTTCCTTCCCCTCTGGCATGCCTTTACTTCAAAGAATGTTAGTGTAAAATTAATAGGTTTTAAGGTGATGTGCCTGTCCTCTGTATGGTAAACAAACAGGGGCTGGTATAATTGTATTCATCATGTAGTTCTTAATATTAATTTTAAAGGTGTCAATATAACCAGATAAGGGTCTATGGGGAGTTGCTGGAAATGTATATATTTACATACTGTTATGGATAAAAGGATTGTAAAGTAACCCTCTCATTGCTCACTCACAGCGTCGAGGTGGAACGAGCAGGCAATGAAGGGTTCCGTCTCCCCAATCCACCCAGGGACACCCTGTTGGGTTATTTCTAGCATACAGTAAAATGGAACTTTGCATTTGATGACCAGAGCTGGGGGGAATGGTAGATATACTGAAAGGTAGGGATAGGATACAGAGTGACCTATACAAATTAGAGGATTTGGACCAAAAGAAATCTGATGTGGTTCAACAAGGACAAGTGCAAAGTCCTACAGTTAGGATGGACGAATCCCATGCACTGGGGACCAATAGGCTAGGCAACAGTTCGACAGAAAAGGTCCTGTGGGTTAAAGTGGACAAGAACCTGGATATGAGTCAATGGTGTGCCCTTATTTCCAAGAAGACTAACAGCATATTGGGCTGAATTAGTAGAAGCATTGCCAGCAGATCACGGGAAGTGATTATTTCCCTCTATTCGGCATTGGTGAGGCCACATTTGGAGTATTGTGTCCAGTTTTGGGCCCCCACTTTAGAAAGGACATGGACAAATTGGAAAGAGTCCAGCAGAGGGCAACAAAAATGTTTAAGGGACTGGAGCACAAGACTTATGAGGAGAGGCGGAGGGAACTAGGCTTGTTTAGTCTGCAGAAGGGAAGAGTGAGGAGGGATTTGATAGCAGCCTTCATCTACCTTAATGGGTGTTCCTGGGAGTTTGGAGCTAGGCTGTTCTCAGTGGTGGCAGATAACAGAACTAGCAATGGTCTCAAGTTGCAGTGGGGGAGGTCTAGGTTGGATATTTTCACTAGGAGGATGGTGAAGCATGGGAATGGGTTAACTAGGGAGGTGGTGGAATCTCCATCCTTAGAGGATTTTAAGGTGCGGCTTGACAAAGCCCTGGCTGGGATGATTTAGTTGGGGTTGGTCCTGTTTGAGCAGGGTTTGGACTAGATACCTCCTGAGGTCCCTTCCAACCCTAATCCTCTATGGTTTCAGACACTGGATCACGTTATACCTTTCTCTGCTATCCTGAAGAGCCTGCTACTATCGAATTTCTATTCCTCATATAGGTACCTGTAGAGCAGAGGAGGCAAAACACGACCTGTGGTCGAATCCGGCCCATCTAACTTTTCTGTCTGGCCCGCCAACCCACCATGCATGAGGTCTACACTGGAGCATCAGGCAGCTTTCAGCCAGTTGCTACCCTAACTTCCTGCTTCCCGTCATGTGGCCAAAAGCAAGAAATTCGAGAAGTGACCGTTGGAGAATCACTAAGCTTTCTGACACTCCAGTTGCGAAGGTAACTGGAGCATCAGGCAGCTTAGTTTCTTGGCCGGTTGCTATCTGAACTTCCTGCTTCTGGTCATGTGATCAGAAGCTGGAAGTTCAGGTAGTGACTGGCCGAAAGCTGCCTGACACGCCAGCATCATGTGGCCTGCAAGACTTTCTAGAATTCATGAAGTGGCCCCTTTGCAAAAATTATTGCCCATGCCTGTTGTAGAATGATCAAGTCACCTCTGAACATTCTTTTTGCTAAACTAAATAGATTGAGCTCCTTGAGTCTATCACTAAAAGGCAGATTTTTCCAATTCTTTAATCATGCTCATGGCTTTTCTCCAGACTGTGCTGATTCTGCCAAAACTTTGGATGAAAATCAAGCAGGTTTCCTACCATCTCACCTGCCCATCTCATCAGCACCCAGAATTTCCTGGGCTACTCCAGATACTGGCTCCGTGACTGCCAGCGTGGCAAGCTGTCACAGAACTAGGAATCCCAGATTCCATGGTTCACGAAGCTCCCAGGCTCTCCATCTGCCTACCTGCTAGACTGCCGGGTTCATGGGGCTGGCCAATGCCCTGGGTTCCCTGGCCTGTTCTCCAGATAATTGGCTCGTGGGGTCTGCCTAGCTACCTGCTTCCCTTGGCATGCAGCTGGCAAACCAAAGTATAGTTTCATTTTTTCTGTAAATGGAATTGTTCTGGAAATCCCTTCCCATGAAAATAACGGTGTTCGACTTTTCATCTGGATTTGTAGTGATTTCATAAATAAATATCAAATAAATAAATACATAAATAAACAATCACCAAACCCATTTTCATAGTCAGCACCTTTGTCACTATCTCAGCATACCTTAATGTGTAGCCAGTAATTTCATTTTATTATTCATTTATTATGTGATGCTATGATTAACTAAAATGTCATGTCATATATAGTCATTGTACGCTAACTAACGTTAAGTGATAAGATGATAGAATTATAAGAAGTAGTCAGGAGGTATAAATATGTATTCGGTACCTAAGTAAGGAGGGCAGAAATCAAGGCCTCTAGGCTGAGGCATGTAAGATTTCAGTTTGGTTATTTTAGGCATTAGAGTGAAGAAATGCTGACATAAGTGAGTGACTGAAGAATAAACCAATGCCAAAAAATTATGGGAAAGATGTACCAAGGGGTGAAATTGCACAATATTGACCAGAAGATTAATTTTAGATTGCAGAAACTCTCTAGAAGCACATTTTTCTCTAACACGTGCCTGAATCACAGGATACAGGTTGTGTGTCAGTGCTAATGAGAATAAAAGGAATTATACACAATCTATAGAAAACAGGGTACCTCAAGTTTCAGGAACACCAGACCGGTCAGGAACAAGAGGGCAGATGCTTTCATGCATACGCGCAGAGTGAAACTATTGTCAAAATCTCATTATAAAAAGAGGGTGCCCAGATTGGGAAAACTGAGCTTCTTACAGGCAAACTCCAGCAGAAACCATCCTTCCAGCAATGATGACTCCTATCAGACCCTAACACTATCTAGGAGGATGGGAGGATGGCTGTAGAGGTACTTTTTCCATGGATACATTTAGGATTTGTATATGCAGTGATATTCATAACTGGGCTGGTGACTTCAATAAAATTGATCACCCTGGTTCTTGTTCCTTTACGTGCTACTTTCCTTGATTTTCATGGCTTCCTTTGAGCTCTAGATCTGAAAAAAGTGACAGAGGTAATGGCTGAATTCCAGACTACAGCCAGAGTCAAACCCACTGTGGTGTAATACATCATCTCTAAAATTATTTGAAATAAAAAATAAAAGGCTACAACATCTGGGAAGACAACTTCATTCCCCCCTGAGAGGGAAGCCACTCTAGTGAGGGCTGTAGAACATGAGGGGTGGAGTGAAGAAGCTTGTGCTTCCTGTCAATGTCGTATGTGTAGTGTGGATAGATAGGGACCATTGGTGCTCTAAGTAAAGCATCTTTCATGTGCACTTTAAATAAAGACCAAAAAATGTCTGTAGTGAATATTGTGGATATGGTGGAATGCAAATTGCTTAGTGGGACAAACTAGTTGAAGGCCAGTTAATGGGAAACAGGAATTATCCTTCAGAACCTAACTGATCAAGTATGACTGATTGTCTTCATAAAACTTCTTTGAGCTGTGAAGACTGAACTATGAGGACTGAAAATAAGTGCATGCAAGAGAGCCCAGCTAGAAACTGCTATGTTGACTAATAAATGTTTTCAGAATTGGACCCTTGATTTCTCCTACCACTCCCCAGCATATCAAAAAAGTCAATCCTAATGACTTTCAAGCTTTCATAATATGTTTACTTCTGCAGAGGGGGGTGATTACATTAGATCCTATTCCATTTGGGGCTGAAACACAACTCCAGCTGTTCTAAATATTGTTAAGGAATCTAGAAATGAAACTGACCCAGTAGGTCTGCTGCTCCATCTCACTGCCAGGACTAGTGGCTCCCGACTATGAATGTACCAGTGTATCCTGTCTAGTTTTAAATAGGACCAGTAATGCAGCACCCATCAGTTCCCGTGAGAGATTATCCCACTGGTTAATGGATCTCAGTGTCAAGTAAAATGCCTTGATACCAAGCCAGTATTTTCCCTTTCTGAATTTCAACCCATTGCTCCTACTTATGTAACCCTTCCAGCAGCCAGAGTTGGCAGCAACAAGGACTGGGTTCAATATCTAGGGGATCCTTTCAACAATACAACATAAAACTGGCTTGAGCCCCCAGCCAGTCACCTGGGACAATTACAGTGCACCCCGGGGCACCTCTAGAGGCAATACTTCCCCTCTCGCACGCACAGAGACTGAGTGTAGAAAAGAGACTTTGAATAGAAAAGGGGAAAGTACTCCAGCATTAACTTGGGAAAACACCACAAGCAGGATTCACACGCATGAAAAACATGAACACCACACCCTCCCCAGGGTACGGGAGGCAGTTTCCTTTTGCCTCAGGTTTTTAAGTCCAGCAACAAGAAGTTTCTTTAATGTGCCTCTCCCTACACAGCCCCCCCTCACAGGCATTGCCCTTAATCAGAACAGGTGCAGAGCTCACCTCCCACCCTGGCTGGTGGAGGGGGAAAGGAAGCACTATGCAGTCTGTTTGCTACCTTCAGGTCACCCTCCCAGCCATGAATTGCTCCACAGGCAGCTCTGCCAGTCGCTCGCTGCACACCATCACCTTCTGCTACCACCTCCTTCTCTGCTAGGACCTCTGTGGGTCGAGAGCCCGCCCAGCTCTCCGTGACTGACTGCCAGCTTTCAGTTAAAGGTCAGTCCTGAAACAGGCAGGAGCATTGCCCCACACGAGATGATGTCAGCTCTAGCAAGCATTAACAAGCCAAAAGACTCCTAACGGAGTCGGAATTAGTTGTGTCCTTGGCAGTGGGAGGGGAGGTTAAATCAGACCTGGGCGCTTAGGCAGACCCCACACTTCCAGGCAGGAATACTTGTCTTCCCCACCCCCATCAGCCTTCACTTCTGAGCCCTTGGCTAGCCAGCTCCGTTCAGATGAGAGGGACCCTTCAATCAGAACAGGTTAAGCACTGTTCTCTGCTTCCTTTTGCTCAGACAATAAGGGAACACCATTTTGTTACCCCTACATTGAACACTAGAGTGACCTGTAACCCTACACCAGCCAAAAAGGATCAGTTGGGCAAAGCAGTTCCATCTTGCTGAGCAGGGTGACTATACTTGTGCAAATACAGTCTGGCCCTGACATCTGTTCCCCTCCCATAGCCAGCTCGGCAGGGATTCAGACACTGCTCACACTTACATCATTATTCATCAAAAAATAATTCATCTCCCCTCTTGCCGTTTACACTCTGAATATTACAGACTGGTACCATGTTTCCTGTCATTAAGCTTATCCACTAGACATATTCATCTCTTACCTCTTCACTTGTAAATCCATTAATCTGCCCTTTTAATAGCCTCACCGGTCTCTGAACTCTCTCCAATTTGCCAATAGCTGGAGAGTTAGAAAATACACCACGTATTCTAAATATACCAGAAGTTTACAGAAAGCTGATTACTACCTTACCGCATGCTGTGGTACTGGTGCATTGGCACTTCAAAACTCAATGAGCCATTATTTCCTGCCATATTGCATTAGAAACTTCAGACTAATCTGCTGACTGCCCACTCACACCCAGTTGCTTTCAGTAACACACTTGAAAAGTTTACACATCCTCATTGATACATTGCTCAGGCTATTTCCCCTGATTGTTAGAATTTTCCTCTGCTGAATCTTATTTTGTTCCTTTCACCCATTTCTTTGCATTATTCATTGTCCTTACTGATGTTTGAAGCTCCTTCCCACTTAGCATCAACTGCCTAATTTCACTCCCACGCTGCTTGTTCCATCTTTTATTTAATCAGTGAAAATACTTAATAAAACTAGATCTGGAATTACAAAGTTCTTTACTGTACCAAATATCCAAACTTTGTCATTCATCAAGTGCCTTTATTTCCTGTCCATCAGCCAGTTTTAATCCAGCTGGCTGGAGATCAAGTTTCCTCTGTTGGTTGGTGGCATTGATATGAAGACTGAAATGTCAGATTTCATTTTCAGTCTGACACGGGATGCACCTGAGAGTCAATGCAACTAAGATGTTAAAGTTCAGGCTGGCACCTGGTGTCATGGGCACAAAGGAGCTGTAATTCATTTATTTGATTGAACTGGATTGCCACCCAACAAGATTTCCCATGGTGTCTTTGGAAAGTTTGGCCCAGAGCCTTAAATCATTCCCTTTATATGATTTCAGGGGGTTTTGTTTGGGTATTTGAGGAGATTTCTGAAAAGATCAGAGACTAAAGCTGGAGCCTGATACCTTTGCCCAGTATTATATCAAGTGGCGTGAACTCTACATGGAGAATAAACTTTCAGCGTCCCTACCAGTAAGAATGCCATTCTCATACTCTAGTATATTTGAGAGGAATGAAGAGAAAATGAGATGCTATTTGTTTGTCCCAGACTCCCTCTTTGTTGGTACAAGCTGCACAAACCAGAAGACGTGACTGGCAAGGGACAACATCACAAACACAAAAGCAACAAAATCACACTTTTTGGAGCCAGTACTGTAGGAGAGTAAAGAGTTAAAAGCTGGACAAATGGTCAGGCTTAAGCTACAGGGAATGGGGTCATGCCATGGGCAAACCTTGTTACTGTTAATTGGTGTGCATTCTAGTTAGAGTCTGTTATCCCTCTTCTTCTCCTCCCTTCCTGGCCAGCTGGGCTGGGTATGAGGCTAATAAAATTGCTATTGTCACTCCTGCACAAGGCCTTGCTGGGAAGAAAGTGTTATATTCCTTCTCCCCCTGGCATGCCTTTACTTCAAAGAATGTTAGTTTAAAATTAATAGATTTTAAGGTGATGTGCCTCCCCTCTGTATGGTGATCCTGTAAACAACAAACAGGGGAGGGTATAATTGTATTCATCATGTAGTTGTTAGTATTAATTTTATAGGTGTCAGTGTAACCAACCAAGTGTCTATGGGGAGTATCTGGAAATGTATACATTACATACTATTATGGATGAAAGTAAGCCCCTCGTTGCTTACTCACGGCGTTGAGTGGAACGAGCAGGCAATAATCCATCTCCCCAGTCTGCCCCAGGAACAACCTGTTTGGTGATTTCTAACAAGTAAACTCTGAATTTTAAATTTCAGAGAAAAGAGAAACTGTGGCCACCAGCCATGAAGAGTTCCAAATAGGAAAAAGTGGTCCTGCATTGACGGTTGCTTGCCTGGCAGCACGCACAGAGGAGGAGGAAACGGCAGTTGCGCTGATCCAGGCTGACTGAAGCGGAGTCTTTTTGTTATACCTCTATCTGTAATTGTTTTCTCTTACATACCTTGGGCTGGAATTTCTACTCACATCGCAGAATGGTGGAATTTCAAAAGGTTCCAATTTTCCCTTTTCGTTTGGAAGTCTCGTTTGTTCAGGAACAGCAATGCTGCTACTCATCAGGGAAATTAACCTGCTTCTGAGATCAGTAGATTCTTATATTTGAACATCTTTCTTGCGGCAAGACTCAGTGTCACAGCACTTCTGCCTCAGTTATTAACCAGTCAGGATACTTTCACTATGTGAATTTACAATTAAGTTATCAATTTGCATTAAATTATTAACTTATTGGCTGTGAGAATATTAATATAGTAGTACAGTAAAGGAAACAATGGGTCTTTAGGGTAATACTGATTGCTAATTTAGTTCCTGAACCTTTGAGGTCTGAGTATCACTGATCTAGCCCATTCCTGACAGGTGTTGGTCTAACCTGTCCTTAAAAACCTCCAATGACAGAGATTCCACAACCTCCCCAGGTAATCTGTTCCGTAACAAGACCATTACTTCTTGTCCTTTCTTCAGTGGTTCAGGAGAACAATTTCTTTCACCCTCCTCTTTATAACAACCCTTTACATATTTGAAGTCTATTATCATGTCCCCCCTCTTCAGTCTTCTCTTCTCCAGAATACACAAGCCCAATTTTTTTCATAGGCCATGTTTTCTAGACTTTAATCGTTTTTGTTGCTCTTCTCTGGACTTTCTCCAATTTGTCCACATCTTTCCCAAATTGTGGCACCGATAACTGGACACAATACTGCAGTTGAGGCCTTATCAGTGCTGAATACAGCAGAAGAATTACTTCTCATGTCTTGCTTACAACATGCCTGCCATTACATTCCAGAATGTGGTTCACTTTTTTTTTTGCAACAGTATTAAATTATTGACCCATATTTAGTTTGTGATCCACTATAACCCCCCACCTCTTTTTCTGTGGTGTTTCTTCCTGCATTTGTCCTCACTGAATTTCTTCCTATGTAATTCAGACCAATTCTCCAGTATGTCAAGGTCACTTTGAATTCTTCTCCTGTCCTCCAAAGTGCTTACAAGCCCTTCCAGTTTGGTATCATCCAGAAACATTATTAGTGTATTCTCTATGACATTATCCAAATCATTTATGAAGATATTGACTAGAACTGGACTCAGGACAGATCCCTGCAGGACCCCACTCAATATGCCCTTCCAGCTTGATTGTGAGTCAATCTTACAGCTAATTGTGCACTGACCTTATAGTAGGTTTGTCTAGGAAATGTGTCTCTGGTTCATTTAGGAGAAGGTCATGTGAGACACTATCAAAGCCTTACTAATGTCAAGATGTATCACATCATCTGCTTTCCCCCCACTCACAAGGCTTGTTATCCTGCCAGAGAAGGGTATTACTTATTACTTTATTTTCTTCTAGGTGCTTATAAATTGATACTTTGATTATTTGCCCCATTATCTTTCTGGGTACCAAACTTAAGATGGCTTGTCTATAATCCCTGGGGCTGTCCATTTTCCTGTTTTTACAGATAGGCACTATGTTTGCTCTTTTCCTGTCCTCTGGTAACTCTCACATTCTCCACAGGGTCTCAGCGATAATCACGAATGGCTCAAAGATCTCTTCGGCCAATTCCTTAAATATTCTAGCATGTATTTCATCAGGCCCTGCTGACTTGACAACATCTAACTTGCATACGTAATTCTTTACTTGTTCTTTTCCTATTTTAGCCCCATGGCCTACCCCACTTGTACTGATGTGCACTATCTTAGTTGTCCAATCACTACTAGCTGTTTTGCTGCAAACTGAAACATTTCAATTGTCAGCATCAGTTTCTGAGTTATCTCCCCACTGAGATGAACGAGGAGTTCCCATCCCTCTTAGAGCTACTGTTCAAGCTGTCCCTCCTCTCAGGAAGACAACACTCCATCACCGCATGCTGGTTTTCCATTTGACAGTTTCTCTTCCCAATCATAAAGGCTAAAAATAAAAGCTTAAATTGTGCTACGTGCCAAAGGTGGGATTTCCAAGAGCACTCGGTGTTGGTCTTGCTCCCACTGGGCTGAATACCATTAACATCAGTGGGTCCAGCTGAGCCAACACTGACCACTTTTGAGCCTGACTCTACATCCTCACTCCTACATCTTGCCACACCTTAATCCCACTCAGGCATCTCAGCTCCTGTCCAAATCCCCAGACTGCTCAATAGTCATCTCCTCTTCATGGCAAACGCTTTAATGCAGGCAAGATGTCTATTGAAACTGTATGGGAATAGAAGCCTACATGAGGGCCCTTGGTCCTAGAAGACATAGTGGATAAAGAAAGATTTGTATACCATTGGCAGGTGCTCAGCTTTGCTAAAGAAAATGAGTAGATCAAAAAGTCCCAGCTTTTCCTTTAGAAAGCTCTTTAACTTAGTGGGAAGGGCAGCATGAATTACATCTAATACTGTGAGGTCAAGCCTTGGAAACGATATTTCTAAATAATTATTCACAGAGCAAAGTTTATTTACATACTTATTTATGGCATAAATAAACTGCATCAGTATACAGACTGACACACACACCACGCACAGTGTAAAACACTAGTACTGAAGGTACGCTGGAATTGTACAAGGACTTTGTGCTGTCAGCCTGATATTTATTCTGAAAAGAACCGTGTCCATTCTGCAAGTTGCCCAGCTGTCTTCTTAGTGCTACCAGTAGCTCACAGGACAAGCAGAAAGTGCATATGTATTCATTTAAGCTCAAGTTTGTGAAAACAAGGGGTAAGAGACATTTGGGATTTCTCTTTTCTGTTTCCTTTTACTAAGTAGATTTTTAAAAATGTTGAGATAAGGTCACTGATAACAGGCTCTCACTTGCAAGTTTGACAACTGTGTAAAAAGGGGACGACTGTGTAATTTTTGCAAGCTTTAAGTGTTGGGTTGATGAATGATTTGTGCTGTTCATAATATGTTTTTAATTTCTCATTGGAAGCTTTAAGCAGTACATTGTAAATGGAAACCAGAACTCACTCGCTAAATCGTGCATTTGAAATGTGCATGCTACATTTTAGGGAGGCTAATGGCACCATTAAATTCCCAAAACAAAATCAAAGTGTTCCATTGTATTATTAATCTAAATGTCACTTTCATAAATTGTTACTTAAAGAGTGTATTTACATCCAGCAATTTCCCACTAGCCATTACAAAACAAAGGACTGTGCCAAAAGTAATTAAGTCAGTCACGTAGTGGACTCCAGTTCTTCTGTCTTCTCATGGGTAACTTGGGTAGCAGAGATTAGACTAGTTGGCAGCAGATGAAGAGGAAATGATACCATTCAGTCCAGATTTGTTAAGGTCTCTCCAGTCAGATGGACATTAACTCAGAGACGTGACGTTATTACAGCCAAAGTGCTGTCCCTGCCATTGGACCACCTGGGGTAATGCCCTGCTCAGGATACCAGAAAATAAATGTAAAGTGAACTAAATGGTTGTTCCTCCTCATTCTCTGTGTCATTTGCAAAAGTTAATTAAAGAGCACAGCATTTGTATCTTCCAGACTGCGTAGTGCAGATGCCACTGCTGTGTGACTTCAGAGTCAGCCTGAGTTGTATTTAACAGATGCAGTAAGCAACAGCTGCTTAGCTAAGCTTTGAAGAGCACTCTTAACAAGTGCATGCAGAAGAGCCCCATGTAAGATCGTACAACAAACCACCCACAGTTCTCACCTACTTCTTCCACCTGTTTCATAGAATCATAGAGTATTAGAGTTGGAAGCAGGACTATCCTCAGCTAAATCATCCCGGCGAAGGTTTTGTCAAGCCTCATCTTAAAAACCTCTAAGATGGAGATGCCACCACCTCCCTAGGTAACCCATTCCAATGCTTCACCACCCTCCTAGTGAAAAACTTTTTCCTAGTGTCCAACCTAGACCTCCCCACTGCAACTTGAGACTGTTGCTCCTTCTTCTGTCATCTGCCACCATTGAAACAAGCCTAGCTCCCTCCTCCCTGGAACTCTCTTTCAGGTAGTTAAAGGCTGCTATCAAATCCCCCCTCATTCTTCTCTTCTGCAGACTAAACAGGTCTAGTTCTTTCAGCCTCTCCTCATAAGTCTTGTGCTCCAGCCCCCTAATCATTTTTCTTGCCCTCCGCTGGACTCTCTCCAACTTGTCCACATCCTTTTTGTAGTGTGGGGCCCAAAACTGGACACAATACTCCAAATGCAGCCTCACCAATGCCGAATAGAGGGAATAATCACTTCCCGCGATCTGCTGGCAATGCTCTTACTAATGCAGCCCGATATGCCATTAGCCTTCTTGGCAACCAGGGCAGACTGTTGACTCATATCCAGCTTCTTATCCACTGAAACCCCCAGATCTTTTTCTGCAGAACTGCTGCCTAGCTCGTCGGTCCTCAGTCTGTAGCTGTGCATGGGATTCTTTCATCCTAAGTGCAGATTCCTTGTTGAACCTCAGATTTCTTTTGGCCCAATCCTCCAATTTGTTTAGGTACTTCTGTATCCTATCCCTCCCTTCCAGGGTATCTACCACTCCCCCTAGCTTAGTGTCATCTGCAAACTTGCTGAGGGTGCAATCTACCCCATCCTCCAGATCATTAATGAAGATGTTGAACAAAACCAGCCCCAGGACTGACCCCTGGGGCACTCCACTTGTGACCAGCTGCCAGCTAGACATGGAGCCATTGATCATTACTCGTTGAGCCCTTTGCTCTAGCCAGTTCTCTAGCCATTTTATAGTCCATTCATCCAACCCATACTTTTTTAACTTGCTGATAAGAATACTGTGGGAGACCATATCAAAAGCTTTGCTAAAGTCAAGGTATATCACGTCCACTGCTTTCCCCTCATCCACAGAACCAGTCACCTCTTCATAGAAAGCAATCAGGTTGGTCAGATATGACTTTCCCTTGGTGAATCCATGTTGACTGCTCCTGATCACCTTCCTCTCTTCTAAATGCCTTAAAATGTATTCCTTGATGACCTGCTCCATGATTTTTCCAGGCATTGAGGTGAGGCTGACCGGCCTGTTGCTCCCTGGATCCTCTTTCTTCCCTTTCTTGAAGATGGACACTATATTTGCCTTTTTCCAGTCATCTGGGACCTCCCCCTGGTGCCACGAGCTTTCAAAGATAATAGCCAATGGCTCTGAAATCACATCAGCTAACTCCCTCAGCACCCTTGGGTGCATTGCATCTTGCCCCATGGACTTGTGTATGTCCAATCTTTCTAAATAGTCCTGGACCTGTTCCTTCAACACTACGGGATGTTCACTTCCTCCCCATTCTGTGCCACCCAGTGCAGTAATCTGGGAGCTGACCTTGTCTGTGAAGACAGAGGCAAAAAAGGCTTTGAGTACCTCAGCTTTTTCCACATCCTCTGTCACTAGGTTGCCTCCCCCATTCTTTAAGGGGCCCACACTTTCCTTAATCTTCCTGTTGTTGCTAACATACCTGTAGAAACCCTTCTTGTTCCCCTTCATATCACTTGCTAGCTGCAACTCCAATTACGCTTTGGCCTTCCTGATTTAATTCCTGCATGTTTGAGCAGTATTTTTTATAATCCTCCCTAATCATCTGATCAAGCTTCCACTTCTTGTAAGCTTCTTTTTTGTGTTTAAGCTCACCAATGACTTCTTTGTTAAGCCAAGCTGGTTGCCTACCACACTTGCTATTCTTTCTGCACATCGGGATGGTTTGTTCCTGTGCCCTCAATAAAGTTTCTTTAAAATACAGCCAGCCCTCTTGGATTTCTTTCCCCCTCATATTAGCCTCCCAGGGGATCCTGCCCATCATCTCCCTGAGGGAGTCAAAGTCTGCCTTTCTGAAGTCCATGGTCCATATCCTGCTGTTCTCCTTTCTTCATTTTGTCAGGATCCTGAACTCAACCCTCTCATGGTCACTGCTGCCTAGGTTGTCACCCACTTCCACTTCCCCTACCAAATCTTCCCTGTTTGTGAGCAGCAGGTCAAGAGCAGCACGGCCCCTAGCTGGTTGCTCCAGCACTTGCACCAGGAAGTTATCTACAACACAGTCCAAAAACTTCCTGGATTGTTTGTGCCCTACTGTATTGCTCTTCCAGCAGATGTCAGGGTGATTGAAGTGCCCCATGAGAATCAGGTCCTGTGAACTGGAAACTTTCCCTAGTTGACTGAAGAAAGCCTCATCTACCGCTTCCTCCTGGTCTGGTGGTCTATAACAGACACCCAGCACAACATCACCCTTATTGTTCTTGTTTCTAAGCTTAACCCAGAGACTCTCAACTGGCGTATCTCCAGTTTCACACTGGAGCTCAGAGCAATCATAGTGCTCTCTTACATACAGTGCAACTCCTCCGCTCTTTCGCCCCTGCCTGTCCTTCCTGAACAGCTTATCCTGAACAGCTTATACCCATCCATGACAGTGTTCCAGTCGTGTGAGTTATTCAACCAAGTCTCAGTTATTCCAATCATGTAACAGTTCCGTGACTGTGCCAGGACTTCCAATTCCTCCTGCTTGTTTCCCAGGCTTCTTGCATTTGTTTCCATTGAGGGAACAGCCTTGGTACCGGGTGAGTGCAGAAAGGCTGACTGTCACCACTTGGGAGTAGAAGAAAACAGCCAGAGGGAAGGATGGATTAAGAGCTGACAGGCTGACCGAAGAAGACTAAGCAGTTTCCTGCTCCTGCTTTGCAAGTAGCAGAGCCTGAAGGACCCAGCAGCAGAAGGTAGCCACAGAACAAGGAAGATTTGGGGTGAGTGGGTATAATGCAGCCAAAACGGCACAAGATAACAGTAAAGGAATTAGCCCTCCTGGGCTCCTCCAAAGGAGAGCACCTGCTAATGCTGTCAGAGCCTACAAACAGGACCAAAGGAGACAGACAGCTCCATGGTGAGGCTGTTGGGGATCCCAGGCATTAAAGAGAACAGGCTTGAAAAAGCTATGCTGCTCCCTTAGCAGGGAGGCACGTTTCATCAAGAAAGGGGGGAAGACACAGCCAGGTCCACGGTTCAGATCACTGGGGACGGCCGCTTAGACACTGGGTGCAGCAACCACACAGGGGGTGGGGAGAGTCCTATTATCTGCCAGCCTTCAGCAGGTACCCTCAAGCAAAGAGCAGAGAGACCAACAAAGCCACCAGGTAGCTGTGGAGTGGGGCATGTACTGGTCCACATGCCAGGCCATGGTCAATCCAGAATTACAGACCAAAGACCTCAATGTCCTCCAAGACAGACAACTTGATGAGACCTCCTAGGTGACAAGGCCTCCCTGGGAGCCATGTTCTCCTTTTACCCAAGGTCCTTGATGACCTTTATTTTACAACAATCCTAAATAACTCCATGCCCACCTTCCCAATGCACTTTGAGACAGTGTATGTATAGTTTCTCTTTCTTTCCCGCTGGCCCTCCCTCTCTCTGTGCATCTATAGTGCTGGGCTGTGAGTGAATATACCCATGACAACTCTGGGGAGGTGGGGGTGTGCACTACTACATCTTGCATGAGAACCTCAGACTGTTGGCTAGCTCATTCGGGTGCATTTGTTTTACAGCCCTGGGTTTATCTCCCAGTTCTATTGGCTGACCTGGGAGCTTGCATTAGAGCTTAGTCACTCAGTCACTGCTGGGGAAACCGAAGCTTAGGCCCTACTGACTGAGAATCCACACAGAGTGGGAGCATGGCAGGCTGAGACCACCGACAATCCATGCTCTTCCAGAGAATGAGGCCTGCTGAGAAGATTTGAGGCATTGGCCCATGTGTAAAATAGACACTGGGGTCATTACACCATCACACCACCTGCAATATGTTGCATAATGAATGCCCTGAGCTATTTGGGTCCAGTTTCAGTCCATCATGTTACTATAACGATCCCTTCCTTGGCCAGTTGGCATCTGTGGAATGGGGAAGCCCTTAGAGACCTATTCATTAACATGTATTGAGGTCTTTCTGTGCCAGATAAGCTCCAGGACATCATGGATCTGACTCCATAGGGGTCATAGGTCATAGGGTACTGGTCTAAAGACCAGGAAGGTAAGCATGCCAGGGAGCCAACACAACAATAAACTCAACAGCTCCATAGCCTAATCGGGAGCCAGCTGGAAGAGGCGGGGCTGATGGACGCAATCTCCATTATTTTATTTCTCCAAAGAAATGTACCTTCCGAGGTACATCCATGAGAATATGTCATCCTGTGGAGGAGAGCGTCTAGCCAATCTTCTTCACTCATTTCAAGTTTTCTGAACATCTGTTTTGGCTCTTCTACTCACTGTTCCTCCCCTGACATCTGATTCTGAGATCAGAAGAAATATTCACAGCAAACACTTGCCTCCCAGAACTAATCTCCTATTAGCTTTCCGGGACAGCAGATATGGGCAGACACTAAATATGTGGTGGGTTTGAGAAAGGCAGTAAGCCAACATCAGGGACAGTCTTGCATTAGGAAAGAACAATCAGTTGAACACATACAAAATGGGAAATGAGTGTCTAGGAAGAGTGCTGCGGAAAGGGATCTGAGGGTCCCAGTGGATCAAGAGCTAAATATGAGTCAAGAGTGTAACATGGATGCAAAAAAAGCAAACATAATTCTGAGAGGTATTAGCAGGAGTGTTGTTAGTAAGACACAAGAAGCAATTCTTCTGCTACTCCACACTTATTAGGCTTCAACCAGAGTGTTATGTCCAGTTCTGCACACCACATTTCAGGAAAGATGTGGACAAATTGGAGAAAATCCAGAGACGAGCAACAAAAATTATTAAAGGTCTAGAAAACATAACCTATGAAGAAAGATTGAAAAAATTGAATTTGTTTAGTCTGGAGAACAGAAGACTGAGGGGACATGATAACAGTATTCAAGTATATAAAAGATTGTTACAAGAAGGAGGGAGAAAAATTGTTCTCTAATTTCTGAGGATAGGACAAGAAGCAATGGGCTTAAATTGCAGCAAGGACGGTTTAGGTTGGACATTAGGAAAAACTTCCTAACAGTCAGGGTAGTTAAGTACTGGAATAAATTGCCTAGGGAAGTTGTAGAATCTCCATTATTAGAGATTTTTAAGAGCAGGTTGGACAAACACCTGTCAAGGATGAACCAGAGAATACTTTATCCTCCCATAGGGCAGAGGACTGAACTAGATGACCTCTCGAGGTCCCTTCCAGTCCTACAATTCTATTTTTCCTCTTTCTGCAATTGAGCTTACCTCTTTACTGCAGTACACACTAGGGTCTCAAGGAATTAGGTGCCAGGGCTCAAGAATTTTTTTTTACTTTCCTAACTAAACTTTCATAAACTAAACTTTCATAACTAAAGAGATAGGTAGGAGCCGGGACCCTTCCCAAAGCCAAGAATGTTACCTATTTATGGCTGGAGGGTCTAGGACTGACCAAAATTAATGACTAAGGAGCCACACCTGGGAGAGATTAGGTGATTTCCCTATAAACTTCAGAAGGAGGCTACAACAGTGGCGGGGAGGGATGCTCAAGGATCAGAGATTATGAGGCATGAGAAGGTTCTAGCAGCATCCTGGGAATTAGGAGGGAAATGTCATCTCAGCAGAGCCTGGGAGTGGCTTGCCAAAGCAGAAAAGGCGCCAGGGCAGGCAGACTGGAAGGAGGAAGACCAATCTTTATTTTGGGAGGATTGTAGGATGGACTTTGTTCTGGAATTGTATGGTTTGTTTGGAGTTATTTTATATTAATAAACCCAGTCCCCAAGGAAGGGTATTTTTGATCACAATGAGCCTAGTGGAGTTTTATCTGAACAGTCCAATGGAGAACCTGAGGCAGCCTGGCTGTAGTGTGACCCCAAAGCCACAATGGGGCGCATGAGAGGCTGCTGAGCTGGTGACGGTGACCTTGTTGCATCCATCTTTGGTCAGCAGTTATCAAGTGTTATAGAGTCACCATGTCATGGTTCATGGCAATACTTTATTCAGCTCTGAGTAGAGCTATATCGGTGGTACGTATCAGGTAACTGTTAACAAGCTGATGTGCTGAGACCTCTGCTCCTCAGGGTGGTCACAACTGCCTCACTCTTTGCTCACATTCTCCCCATCTGTGTGGCATGCTCCCCTGTTGTCTCTTATCTGACATGTCAATTGTAAGCTTCTTGGGGCACGGTATAAGTTTGCAGAGTAATTAGCACAACGGGGCCCTGAAGTGCTACTGCAGTATCACCACTTATGAACATGGCTGTTCCTTCCCCCTCAGCAAACAGCTCAACGGCGCTCCTACGAAGAGATTACTGGGTCTTGATACGGCCAATCAGCTTCTTCATTTCCTTTCTCAGAAACCTGGCATGAAGTCACCACCGTCCTGTCCATCAAACTCTTCTAAGAAGGGGGTACAGTTGGTACAGAAAGGGTGAAATCCTGGCCTTGCAGCCTGGCCAGCTGAGGTACCTAAGGCTGCCCTCCTTCGGCCACTTCCTCCCCCCACTGCCTGGGCCAACTCAGTCCAAGATTTTCTCCTGCTGGGGGAGTTCGAACCAAGAAAATAAAAAGGGATCACCCATGTCCAGGGTCCATTTGTGAGGGAGATGGGAAGTCTTCCCTCTCTGACTCTTTCTGGGGTGGGTCCTTCCTTTCCTCAGGGAAATCCATTTGGGGCAGTTATCTTAGAGATTTCGGCCTTCCTTCAGCTCTGTGCTGCTAGAGCCGGGGTTTGTAGGTCTGCCCCCAAATGAACTGTCTCCCCATCTTTTAATTCCACCACCAGGTGGAGCATTTGCTGCAGGTGTGGTGGTATATGGCTGGCTGGACCCAAAGTAATTTCTTAGAATCTTGTCCCCCCATGTGAGGTTTCTACACCCCATCACACCACCTTTATAGTATAATGTTTATTTAAATAGTGAGCATAAAATTTATCTCCCTTTTCTCAGTCACAAGATGGTTTCTTACCCATTTTGGTACTCGCAGAAGGATTTTTTAGATTTAAAATGTATGTGAGCTCTGTAAATACTACCATATTACGGCAAAGATGCTTAATCTTTAAGAAGCCAGTCCCTTTGGGTTTTTATCTCACAGGCAATTACCCACTGTCTGCTTGGCATGGTGAAGCCCAGTTTAAAGGCACTATTCATTAGTAGCTCTCCCTATCCCATTCAGACTTAGTCTGTAAATAACTCCAAGCTATGTTCCCAGATCAATAATTCTGGGCACGTTTTCTTGATCTCTTGTTGAACACACGAGGCTAAATGAACAGTATTCCAATGCTTTTCTCCAGTGCTTTGTGAATTTTCAAGAAAATAAAAATCAGTAATTCTTTAAAATGCGCAACTGCTCAGAATCTCTGATTAAAAAGGAATAAAATGTTATATGAATTTTCAAATTGCTTCTAATTTTCTTACCTTTTAGACTCAAACTTTAAGGTCAGAAGGGACTAATGGGACTAATACGATCATCTAGTCTGACCTCCCACACAATGTAGGCCATAGAACCTCACCCACTCCTGTAATAGACCCTAACCTATGACTGAGTTACTGAAGTCCTCAAATAATGGTTTAAAGACTTTAAGATACAGCAAGTGAAACCATGCCCCATGCTGCAGAGGAAGGTGAGACCGGACCAGGGCCTCTGCTGATCTGCCCTGGGGGAAAATTCCTTCCTGACCCCAGATATGGTCATCAGCTAAACCCTGAGCACACAGACAAGACTCACCAGCCAGACACATGGAAAGAATTCACTGTTCTGACTCAGAAACCAACCCATACCAGGCCATTGGCATATTTACCACTAGTATTCAAAGATCAGTTAATTGCTAAATTAGACTGTCCCATCATACCATCCATTACTCTCCATTATGAACATAAAAGCTTTCATTTTCTAGAACAATGTACCTGTGCCTCCAGAACACACTATGGCCTTTCTTTTTTTCTGAAAAAGCAAATTTCATTCATGCTTTCAGCAATATCAACCTCACTTGTCATTAACTTAGCAATTTAATGGTGCTGCTGTATTCTTTTCTATTTAATTGCTCTCTCTGTAGATTATATATTAAATAAATGTGCTATCGATTGCATTCCTTGACTAATCTAATTTCTACAGTACATTTTAAGAGTGCTAAATTTTGCCTGGACCATCACAAAGCTAATGGAAGCAAAGGTCTCAGATTAAAGCGACTGATGAAGCACTGACCTGACTCACATGTCAGGTGACCTACCTGAGACTCCTTCGTGCTCAGAGGTGGGGAAGAACAGGACCAATTCATGGCTGCAGCAGTCTGTCATGAAGAGAGCATTTTCTGTTGCAGCTCACCACTGGGTCTCATCTCTACCTCAATGGGAAGTATGAAGAAATAGCAGGGCAAAAAAACCACTTGAAAGAGTAGCAATGATGGTACCTTTGTGCTTAAAGTAGTGCCTTGCACCTATGGCTCTCTCAGCACTTTCAGCTTTGCTACTCTCCTGCGAAGCAGGCAAATATATTACCAACCATTTTACACATGGGTAAATGGAGGCAAAAAGTTCACAGCAGTGGTGCTCAGCCTTTTCGGGCTCAGGACTCATTTGAAAATGCTCCTGGCCTGCCGCAACCCAGTAAATTGTCTGGGGGTAGAGGCCCTGGGGTGTTTCAGTTAGTCTCCCCCAGCCAGGAAGGTTAGGTCCTGTCCCATACTCACCCCACAGTGGTGTATCCTGCAGCTCCCATGCTGTGGGGCTGGCTGGACTTGGCTCTCCATTCTGGGCATTGCCAGCTCCTGGGTCACAGCACCGTTCCGATTTGGCCCCACCCCCCCGACTGGCCCAAATTGGTGTGAGTGGAGCTGTGACCTGGCTCATGGGGTGGCAGAGCCACTCGTTCACATTTGGCCAGCCCAGAATGCCGTAATCACGACGGCTCGGCCAAAGGTGAGTGGCGCTGGGACCCCAGAGGTTGCAGAACCCAGAGCTGAGAGGGGAGCCAGCCAGCCCCAGAGGACAGGAGCTGCCACACAACCTTTGAAACAGTCTGACCCAAAGAACCTTGGCTTACAGTAAGCTGCTCTTCCTGGGTCACCAAAGCTAACAAAATTACTTCTCCAGAGCCTACCATGAGGTATTGATTGAAGTTAAGTGACCTGAAATACAATATAAACATCCAGGAAAGAAAAGAACCCAGCTACGAACTAGCTGAGCAGCGTTTCCTGCCAGAGATAAAAATAAGTCAAGGAAGAATAAGAAAGGAAGAGGCTGTGAGCTGAAAAAGCAAAGTTGGCCTGTCTCTACCATTGGCAAGAGACCCTAGCTGCTACCGGGGACATAGACAGAGAGGGTCTTCCTGCTTTAAGTTTTTCACAGAAAGGAATTTCGAGGAAAAAAAATTTTTGGGAGAACGGAAGGGCTTCTGGTAGGACGGCTCTTCAATTTCACAGAAACCCCGACAAAAGCCTTCTCACCGCTGCTGGAGGAGCAGAGAGCCCAGCTGCTCACCCTCCCACTGCAGCTCTGGGAACCAAAGAGCAGACAGCGTGGTTGCTCTGGTTCTTTTCCCCTCAGTGCCCCCAAGCTGGGGGAAAGCGGGATGCTTGAACTTGCTGCCTCTCCATCCCCCAAGCTTGGGGACATGGGGAAATCAACCAAGCATGCGGCCTCAGTAGCCTCCTAAAAACATGCTTGTCAATTTCACAGGAGGGAAGCAAGTGGGACAGGCAGCAAGGAAGTTGCCACTGCAATTTTAATAAAAACCGTTTGGTGAGACGTTTTGCAAAAAGGGCATTTTTGGTCAAAATATCATTGCCACAAAAAAGAAACATTTCAGCCAGCATAGAATCTTTCCTTCTTAAGGTTTTACCTTCACATTTCCTGATGCTGGTAAGTTAATAATTCTTACTTGGAAGATGCACGCTGTAGATTACAGCCAAAAATGCTACAAAGCCCATAGAACTATCAGGAACAGCCGAAAACCTGCCAAGCCCTAAGGAATGAAGTTTTATGGATCTCTCAGCTTGGCCCGCCACTAGAGAATATCTTTATAGTTTAAATGCAATTCCAGTTGCTTCCAGGCACCACAGGAAGGCTCAGATTTGAGCAGCAATTTCATTTTCTCCAGCATTCTAGGCCAGGTCATCACTGATCTTCATGTTCACAGTCCTTTACATTCTGGTTTGGTCTCTGACACTCACGTTGCAGTGGTAACAATGGCCATGTAAGTAGAACAGCAATAAGAAAATAATTTATGAAATTGGATTCTATGAGCACAACTCAGAACTCTTTTTTACCTCAGAGAATCTAACTTGCTTCCTTCTAGCCCAGGTTTGGTTTTTTCCTGGGATTTTCTGGAAACAGAATAAAAGCCTTATATGGTGAAGGGGATGGTGTTTTAATAACAACTGCTGTAACTAGATCTAGTTTAATAAAGCATAGAAATGGGAAGGTGTGACCTCCAGAACACATGCCTTGGCTGCAGCAATGTGGTGCTAGCCTGTGCGTCCAAATTAAGGGACTAAACCTCCAAGCCCTGCACAGTCAACACTCCCATTGCCTTTTACAAGACTTCTGCCCAGTTCAGAAGTGCCAGAGTGAGCCGTAAACTGGATTGTTTCCTCCCTAAATGATTTGCAAAATCCAGTCAGTTTACTTTAGGAATGCCTGCAATGCAAAGTACTAGAGAAAATACATCCTATTCATTTGGTTGCTTCTCTCAGCCATCTTTGACTGGTGTGAAGAGGAGGGATTTAGTTTTATTAGGAAATGGGGAACCTTGTGGGACAGAAGGGCCCTATATAGGAAGGATGGAGTCCAACTAAACCAAAATGGAACCAGATGGCTGGCATGTAAAATTATAAAGGTTGTAGAAGAGTTTTTAAAATAAGAGCTGAAGGAAAGCCAATAGGTGTGGAGGAGCGCACAGTTCAGACAGAGACATCCTTTATGGGAGGATTTATTAAAGGTGATACTCTATATCCTAGCAAAGGGGAGATGATAGCAGTTGATAAAGTCCCTGACCAGAAGGAATTAAGGTCTCTTTATGCTGTTTGGGCTCTGAGGGGCAAAAATTCGGTCTGGAGTGGCTCACCAGTGAGAATATCAGCCTCACAGCAGACTGTTGAGAAGCAGGGCACAAACCCCAAACTGATGGTGAGATCTATACTTAGATTTCACCAACCGAGTAACTGGTGTAAACTCCTCAGGCACTGTAACAGCCTTACCAAAGAGTCACCTTGGGTAGTCCAATCTATCTTGCCACCCAGGGAAGCCTGATGGTTTGACAGATGTTCTCTTTACACCAAAGTCCCACAAGACTAGTCACTTACTCCAGGTCAAGTTGCATGTTGGATCTAACACTGAAGACAATTCTGGTAGCCATTCCTACCAGTTTAAAATTAACTATGGAATTATTAATGAAGAAAAAGAAGTGAGAGCTATTTACAATGTTAAACGACACACTCATCAATGAGTCATAGTCTTAGGTTTCAGAAGATGATAGAGCTGCTGAAATATACCAGCTCTATACATCCTTTAGGGCTAACCCAGGTTAGTCCTGGGGATCTCTTGCTTATGTTTAGGAATCTTTTCCCCTTAGAGTCCAGAGAACATATAAGTCCCCCATCCCACAAAATATTCATTAGAACTGGAAAAGGAACAGAGAAGGGCAGCAAAAATGATTATGGGTATGGAACAGCTTCCATATGAGGAGAGATTAAGAATGCTGGGAATGTTCATTTTAGAAAAGAGATGACTAGTGGGGACACGATAAAATGAATGGTGTGGAAAAGTGAATAAGGGAGAGTTATTTACCCCATCACATAATACACAAACTGCCCGTGAAATTAATAGGCTTCAGGTTTAAAACAAGCATAAGAAGTACTAGTTCACACAATGTACAGTCAACCTGTGGAACTCATTGCCAGGGGATGTTGTGAAGACCAAAACCATATCTGGGTTCAAAAAAAGAATTAGATCACTTCATGGAAAGGTCCATCAATGGCTATAAGCCAAAATGGTCAAGGATGGAATCTCATGCTTTGAGTGTCTTTAAGTCTCTGACTGCCAGAAGCTGGGAGTCAACAACAGGAGATGGATCATCAATAGATGTCTTGTTCCATTCATTCCCCCTGAAGCACCTGGCACCAGCCACTGCAGGAAGTCAGGATACTGGGCTAGATGGACCATTGATCTGACCCAGCATGGCTGTTTTTATGTTCTCAGAATGAGATAAAATATAAAGATTTATTCTAAGGACTAGCAAAATACGAACAAGAATAATGAAGTAAGGCTTTACACATCAGTTTAGCAAACTCCAAATATACAAGTTCAGGTTTAAGCAATGAATTTGCATTGTGGTCACCTGATAGGTCCTGCACACTGGCCATTCTTTAAAAACATATTGCACACAAGTTGCCTAATCATGGAAACAAAGTTACAGTCATGCCATTTCAGCAGATTATTACTAGTTCAGTAGGTTTACAAACTTGCTTAAGGTACTGGTCTCCGTATTCGTACTGGCTGCTGGAGGGAATAGCAGTGATTTACTTTTGTACTACTATCCATTCAAAGACTACCATATATTTAAATGATATAATATTATTCGGATATCATTTGATCCCAAGAAAAGATGGGTCCAGTTGAAGTGAAGGCAACAGAAGCATGGTCTTCTAATAGGAGCAGGTTCAAAGCAGTGGTATGTAACCTATTATTTAAATCAACTTCTGTACTAGATGACTGAAGGATAGCCACTGACTAAGTGCCAAGAAAATTGGTTGAACCTATGGAAAAGAAGAGAATTATCAGACACATATATGAACACGATTTGTTCATACATGGTTTTTGTAAAGGGAAATCATGCCTCACCAATCTATTAGAATTCCTTGAGGGGATCAACAAGCATGTGGGCAAGGGGGATCCAGTGGATATAGTGAACTTAGATTTTCAGAAAGCCTTTGACAAGGTCCCTCACCAAAGGCTCTTAAGCAAAGTAAGCAGTCATCAGAAAAGAGGGAAGGTCTCTCCTGGATCAGTAACTGGTTAAAAGTTAGGAATAAACGGTCAGTTTTCAGGATGGAGAGAAATAAATAATGCTGTACCCCAGCTGTCTGCACTAGGACAAGTACTGTTCAACACATTCATAAATGATCTGGAAAAAAAGGGTAAAAAATGAAGTGGCAAAATTTGCAGATTATACAAAACTAAATCCAAAGCACATTGCAAAGAGTTACAAAGGGATCTCACAAAACTGGGTGACTGGGCAACAAAATGGGAGATGAAATTCAATGTTGACAAATGCAAAGTAATGCACACTGGAAAACATAATCCCAACTATACATACAAAATGATGGGATCCAAATTAGCTGTTACTACTCAAGGAAGAGATTTGGAGTCATTGTGCGTAGTTCTCTGAAAACATCCACTCAGTGTGCAGCAGCGCTCAAAAAAGCTAACAGAACATGGGGAAAGGAAAGGGCTAGATAATAAGATGGAACATATCATATTGCCTCTATATAAATCCATGGTACAGCCACATCTTGAATACTGCATGCAGATCTGGTCATCCCATCTCAAAAAAGATATATTGGAATCAGAAAAGGTACAGAAAAGGGCAACAAAATGATCACTGGTATGGAACTGATTCCATATGAGGAGAAATTAATAAAACTGGGACTTCTCAGCTTGGAAAAGAGATGACTAAGGGTGTACCAGAGGTCTATAAAATCATTATTGATGTGGAGGAGGAGTAAATAAGGAAGTGCTATTTATTCCTTCTCATTACTCAGGAACTAGGGGGTAACCAAATGAAATTAAGAGGCAGCAGGTTTAACAGAAACACAAGGAAGTATTTCTCCACACGGTGCACAGTCAATCTGTGAACTCTTTGCCAGAGGAAGTTATGAAGACCAAAACTAACATGATTCAAAAAAGAACTAGATAAGTTCATGAAGGATAGGTTCATCAATGGCAATTAGGCAGAAGCTGGGAATGGGTGATGGGATGGGTCACTTGGTGATCACCTGTTCTGTTCATTCCCTCTGAAGCACCTGGCCAATGTTAGATGGACCATTTGTCTGACCCAGTATAGCTGTTCTTATGTAGACAGACCTTCTCTTGTGTCCCTAAGTTATTTTTATAGGTAATGTTGGGCAACGTTTTCAGGCAAATAGTTTGTTTAATGAATATCCCAGCCTCCAGGCTACAGAGACTCTCTCGCTGACCAATGACTCATTCATGGTCACTATGAGTGACGATAAACTTTCATCGTAATTGACAATGATTAACCACTGCACCAGAGAAAGTGTTAGAATGATTCTGTAGGCTAGTGGTTTTGGCACTCACCAGTATATGGGAGTCCTTGCTCTCAATGACTATTTAATTATTTGTACACCGTAGAACAGCTTCACCTGGAGACATTGAGACACAGTCCCCATCCCCACCTCCCATCAGAGAGCTGGTTGGGGCATGCTCTTGAAGTGTAGTAGACCCAACTTCAAATCATTTCTGCACATCTAGCACCGGTGGGAACTGAATCTGGGTCTCCCTCCTCCCAAAGTGAGTGCTCTGGCCACTGGGCTAAATGCTATAAAGAGGGCACCAGCAACACTACCTGTTCTCCAGTTACAGTGTCAATCAAGCCACGTACAAACATCCCAAGGACAACGTTCCAGATTGACTGATTTTTTCGGAACAGGCAGCAAACCAAAAAAATCGGTTATTCTCCCAACTCTTCCTGTCAGTCCAACCTGTGCGTGGTAGGTCTGCGGTGCAAGAAGGGGTTGTAGCAGGATGTCCTGGGATGATCTCAGAGGAGATGCGACATTCTGTTAAAGCAGATTTCTGTTTAAGGTAAATCATAACACGTTGACCTTTTTTTTTATTTCATTCGTGATATAACTGAAATTGGACAGCAGGCCTGATAAAATGCAAGGCCTAGCAAAATATAAAAATTTGACCAAAGCGTACTGGGAACTTACAACAGTAACCACATTGCACCGGGAACTTACAACAGGGCAACATTCCATAAGGAAACTTACAATAGAGCGAAGTTGCATAAAGGACTTACAACAGGTAATGACTGAGCTAAAACTATAGGACAGAAATACGCTCAACCACAGGCCATCTGTTGGAGGTAGAGCTAAACCAGAACCACAGAAATATGCTCAACTCACTATGTGCTCACCCCTATCTGCCATAGGTGAGCACACACAGAACACTGGATGCCCTTAGGCAGACTTCTGCAGGACATCCAAAACTCACGTGAAATTGTTCGACCACAGAGTGTCGGAAAAGTAAATAAATACTCAGAGCAGACAGGGGTTCAGTGGCCTGCAGCCTGGCTCAAGAGGGGGGTGTCTATTATTGAGTCTATCGAGAGGACACCAGCCCTAAGAAGCTTGCGAGCTCCAGATGCCAGTGACCACCTGTCGAGGACGAGGGTTTTGAAGCAAGGATCCAGACCAGAGGCTGAGGCAGAGTCTGGCCGTGAGTATAGCATCCAGATAGTTCAGGAGTCTGTGGACTCAGGGAACTGGGGGGATTTAACTGAGATCTGCAGATCACGTCTCCTCTAGGCAATTGCTGAAATGTTTTTAGGATAAAGAGGATAAGGATAGGTAATAGATAAGGTACCATAAATAGCACTGATCAGTGCAAGTGTTAATTGTCTAACCGTTTGATTGTCAGAAGTATTGTTAATTGTCTTGTTTGTTTGTGTTATCGTCAATAAAGCTATACATTGATTCAACCTGGGGTGTTCTTTCCCATCACTCTCAGAATCCTCGTAAAAGAACCCGGGTGGCTTGCTACCCCTCTAATTTGGCCTTTTCCCTAGTAAATTTTAATAGCAGCAAGTCACTGAGTTATGTTTTATTGGAAGGAGACACTCTGTCCATCCTCATAATAGGATTTTAGTAACCATGGCTGCAGCTGATTCATTTGATTATTATGGAGCAGCACTAGCTGCTCCACGGTGCATGTTAAATCTAGCTTCCAATGGATTTTCAACCCTCCCCCTCATTGAGCTTGCACAAAAAGAAACGTATCCTTCTGAAATTTGACAGGCCCATCTCATCCTAGGGAGAAGGTTTCTTGGAAGCCTGGAAAGAATGAGGAGGAGTTTCAGGTGTGGCGTTACCTGTCCACGTTTTACTCATTTCCCTTGGCTCAGCACCGTGGTTAGTGCTGTGGCGTGTTGCGGATGCTGTTACTGCTGCCTGTGCTGCCATTCTTTGAACGCCGACGGCAGCTAGGCTAGCAAACAGTGCACCCTGTTCACCCAGCAGCCCTCCACATTGTTGCCAAGGAAGACCAGAGGCTCAGTTCAGTGCCACAGGCACTTGGCCAGGTTTGTTGTCAAGAAAGCATGGTCCTAGGGCCCCATGGCGCTACAGGCACACTAAGGCACGCATGCCTGGGACAATGGTATCTGTCACTCAGCACACCCGGATTCTGTCCCCTAGGCTAGCCCAAGGTGCCCCTCCTGTGACTTTTCCTTTTAGACACAGATCCAAAGAGGTGATATATTACACTCCAGATGCTGCTAGTTACCCGCATAATGCTTGCACCCGCTAGTTCGAGCAAAACAGCTTCATCCATTATTCTATCATCCCCTCCTTATCTGATGAGGGATTGGTCTCTTAGGAATTTGTTTATGCGGTTACTTGAGAGATCTGGGTGTTTTTGTACCATCCTCTCCAGTCAGCAATGTGCTTACCTGTTGTTAGCTAATACCTTCCTTCTGCCAAGGCCAGGCCTACTCTTGTTCCCATTGCTAGTTATGCCTACAGCTCCAGCAAGGCCTAAAATCACATCTCATGCACAGAATTGCAGAGGAGGATCTGGGGGAGGCAAGGGGACATAGAAAGCGAGGAGAATGATGAGGGATGGAGGGGGAGATAAGGGTTGCAACACTTTTTCCATTCCACCAGAATCTCAGGAAGATGTAAAACAGCAGCTGCTGATGTTGGACATTTTAAAAATCAGCAGGTCCAGGTAACTTTCATCCAAGAACATTAAAAGAGTGGGCTGAGGAGCTTGCTGCACCATTAATGCTAATTTTCAACAAGTCTTGGAACACTGGCAAACATTAGTCTGACACCTATATATATATATGATTAAATGTTTGATTGATAAAGGTAATAGTGTTGATGTAATATACTTGCACTTCTGTAAGGCATTAGAGTTGGTATCGCATGCCATTTTGATTAAAAACTAGAACTATATAAAATTAATGTCACACATTAAAAGGATTTAAACTGCTAACTGATAATCTCAAAAATGTAACTAAATGGGAAATTGTCATCAAACAGGTATTATTTTAAAGGGGTCCTCCACGGAGCATTTTTTTGACTTTGTGCTATTTAATATTTTTTCTTAATAGCCTGGAAGAAAACATAAAATCATCACTGATAAAGTTTGCAGACAACAAAAAAATTAGAGGAGTGGTAAACAATGAAGAGGACAGGTCACTGATACAGAACAATCTGGATGTCTTGGTAAACTGGGCACATGGAAACAAGACACATTTTACCATGGCTCAATGTAAATGTATATATCTAGGGACACAAAAAGTGGGACACACGTACAGGATCGAGAACACTAGAAAGATTCGTGTAGGGGGATGGGAAAATCAGCTACCAAACATGAGCCCCCAGTGTGACCCTGAGGCCAAAAGGTCTAATGTGATCCTTGGATGCATAAATAGGGGAATCTCGACTCGCAGTAGAGTGGTTATTTTACCTCCGCATTTGGCACTGCGACCATTGCTGGGATACAGGGGCCAGTTGTTTAAATGCAAACTTCTAGCACTTGAAGTTTTATAGCTACAAAATGTCAACTAATGCTAGAAGATTTCAGTGGGAATAAAAGGATCGCATTATCCACTGTCCCATATCCTGTCCACGTAGAGTTGGCCCTAGACAGCCCATCCCTGTGCAGTGGCTAAAGTCTAGAAGAGGGAGCCCCACCATGGGGGGAGCCTTTCTGTGTCAGAGTGGGGCTCCATTAACACAGAATTTGTATGCCACCTGGTTTGAAAACATTTGGTTGGCATTAAACAAAACCACATAGAGAAATTCCCAAAGAAAAAGCTTTGCTGAACAAAGAGTTAATGTTTAAATTATAGAAGTCTTTTGGAAAAGGCAGTGGGGATTTCCAGGTGGATTTCACTGAAACACACTCACAAATTGAGCCCTTCATATTTCTTTGTATTCAGGATTCTTACATGGGTTAATGATCTGTGCACTAAGTAAAACAATTTTATATATATATATATATTTTTTATATATATATATATATATATATATATATTTTATATATATATATATATATATATATATATATATAGTCACAAGCTAGGCATGCTTTTTCTTGACATTGTTGAAATTGATGTAACAAGCCAGCCCCACCAGCAATTTTTCCTTCTCCAGCTTTTTCTTTCCTGCACACAACTTTTTCGTGTTGTGATGTCTTATAGTAAGTTTCGTTATATCAGCTATCAGTTTTACAACAGGATGCCATTAACCATAATTTTTTTTATTACGCTGCTGTCTGGAATTCAGAGGAGAATTCTAGAGGAAAAAAGCTCAGAAATTTCACATTTTGGTAAAGCATAAATGAAGAAAATATTTACTGTCTTCAAATCTGTTTGTAGCAGCACAATCTGAACAAGAGATTACTTGAGCATTGCTTTGGGTGTGAAATTCTAAACTGGTCTTACAGCAAAGCTGGACTTCTACTAGAAAGAGGGAAATGAGTCCATTCAAGTAGTAAGACTGTCAGCAGGCTTTCATTTTGCCTCTGTTTATTTCTGGAAGATGCACGAAATTACCTGTAAGTTTTATCACCTTTACAGCACAACAACCTTAACAGTGCCGCCCTATGGGCAGAATAACTTCAAGAACTAGACGAGGCAATAAGCGCAATAAAAGACAAGCAGCAGCGAATGAAGAACTGATAACTACTCCATCAGTGCTTCCACAAAATCACAGTAAAATCTCTTTTGGCTCTCCTGATGACAACAGCAGCATTCAGACAAAAAGCTCTATTTTGAGACATTGCCTAGCTAAATCAGCTGACTGAACACAGGGATGACAATTATTGATTCAGACTCTACCAGGGCCATAAATAGGTCGCCAGTATGTAGAAGGTTCTTTAGCTCTCTCTGTGCAGGACTTTGGAACATAGCCCACCGAGTGATGAGCTACCAGAAATTGCAGCGCGCCATCGACTGATAAGACAAAGGTTCCGTTTTCCATTCTTAAGGCTAGTGAGAGGCAGTTCGAGTTGTTTGTTTCTGTGCTTTAGCCAGTCAGCATCAAAGCCGTCACTAGATGCTTTCATGCCCTAAGCAGCAACCCCTCTCAAAAGCAGTCCTTGGGACTGATGGGCTCCGGCCAGAGAAAGGTTTGTGGAAAGCAGCTTCCTCTGCTGGGGGTTGCTGGACTAGACCAGAGCCATGATGGTGTGGCAGTTCTTGGTCTGACTACTGGTGCTGTCTCAAGCTCATCATGGGAAAGGGTGGGGGCACAGCAGGGGAGGAGGGAAACAAGTGACAGGTGACCCTTAAAATTTTTGGCTAAGAAAATCAGGGGACAGATTGACCTACAGTTCAGTCTGTGCTTGGAGAAGGGGCAGCGTTCCAACTGCAGAGAGTGCTTCTTGTTCCGATACTTGTAATGGCCGAGGGGCCCGATATTCCTATTTAAACCATCTTGACGGCCAGCTCTATGGCAACACAAAGCTGGCTCCCCAATACCACCGCAACAGGCTCAGGATCAAATCCTGGACAAGCCACCCCTTGTTTTCCACAAGGGACAGTAGAAACTCTCTAGGTATTTCTCCCCCCTATATCTGCAATTGTTTTCCTCACATGCATTCCCACTCACAACGGTGCCACCCAGCCACGTGCATGATAACTCCGTCTGTGCTCCCGAGAAATGTGCTAACGCTAGGCTGGCTGCCACCAGAGATGACACAAAAACCTTCAGAGTGGCTTCCTTTGAAGAAGCAGAAAGCAAGCTTGCTGCCAGCTGCTGGTTTTATTCAGGAGAATACAAGGTTTCTGTCCTGGGCTGAGAACGTCAAAGGGGCATTGCACAGAAATAGCAATCTGAATATGCAACCACTCCACCATCAGACTATTTAGACCCCCCACCTCCAGCTCTCATTAGACACAGTATCCTGGTCAAAACGTTACTGTCTGTACAGAGCATTGACATTTCTTTAGCAGAGACATACAATTAAAGTACCCTAGTTCTGCTTTACATGGGATTTACCTACTAACGCTGCTAAATTCTTTATCTCAGTGGTACTTATAGGCATTCTGCAATAATTTCTGGGTTGTCTTAACAGTATAGGACATTGAGAAAATAGAGCACTTTTAAACCTGGATGTTGCTCTGAGAGAACAGAAGAATCCTATAACAGTTTTGTAAAGGTAAAAGCAAAGCCCTTGACAAAAAAATATTCAAGATGCTATATATTGAGCATGCTGTACTAATTATATTGCTGTTAATTATTGCAAGATCACTATGGAAAATTAGAAAGCTACAGGGCATGGATAACTATTGTGGACTGAAGAGTTAAGAAAATTTACTTTTGGTAAATTAAGTAACATTCTCAGAGATATTTCTGTAATGCTAATGTTTTATTTATAGCTTCTCTAAGAAGCTGCTGTTTAAGTATTTCTAAGTGGCTCTTGTTAAGATAAAGATACCATATCGAATGTACACTAAGAGTTTCCAAGGCTCATTTTTTCCATAATATTTGAAGAACAGAACTGTCAGAACTCTTGAAGAGGTGCTATTGAATTTTTATTTTTGGTTACAACCGCAAGGACTAGGTATCCTTGTGTTCCCACGTGCTTATAATGCAGTAGAAGATATTTAAGGAGTCACTCCTAAAGAACGGTGCTTGAAAAGTCAGCATTTTCATTTCACATGTCTGGGCGAGAACAAACTCCTGGATTTGCACGGTCGGATGGAGACTCACAGAGCCACTATGCTATGTACTATTGAACATACTAAATGTTCAGCAGCAGCTCAGGTACTTAGACAACATCCAGCACTTGTTGACCAACAGGTAAAGTGAGCCTAATTCAACAAAACACTATCAGTGTCATTTCCAAAAGCACTTTTGCCGCTACATCTTTTTAAAATCTCACCCAAAAGCAGATGGTTTTTCATTATCCCTAGTAAGTCCATTCCTCGAAAGTAAAGCACTTTAAGTAGTGTCCCTAAGTAGATCCCAAAGGGATCTATGTACCCACCTACGTCCTTTGAAGAGTCGGGACCCAGTTCCATATACTTAGCTAGTGGTATACAACAGGCATGATGCTCACTTGTTATTCCTGTTACCCGAATGCCTAGAGGAGTCTGGGGTGGGAGCACCAAATTCAGGCCAGGAGTAGCAGCGTTTTATACAAACATTGCAGAGGGGCACACAATGTCAGTTTTCCTAATGGGCTCTAACCTGCACTCAAGTACTGTAAGGGTCTTCTGCTTCCTGCAGCAACCACACAGGACCGCTGGTACTAGTGGATGGACTAGTTTCCACATCACGTTATGCATGGTCATCCTTCTTGGAAACCCCAGTTAATTGTGCTAAGCCTGATCTGACTGTGGCTTCCCTGTTCATGGACAAGATTTTGTACATGCAAGTGATTGGTATCCCATGACCTTTGTCAGCTGTTGACTGCAGGCATGGCTGGCATCACTTAATTGCTAAAAGGAACAGGCTATAATTATAGGCCTATGAATTATAAGCACAACCACAAAGGAAAATGAGTGCGTTATAGGGCTTCTAGCACGGAGGGTTATAGGAAGGGCCATTCTTGTGATTTCATCTGTGTGTTAATGAACCAGACTCCAAAAAAGGAGCAAACGCCCACAGCAGGACAACTGATTAAGAGGGGAAGAAGGGGAAACTGAGGCAGCACAGGACCTGGCACTGGATCAGGTAAGGCCCTGCTTCACTGCCCCAAGACGTAGTGATTTCACTAGTAAAATGTGTCCTATTGAAGATACTTGTGGGACTAAGCCTCAGAGATAGAGGCTTCCCTGATGCCCAGGAGATTAAGAAATGTGCAGAACATGTTGATTCCATGTAAAAGACGACATTGTGCTTTCAAACAGAGCTAGCGCAGCATGGGCAGCTCTGCTCCCACTGTCCGATTCTGGCTTTGCCAGAAGCAAGCTAACGAGAAAAACAAAAGGGAAGCCACAGCTGCTGGGGTCTGTGGGCAAAAGCAGCACTCTGTTTGCTGTGCAGGTTATCATCAATATTGGATTAGAAGCATTAGACCACACAGAATTGCAGTTGGCCCAGAACATTTGAGCCGTAGGCATGAAATAGAGAGAGCAGCAGCAGCAAAACGCTTTGGAGTAAGAATCATTCTGCTCTGCCACAAACCCAGGACATTGAGAGGAAGAGGAAATCTCTGCCTTTGTTCTCACAGCTTCAAAGCAAGCAAACTTTTAACACCAGTTCACTGCAGAGATAAAAAATATATGACTGACTAATTTTGCTCGTCAAGAACTTGAGAGATGAAAGGTGAAGATGAAAAAGCCCTTTAAACCTTTAAGCCCTTTAAACAGGATTGCAAGATAGCAACAAAATGAACATTCTCCCAGCAAAGAGGTAAAGTGGGAAATGCCAGAGCAAATAACAATAGACAGACAGCTGGGCAGTTAAAAAGGGGACATTAAACCTCCCTACCATTCATCTGGGGCCTGATAAAGCCCGTATGAGATCTCCATTTTATTCTGCTTTAGTTCACTACCGCAAGGCCCATCACAGCCACCGTACTTCCAGAGGGCAACACTGGATCCAGTCCCTGCTGGAGGATTTAACAGATGGGAGCAGTCCCCCCAAAATGGCTTGATGCATTCCCTGGAGGGGACTGTGCTGCCTCTCCATGGAATCTCCAAGGTGCGAAGAGCTCAAGAGAGTAGCTGAGCCTCCCCAACTCACAACCTGGAAAAAGCACAATCCCTCCTGGGAGTATCCAATACCCGGCGTTCAGATGCACAGTCCTTGTCCAGCAAGTTTTCGATCCATTGAAAGCAGCCGCCAGAAACCACTGAGCACTCTTGTGTTGACACCCTGGGATGAAATGACCTAAGAACGGCGTTGTGTATTTGTGTCCTGCCTGGCTTGCTGTCGCTAACAGAGCTAAACTATTATGGGATAGCTCAGCCAGTTCTGTCTGTCTTAGAGGAGGAGAATAAACTCAGTCTGTGGGTGTTCGCATTTCCTTCTGTTCCTGTCTGCTGGTTTCTCTCCAAGTGTAAGTAACTTCCACGTATACAAACCTAACCAAGTGTCAGCGAGGACGATGGACCTGTGCTGGTATTGCCACTGGCAAGACGCAAAAGTAAAAGGTAAGGAAAACCGGAAGTAAAAGACAGATAGAGAAGGGGGAGAAGGAAGCAGTGCTAGTGAAAGCCTAGTAATTGTGTGTGAATGACCCCCAACACACATGAATAAAAGACACAAAAAGAAAAGAGGAATAAAAAGCAATGGCTACACTTACTGGGTCTCTGGGACATTTTGATGAAACTGTGGAGCAAGGGAGCTCATATCCTGAGAGCGTTGGGGTTTTTTTTTTGTTGCAAATGGAATTGCAGGTGGTAAGAAGGTGGCAAGAACGAGGAGGACCACGTTAAGAACTTGAAGGATGCCTTACAAAGACCAGAAGAGTATGGCCAGCAAGTCCACAAAGACAAATGTGAATTCTTCCAGCCCTCTGTTGAATATTTGGGACATGTCATAGATGCTACTGGCCTTCGTAAGGCCTCTGCAAAAGTCAAGGCTATTGTGGATGTTCCACCTCTAAAAACCTGAGCTAATTTCACTTTTTTTTTTTAAGGCTATTGAACTATTTTGCACAGTTTATTCCACAGTTAGCAACACAACTAAAACCACAACCTGAACTCCTCAGTCAGAACAAGGTCTGTGTGTGGACTGAAGCCTGTGATGTTGCATTTAACCAGGCTAAACGCGCATTGCTAAAGTCAGAGGTTCTGACACATTTTAACCCATCTTTACCTCCACAGTTGGCCTGTGATGCATCCCCTTATGGTGTGGGAGTAGTCGTGTTATACGTTATACCTTCAGGAGAGGAGAGACCCATTGCTTTTGCATCACATACCTTAAGCAAAGCAGAAACCAACTATGCCCAAATCAAACATGAAGCTCTGGGAATCGTTTTCGGAATTCAGAAATTTCACTAGTACCTGTTTGGACGGAAGTTCACACTTCTCACTGATCACCTATCTCTAACATCAATTTTTGGACCACACACAGACTTTCCACCATTGGCTGCTAGTCGTATGCAACAATGGGCATTGTTGCTTTCCGCACACACGAGATCAAATATCGGAAATCCACTGTGCACTACAATGCAGAGGGTCTCTCAAGGCTCCCTTTACCAGTTAAACATCAAGATACTGGCCAGAAAGAAATCTTCTACTTTGAACAGGTAGAGAACACACCCAGAGTGCACACAGAAGAAAAGACCGAACCTTTAGTCCTGGACAGCCTGTCCTAGTTCAGATCTATGCTTCTGGAGCTAAATGGGTCCCTGCTACAGTCACTGCCCTGACAGGAACTGTTTCCTACACTGTCCAGACTGTAAATGATCTCACCTAATAGCAACATGCAGATCAGTTGTTTCCAGGTCACACAAGTCCCAAGGACACATCTCCAATAGAACTGCCTGACCTCACCATTTCAGGTGAGATATCCTCGAGTGAAGAGTCATGCTCTTGATTCCCTTCCTTCATCCACCTCTGCGACAGGTACAGACCCCTCCCGTGTTTGAGCAGATACAGCACCCTCACCTGTTCAAGTTACAAGTCCTGAGCCCATTATTAGACACACATCAATAACACCTTCTGCTGCAAGAACACCAAAAGTCTGCTGTAATCCACTTAGAGAGAGAAGGCCTCCTCAAATGGTTGAGTCTTTAGCTAGGGCAAATTCACATTTATGAGGCAGAATAATCCCTGGGGATTAGCCGAGAAATTAGATGGTCTAGCCTCATTCCCTTGTTTAGTTATTGTTCTGTTAAATGGACATTTTCATTAACACAGGGGAAGAATATATTGTGTATTTTGTGTCCTGGCTAGCTTGCCGTAGCTAACAGAGCAAAACTATTATGGGATCGCTCGGCCAGTTCTATCTGGTCTTAAAGTAAGAGAATAAACTCAGTCTGTGTGTGTTTACATGTCTCTGTGTTCCTGTCTTCTGGTTTCTTTCTGAGTGCAAGTAACTTCCAAGTACCCAAACATAAGAGACAGGGGCAGTCCTTTTCCATATAGCCACTGGAGAAGGGGGGAGACGTTCTTACTTCCCTACACTTCCTTTCATGGTTGGCAACCCCAAAACTGATAAAGCCGCTTGGGATGGGGATTGCAGCTCTGGAGGACAGAGATTGTCTTGTTGTCATGCATATGTACAGCACCTAGCACAATGACTGGGGAACCCAGGCATTACACAGTACAAAAGAATAGTCAGTCCGTCATGGGGTGGCATTTGACACAGGGAGGATGGGTCAATATCCCTGGCTACTGAAGTGATCTATGCAACAAAGGAAATATAAAGTAAGGTAGTTGTGGGAGATGTGAGTAGCTCAGACAGAATGCTATAGCTTGGGTTACTGCAGCCCCTTGGTAGGAAAAGCGAGAGAATTCCCATCCCTCTTTGGCACAGAGAAAAAGCAAGATTGGTCCTTAACAGGGCAGGAGGAGCTAAGAACCCTGACCCCATAAGACTCCATTGTTTCTGCACCTGCCTCTAGGGTCCACCATATCTCATAATTAAGGACGGGGACAAGGGACATGCTTGTTCTGATAGACTTCCAAGATTCTGTTTCTATTTTAAATCTTGTCTACAGCAGCCTCTGCCCTCCCACCTCCTGCCTGTTCCTTCATGGCAAGCACAATAATCGATGATGAAAATTTTCTAGATTGATTTTTCATCCTGATTTGGGATAGTAATATTTTTCAAAAATCTAATTTTCCAGGGATGTGAAAACTTTTTCCAGCCCAAGTCTACCCTCCAGTGCTACAGAACTGATTAACAGTTTCCAAGGCCAGAAGGGAGCATTGTCTTAATTTAGTCTGTACTCCTGTATAACACAGAACGTAGGACTTCCCCAAAATAATTTCTTTCCAACTAGAGCATATCTGTTTTTTTAAACACTCCCGTCTGGATTTTAAAATGGCCAGTGACGAAGAATCCACCACGACCCTTGGTAAATTGTACCAATGGTTAATTGCACTCACTATTAAAAATTTACCAATTATTTTCAGTCTGAATTTCTCTAGCTTCAACTTCCAGCCATTGGATCATTTTATATCTTTATCTACTAGATTGAAGAGTCCATTATTAAATATTTGGTCCCCATGCAGACATATGCAGACTATTTTCAAGTCACCCTTTAACCTTCTCTTTCATAAGCTAAATAGATGGTGCTTCTGGAGTCTAAGGCATGTTTTCTAAATCATTCGCTTTAATCATCCTCATGCTCTTCTCTGAATCCTCTCCAATTTATCAACATCCTTCTTGACTTGTGGGCACCACAGCAGCACGCAGTAACCAGCACCCATCACACCAGCACCAAATACAGAGGTAAAATAACCTGTCTACTCCTACTCAAGAGTCTCCTCTTTATGCATCTGCGGACTGCGTTAGTCATGTTGGCCACAGTGTTGCACCGACAGCTCATGTTCAGCCGACCGTCCACCATGACCCCCAGATCTTTTCCACGGAAACTGTGTCCCGGGATGGAGTCCTCCACCCTTGTAAGTTTTGCATGCACTGTTTGTTCCTAGATCTATATGTTTACATTTAGATGCATTAAAATACATGTTGCGTGCCAAGAAATCAGGATCGCTCTGTATCAGTAACCTGCCCTCTTCGTTACTTACTACTCCCCCAGGCTGTGTCTCACCTGCACATTTTATCAGTGATAACTTTGTTTTCTTCCAGGTCACTGACAAAACTGTTAAATGGCACAGGGCCAAGAATCAGTCCCTGCGGGGCCCATTTGAATCACACCACTCGATGAAGAGTCCCCATCCACAATTACGTTTTCAGATCAGTCAGCTAGCTTTTAATCCACTTAATGTGTGACATGTTAATTTTGTATCATTTCAGTTTTTTAGTCAAAATGCCTTGTAGAACTCTAAATATATTACATCAGTAAAATTACCTTTATTAATCAGGCTTGTTATCACATAAAAAGATATCAACTTAGTTTGATAGGATCTATTTTCTATAGTCCCATACTGATTGGCAGTAATTATATTACCATACTTTAATTCTTTGTTAATAAAGTCCCATATCAACCACTCCATTATCTTGACTGGGACAGATGTCAGACTGACAGGTCTATAGTGACAAGAGTCATCCTGTTTACCCTTTTTAACTATTGGCATAATATTAGCTTTCTTTCAGACTTCTGGAGCTTCTCCAGTGCTCCAAGTCTTATTGTAAATTTGCATAAATGGTCCAGCAGACTCCTCAGCCTGCTCTTTTAAAACTCTTGGATGCAAGTTATTCAGACCTGCTCTTTTAAAATGTCTAACTATAGTAGCTACAGTTGAACATCCTCAGGAGTTACTATTGGAACGGAAGAAGTGGAATCATCTGTTACACTTAATCTGCAATCCTGTTCTCCAGTTCCTTACAGAATAAATGTCTTGGAGATGGTCTGTCTGAACAGGGACGGAAATAGACTGATAGAATGGAAACTGACACAACTGATTAAGAGAGCTTTAAACTAGGAATGTAGGAGAGATGGTTGGAAGATGCCCGGGTGATCTCCATGCCTGATTTTAACATTGAAAGGGAGGAAAATGAAATAGGAAAGGATATAGCAGTGGGTAGGAGAATGGATGGGAAGGGTGGAGTAGATACCAGGTGATACAGGTGGTAGAATTACTGGTGAATCGTGTAAGGAATGTGAGCGAAGCCAAACAGCAAAAATGAAGATGTGAGGAGCCTGGGTAAGAAAAAGGAGGAACTAGAGCTACTGGTGCAGGAAGTGAAACCAGATATTAGAGGGATAACAGAAACATGGTGCAATAGTAGTCATGACTGGAGTACAGGTATTGATGGGTATGTGCTGTTTAGAAAAGACAGATATAAAAGGCAAAGGTGGTGGAGTAGCATTGTATATCAATGATGAAGTAGACTGTAACTAAATTAGAAGTGATGCAATGGATAAGACAGAGTCTGTCGGGGCAAAAATCACATTGAGGAAGAAAACTGCAAGAGTTTCCCCTGGGACAGTGCTCGGGATGTGCTACAGACCACTGGGATCTGATTTGGACATGGATAGAGACCTCCTTAATGTTTTTAATAAAGTAAATACTCCTGGGAACTGTGTGATTATGGGAGATTTTAATTTCCCAGATATAGACTGGAAGACTAGTGCTAGTAATAATAGGGCCCAGATTTTCCTGGATGTGATAGATGATAGATTCCTTCATCAAATAGTTGCTGAACCAACAAGAAGGGATGCCAATTTAGATTTGGTATTGGTGAGTAGTGAAGACCTCCCGGAAGAACTGGTTGTAGGGGACAACCTTGGTTCAAGTGACCATGAGCTAATTCAGTTCAAACTAAACGGAAGGTTAAACAAAACTAGATCTGGGACTAGGGTCTTTGATTTCAAAAGGGCTAATTTAAAAAAAATTAAGGGAATTAATAAGGGAAGGGAAGTGGACTGGACTGAAGAACTCATGGATCTAAGGGCAGAGGAGGTTTGGAATTTCTTCAAGTCAAATCTGCAGGAACTATCTGAAGTCTGCATCCCAAGGAAAGGGTAAAAATTCATAGGAAAGAGTTGTAGACCAAGCTGGATGAGTAAGCATCTCAGACAGGTGATTATGAGAAAGCAGAAAGCTTGCAAGGAGTGTAAAATGGGAGGAATCAGCAAGGAAAGAGATCTCTTGGAGGTCAGAACATGCAGAAACAAAGTGCAAAATGCCAAAATCTAAGTAGAGTTGGACTTTGCAAAGGGAATTAAAACCAACAGTAAAAGGTTCTATAGCTATATAAATAGGCAGAAAACAAAGAAAGAAGAAGTGGGACCGCTAAACACTGAGGATGGGGTGGAGGTTAAGGATAATCTAGGCATGACTCAATATCTAAACAAATATGTTGCCTCAGTTTTTAATGAGGCTAATGAACAGCTTAAAGATAGTGTAAGGGGGGCTAATGTGTATGAGGTTATGGAGGTAGAAATGACCACATCCGAGGTAGAAGCCAAACTCCAACTGCTTAATGGGACTAAATCAGGCAGCCCAAATAATCTCTATCCAAGGATATTAAAGGAACTGGCATGTGAAATTGCAAGCCCATTAGCAAGGATTTGTAATGAATCTGTAAAATCAGGGGCTGTACTGTATGTTGGGAGAATTGCTAACATAGTTCCTATTTTTAAGAAAGGGAAAAAAAGTGATCCAGGTAATTCCAGGCCTGTCAGTTTCACCTCAGTAATATGTAAGATGTTGGGAACATTTTTGAAAGAGGAAGTAGTTAAGGACATTGAGGTTAATGGTAATTGGGATAAAATAAAACATGGCCTTACAAAAGGTACATTGTGCCAAACCAACCAGATCTTTTTTGAGAAGACACAGATTTTTTAACCAAAAGGAATGCAATGGATTCAATTTATCTAGATTTCAGAAAGGCATTTGATAAGGTTCCACATGTGGAATTATTAGTTAAAGTGGGAAAAATGGGGATTAACATGAACATTGGAAGGTGGATAAGGAACTGGTTAAAGAGAAGACTGCAACGAGTCTGCAAGTTTAACTGCCAGGCTGGAGGGAGGTTACTAGTGGAGTTCCTCAGGGATCGGTCTTGGGACTGATCTTATTTAACCTTTTCATTACTGACTTTGGCACAAAAAGTGGGAGTGTTCTAATAAAGTTTACCATATGATACCAAGTTGGGAGGTATTGCTGATACAGAAAAAGACCAGAATACCATACAGCAAGATCTGGATGACCTTGTAAACTGGAGTAATAGAAATAGGATGAAACGTAATAGGAGAAAGTGTAAGCTCATGCACTTAGGACTAATAAAAAGAACTTTTGCTATAAACTGGGGTTGCGTCATTTGGAAGTAACAGAGGAGGAGAAGGACCTGGGTGTATTGGTTGATCACAGGATGACTATGAGCTGCCAATGTGATGTGGCCATGAAAAAAGCAGTGGGAGCAAGAAACCTAGCTGGCTTCAAGGCTTAGCTTGATAAATATATTGAACGGATGATATGATGGGACAGCTTGATTTGGTAATTGACTGATCTTTGACTACTGGTGATAGATATGCCCAATAGTCTGTGAAGGGATGTTAGATGGGTGGGTTCTGAGTTACTACAGAGAATTATTTCTGGGGGTCTGGCTGGTGAGACTTGCCCACATGCTCAGGGTTTAGCTGATTGCCATATTTGAGGTCAGGAAGGAATTTTCCCCCAGGACAGACTAGTAGAGGCCCAGGGGGGTTTTCGCCTTCCTCTGCAGCATGGGGCACAGGTCACTTGCTGTTGGATTCTCTGTACTTGAAGTCTTTAAATCATTATTTGAGGACTTCAGTAATTCAGTCTTAGGTTAGAGGTCTATTACAGGAGTGGGTGGATGAGGTTCTGTGCCCTACATTGTGCAGGATGTCAGACTAGATGATCATATTGGTCTCTTCTGACCTTATAGTCTATGAGGTGAAGGAGGATCTGGCCTATCTCAAGAGCCCCTCTCGACTGGATTCTTTCATTGACTTAGCGCTCTCAATTGATGCCCAACTGGGAGAGAGAAAGGAGGAGAAGAGCTGCACAGGGCCACCCCACACCTATATGGTGAATCCAAGCCCTACATACCACTCTGGAGCAAACAAAGATTGAACTAAGCTGTCACCTGACCCCACAGGAAGAATAATTATGAAACTGAAAAAAATGTATATTTCACCACCTGCCTGATCAGAAAAATTGCTGAGACATGAATAGCACAGTAAGGGAAACTGAGTTGGACACCGTCCACTTTCCTCACCTTGTTGCTACTTCCCAATCAACTTCCCAGACATAAACTGAGACCTGAGTGGCTTCCAAGTTCCAGTACAGATGCACATCCTATGTCTGAACACACCCATCCCCTTCCAACAGGATTTGATCAACTCAATTGTATTGATGTTGGGATAGCGCACACCTTGTGCATCTCCCTCGATCCCAAGAGCACATTGGATCTTGCTAAAACCAACCTCCTGTCTTCAGATCTGGTCACCCACAAAACCCTACCTTTAAAGGCTGATCTCCAGGGCACTGGGAGATCATGAGGCTCGATGCCATCCGTTACTGCACTTCCCTTTGATTCTTGGCATACTTTAACTAGTGCAACATGACCCTGTTATTTCCTGGAGAGAGAGGATCTTAGACTATTTTTCCAAGTACTGTCAATGGTTCTACTTGCAACCCTCTGAGCCCCATTCTCCATTCACACATTTGGGGCTCCAGCCCAGGATTGCGACTTTTGGGGAAGATCCTGAGGCCTTGGGGGCCATCTAAAAGGAGCCACCAGGGGACATCACCATCCCAGATCCCCAGCAATTCTTGAGACTACATGGAAGTCTTTGAAGAGAAAAATGCAGACATTCTGCCCCACATCAGGATTATGACTGCCCGATACACCTCCAGCCAGGGTCCAAGTTCCCCATGGGTGGATAAACTCTATGTTGGACCAAAACTGAAGGCCCTTTGGGCCTACATCCAAGAAAACCTAGCAAAGGGCTTTTTATGGTGATTTGGGAGCATGAAGAATATAGCCAGCATGGCTAGTCAAAAGGAAAGATGGAACTTTATGCCTTATCAAACTTTGAACAAGGTCACAATCTGAAACCCATACCCCCTGCCCTTAATGTCAGAGCTATTGGACAGAGTATAATCTTCCAAGAACTTTACTAAATTAAATCTTTGCAGGGCATTAACCTGGTGTTGATTCAAGCAGGGGACCACAGCCATGTCTAGTCTATCCAGGAACAATTACAGAAGTGAGGGCTGCATGACAAGCTTGAAAAATGCAGGTTTGCCATCCACTGAGTTCTTCAGGTACAACATCTGTCCTCAGGGTATCCAAATTGATCCTCATAAGTTTGAAGCAATACACACCTGGCAGCACCCTGGACCCCCTCTCCCCAACCCCTCCACCCCAGAAGCAGAAGCACTTCCTGGGATTTGCAAACTTTTATCGAAGATTCATTTTTAATTTTTTGGGACAAATTGGCCCTTTGCCTCCCCTTCTCCACAGGTCTATCCAATTTGCTTGGTCACTTGAGGCACGGTGAACCTTTGATCAGGTCAAGATCATCTTCATGACAGCCCCCATTTTGGCACCCATGGACCCCACTCAGCAATTCGAGGTGTAGATAGATGCATCTATCATGCCTCTTGGTGTTGGCCTGTTCCACACTGTGGGCGCCAGTCTACTACGCCCTTGCAAATATTATTCACACAAGCTCAAACTGCTGAAAGGAATTACAAAATGCTGGACAAAGAGGCTGCTTGCCCTTAAAGCCACTTTTGAAGAATGACGACACTAACTGGAGAGGCCCAACACCCACTCCAAGTCTTCATCAACCATACAAATATTGACTCTCTTTCGAGGACTCAGGTCCTAAACCCAAGACCGGTCAGGAAGACACTATTCTTCTTCCAATTCGGCTTCACTAGTTCATACTCTCTGGGGACCAGAAATGGGAAAGCAGATGCCTTGTCACCTAAAAAGGAGTACTGCCAAAGGAATGAGCACCTCAGCCCAGCACCACCCCCTATCCGGAAGCCTCATAACTTCATCAACCCTGGGACCAGCTTAGACTTGATGACCCTTTTTCAGACAGCCATTAAGGAGGGAACCTCCAACGAGGGGCTCCACCTGAGAAGGGAATGACTAAGATGCAACAGTCTACACAGGATGAGGTAACATAGAATCATAGAATATTAGAGTTGGAAGGGACCTCAGGAGGTCATCTAGTCCAACCTCCTGCTCAAAGCAGGACTATCATCAGCTAAATCATCCCAGCGAGGGTTTTGTCAAGCCGCAGCTTAAAAACCTCTAAAAATGGAGATGCCACCATCTCCCTAGGTAACCCATTCCAACGCTTCACCACCCTCCTAGTGAAAAACTTTTTCCTAATGTCCAACCTAGACCTCCCCCACTGCAACTTGAGACCGTTGCTCCTTGTGCTGTCATCTGCCACCACTGAAAACAGTCTTTCTCCATCCTCCCTGGAACCCCCTTTCAGGTAGTTAAAGGCTGCTATCAAATCCCCCCCTCAACATCTGCCAACCAATGCAGATACGTTTCACAGAGACATGCTCAGTTAGAAATAGGTTTATGCCACAATGCCCCATTCTCAGGTAATTTGGTCACTCCAAGATTTTTTGTACTATTGGCCATTTTTTCTGGCGGGCCAATATACATGCCTAAATCTGGGCCCATGTAGACTCCTGCACCACATGTGCTTATACCAAGATACTTCCTGTGAAGATCCTGGGTACCCTAATATCCTTAAAGGCTCTGGCCAGACCATGGATCTCAATCACTCTGGATGTCATTGCAAAGCTCCCAAGCTCCAGGGCCACACCATGGTCCTCACAGCCACCGACAGACTAACAAAGATAATTCCTTTCATTCCTGAGACCAGCTGCTTTTGGCTGAGGCAACAGCTCAGCTGTGGGTGATGTACATTGTCCACCTTCGTGAGCTCCCAGACCAAATTATCTCTAATTGAGGGCCAGTTTGTCTCTCACTTCTGGTGGGAAAAAAGCTGCCTAATGGATGTTTGTGTGTCCACATCCACTGTGTACCACCCCCAGACAGACAGGCAGTTGGAGAGAATCAATCAAATATTGCAGCAGTACTTGTGATGTTTTGTTAATTTCCATCAGAACAACTGGGCATCCTAGTTACCGTTCACAGACTTTTCCTACAGCAATGCTACTCACGTCTCCACAGGGCCCATTCTTCTCAAACTATGGCTACCATCCCTGTTTCCACCCTGCATTACACACAGACTCTTCAAATCCAACAGCCACCACCTGGGTCCAGCAAGTTCACCACGTCCCAGATGAAATCCTAAGGCACCAGGAGAAGACTAAAGAAGCCTACAAATGGTTCACAGACTGACCCTGCCAAGAACATCCAGCATTTGCCATGGCATTTTCTCTCTGTCTTCACAGACAAGATCAGCTCTCAGATTACTGCACAGGGTAGCACAGAATGGGGAGGAGGTGAGCAGCCCTCAGTGCTAAAAGAACAGGTTCAGGACTCGTTAGAAAGGCTGGATATGCACAAGTCCATGGGGCTGGATGCAGTGTATCCGAAGTGCTGAGGGAGTTGGCTGATGTGATTTCAGAGCCACTGGCCATTATCTTTGAAAACTCGTGGCAATTTGGGGAGGTCCAGGAAGATTGGAAAAAGGCAAATATAGTGCCCATCTTCAAGAAAGGGAAGAAAGAGGATCCAGGGAACTACAGACCAGTCAGCCTCACCTCAATTCCTGGAAAAATCATGGAGCAGGTCCCTCAACAAATCTATTTTAAGGCACTTGGAAGAGAGGAAAGTGATCAGGAACAGTCAGCATGGATTCACCAAGGGCAAGTCATGCCTGACCAACCTGATTGTTTTCCATGAAGAGGTGACTGGCTCTGTGGATGTGAGGAAAGTGGTGGATGTGATATACCTTGACTTCAGCAAAGCTTTTGATATGGATTTGAGTGACTTATTTCAGGTATGAACATTTTGTCCAAAAGGGATTCTCGGTAATTTGGATATGACAAACCATTTTCTCTCATTCACACTGCAAAAGTGCACATTTGCCACTGAGTTCTTGGGGTACATCAGACTGGAAGAGTTGCCTGCTAAAGAGGCTGACAGCTACTTTGCAGAGGCAAGTCAGATGCCAGTCCAGCAATGTTTCCTCTGGTTTTACCTTTTCTACTGACACTGAACTAGCCGAACCCATCTGCCTTCTCTGCGTAAGATGTACATTCTTGCAATTCTCTGAACTCTTCCGTGTATACGAATGATTCAGTTGCCCATTTAAGTGTCTTCCAATATCGAGAAAGGTCTCTGCCCCAAAGAACTTAACATTTAATTACAGCCATAGGGTGAAATCTTAGCCCCTTTGAAGTCACTGGAAAACTCCCAGTAACTTCAATAGGCTCAGTGTTTCACCCATAACATGACAAGGGTCGTAGACATAACCACAAAGACAAGATGAGAAAGGAAAGATGAGAGTGAATCAGATTACCTAGTTCCTCATTTAAGACAGATGCACATTATGATGATTTATTAATTTTATATGTATGAATTCAGGAGAGGGGGGAAATATTTTGCATGGTAAATGCGACAGACTCTGTAAATGTAACACACACCCTACCATTTTCCATAGATGTTTTAGCTTCAAGATCCAAAATATTTTAAAAGTACATGAGCAGTAAAAGAGAATGTCCTGCTTTAACTGCATGTATCTGAGCACCAGTATCACTGGTCTCTAGGAAATCTTGTCATGACTCAGTAAGTCCCCAATAGTATTGGTTCTGCTTTTGTTTTGACTCCTTTGGAACCTACACAAGTGAATGAAGGAAGAATTGTTCAAATCATAGAATAATAGATTAGAGCTGGAAGGGACCTCAGGAGATCATCTAGTCCAACCCCCTGCCCAAAGCAGGACTATCCTCAGCTAAATCATCCCGGCGAGGGTTTTGTCCAGCCGCAGCTTAAAAACCTCTAAAGATGGAGATGCCACCACCTCCCTAGGTAACCCATTCCAGTGCTTCACCACCCTCCTAGTTAGAAAGGTTTTCTTAATGTTCAACCTAGACCTCCCCCCCTGTAACTAGAGACCGTTGCTCCTTGTTCTGTCATCTGCCACCACTGAGAACAGCCTAGCTCCATCCTCCCTGGAACCCCCTGTCAGGTAGTTAAAGGCTGCTATCAAATCCCCCCTCATTCTTCTCTTCAAATTAGGGTGAAAGGAAGTGATGAGTACAACATGACTCACTTCTGGGCTTTGCTTGATTTAATTGTCTGATGCACAGAACAGGAAATCCCTGGAACAGGATTTAGTTTCTATGTCCGCGCCATTCTTCTGCAAACAATACCTGCACGCTAACAGGCATCTGAGCAACACAAGTCGATGAAGGGTTAACCTTGCTTTGGCTATAATGCTACCCAAATCCAGTAAGACCAGCAAATTAATTCAATGCCATTGACATCTCCAGCAAACTCTTCCCATCTGTCACTTAAATCTGACGTTACGGCTTCAGCACAGAGCCCGTGCTGCAGCAAAGCTGCAGTCAGCAGAGCTCAGGAAATAGAAGGGGCAAAGATGGCTACAGCAGCTGTGTGTCACACAAGGAGTCTGTTATATTGGGAGAATCCTCCTGAGGTCAGTTAAATCAGCCTTCCGAGCATCACAGCCACTGAATTTATGGTTTATTACAACACTGTCTAACTCCCTGTCCTCCCTTTTTATCCTCTGACTGCAGAGGTGTAACAGGCCACTTCTCCTTGAATGGTCCCTTGGAACACGCGCTAACTGTTCATGCTCCACAATCTGTTCCACCTCGCATGTTGCTGTGATGCACGAATTACCTTTCCCAGCCCTGAGGCAGGGCTCTGTGTGGCTTGCATGCTTGTCTCTCACCAACAGAAGTTGGTCCAATAAAAGATATCCCCTCCCCCACCTTGCCTCTCAGGTGTTTTAAAGCCTTGTATAAACCTCATATATATCAGCAGCACAGACAGCACTAATTTTATCAGAATGGTCCAAAAACACACACACGAATCTATGTTTATTTTGGAGTGATTTTTACTGAGTGCCAAGCAAGCTCTCCTGGGCCCATGAGTCCCTCAAGGCTGTACCTTGATCCTTATTGATTCCTTTGGCAGGAATTGTAACAACACTCATCACAAGTGGGATTGGTGGTAACGTACTTCCCTGAACAAAGAGGTAAAATGTCATGCCACCGGGTGTATGAACGCATTCACAGACTGCCCCATGCAGAAGAGTGACACTGCATAAGGATGTTCACCAATGATTTTCACTGCTAAGCAGTAGCAAATTTCAGGGTCCAATTGAGATTCTTCTTTCCCTCCTTCCCCACCCCAAAAATGCACCAGTAATTTCTCCGTTTGAATGATGTCCTTAATAAGTCTGTCTAACAGTGGTAGCTCAAGCTCCTGTTAAATGGATGACTGATAGTACTATTGTTGCTGTAGAATGTAGTTTTTAATATTACAATAAATTTATATAGCTAAGTATGATGATAAAAGGCACGTTATGCTAATAAAACTTATCAGGCTCACCGTGCTGCGATAAAACACATTAATTTGATAAGCCCTCTAAGAGACAATAAACAAACACACAGAAGTATAAAAACGGCCTCAAGCAGCTGCCAGAAAGGGATTTTATTTAAATCAAGTGGGTAGGCAAAGCAGATCCTTCATGGAAGAAGTGAAGCTGTGACTTGTAGGTACGTGAAACTTTGCTCCCTACTGAAATGTGACATGTGCCTATGGACTGACATTCCTCTAAGGCAGCTAGAAGATCCCGAGTTGGAATGCTAAGGTTGAATCCATAAGGGGTGTTTGCGATTATCTGGTTGTCATTTTTGTTGATCATGGTCCCATGTTTATAGGTCTGATCGATACAGCATGGTGCCTGATTGTTGGCTTCAACTCTTGTAAAACTAATGAGCTAGAAAACAAGAGGGAATTAAAGTCAGCTGGGTCAGGGCCGAGTGTGGTGTATCGATATCACTGTACGCAGTGACACTGGTGCTACGTAAGAGAGTACACATGCATTTGTACAGCCATCTCCGAAAAAACACTATTTGATGATGAAGGTATTTAAAAGTAAATGGCAAAGGAACTTTATATCAGGGCGACTTTCTTTAGACACCACAAACCAGCTAGAGGCTTTCCAGTTTTGCAAGCACCCATGTGTTATTTATTAGTCCCCCCCACCAGTTCAGTGGTATAACCTGCTGCAGCGAAATACACATGGACATAAACTTCCCCTGTAGCCCACTCCCAGGGAAGGGAGAGGGAAAGATCACCTCCTCCTGAGATCCTCTACCCCTGCCGCTTGCACTTCTTTACCTGTTCACAGCTGATGGGTTGGGTGTTCTCATTAGCTCATCAGTCCCTGCCTGACTGAGCCATTGAGTACCCATCCCCAAGGTAAGTCCACTCCAGGGGAACTAGCCATACCTCAATGGCCAGAACGGGTCAGATCTGGACCCTAGCACTCTGACGCAGACGGAGGCAGGAATGACTTCTTTCCTCAGATTCTGAATGAGACAGGCCCGTCAACGAAGACGTGGAGACCAGGACCAGGCTCTTTCCTACCCCTAGTGAGAATGTGTGACTGGACAAAGGAGGCTAGTACTAGCCAGTGCTGGGACTAGGGAGAGGCTAGGTCCGTCAGGTCCTGTGGGGCAGGCGAAAGACCAGGGCAGCTGTGAGCTGGATCCAAGAATGACTGGGGAGCTGTCTGAGGCCGCACCTGGTGTGCTCATGCTTCTTTGTGAATGTGAAAAGACAGGAAGCAGCTTTCCTGGGCAAGTCAGGAGATGTTGTCCCAGGCATGGCCGGGGCAGGGCACTGCTGGAGAGCATGAACCTGCTATGAGTTTGTTAGAGTGTCTGCATTAAAATCTGTGTGTATGGCTATTTGCAATTAGTGTTTCCACAGTATTACCAACACTAGCTAGTTCCTAGGACTCTCATACCAGCCAGGAGCCACTACATCATGCTGACCTTCGTAACTAACTGAGCTGAGCTCCGAAGGAGGCTGTTGCACCTACTGGGGGCCAGACTCCAGGGGAAGCTGAGTTTTCAGATGCTGTTAGGAAGGAAAAGAGAAAAGGGACTAAACCTAGTGTCTGTTTATTGTATGATCATTTTGGAATTACAGGAAGATGGGGCCAACCTGGGGTGTGACTCACCCTAACGCACTGCAAAACTCCTAGGCACTGACGGGTCTGGTGCAAGTGCTCTCTCTGCAGACACATCAGTTGTTGCAGCAGATGAAAAACGCCTTTTGAAACAAGGTATCACTTTAAGGCTGTCTCTGGCCTTTCTAGCCAACAAGAGAAAGCACATACTGGGGCTTTGAGAGAGATTTCCAGTGTGGTTCTTCCATGTGACACTCTGCTTTCAGTGGATCCATGCCACGTAAGCAAGAGAACGAATCAATAGGAATCCAATTTCAGCACTGCATACATTCTAGAACGCATTCGCTCTTTGAGTTGCTGGGTTGCAATGCAGCACAAACCAGAATAGTCACCAGTAAAAGGCAATGTTTGCCCACCAAATGCATTCGTATTCTAAATGCAGGGCAATAACTGAGACAAGTTTGGCAGATAAAGGTAATAGCATTGACGTAATACACTTAAACATTTAACATTTTTATCAATGCCCTGGAAGAAAACATAAAATCATCATTCATAAAGCTTGCAGATGACACAAAAATTGGGGATGTGGTAAATAATGAAGAGGACAGGTCACTGCTACAGAGTGATCTGGGTTTTTTGGTAAGCTGGGAACAGCATGAGTTTTCATACAGCTAAATGTAAACATACGCATCTGGGAACAAAGCTGCTTTTACCGAATGGGGGGGACTCTATCCTGGAAAGAAGCAACTCTGAAAAAAGATTCTTGGGTCATGATGGATCATCAGCTAAACATGAGATCTCCGTGTGACACTGGGGCCAAAAAAAGCTAATGCAATCCTGGGATGTATAAACAGGTGAATCTCAAGTAGGAACAGAGAAGTCATTTTACCTCCGTATGTGGCATTGGAGTGACTGTTGCTGGAAACCTGTGTCCAGTCTGATGCCCACAATTCAGGAAGGATGTTCATAAATTGGAGAGGGTTCAGAGAAGAGCCACAGGAGCCATGAAAAGATTGGAAAACCTGCCTTACAGTGATAGATTCCAGGAGCTCAATCTATTTAGCTTAATAAAGAGAAGGTTAAGGGGTGACTGGACCACAGTCTGTAAGTATCTGCATGGAGAATAGAAATTTGATAATGGGCTCTTCAATCTAGCAGAGAAAGCTATAACACAATCCAATGGCTGGAAGTTGAAGCCAGACAAATTCAACTGGAAATTGGGTGTAAATTTGTACTGATGAGAGTAATTAACCATTGGACCAGTTTAGTAAGGGTCATGGTGGATTCTCCATAACTGGTCATTTTAAAATCAAGATTGGATCTTTTTCTAAAAGATCAGCTCTAGGAATTATTTTGGGGGAAGATCTATGGCTTGCATTATACAGGAATTCCCTCTAGAGAGGATGATATTTGAGTTGAGCCATGCAGATGAACATTGGGCTGCTAGCTGCACTGTGTTTTCACATGGACAGAGTGAGCAGTTACCTGCGTTTCCAAATGCCGGTCTGAGGGGTTGGACTCCCAATGGGTCCGATTCCACCCTTCAAATTTGTGTCAAATCAGGCTAATTCCACTGAACAAATTTGCCACCTTAAGTGGAGTTTCTAGACATTTACACTCTGGCGAGGGAGCAGAATTGTCATCTGGTGCCATAGCACAGAACAGATCTGCTGTAGACTTCATATTCTGCTGCAGAAAGCACTGAGCTAACAGGGGGAAAAGGGAGAAATATTTTATTTTAAAAGTGCCAGGAAGTTTGATTAATATATTCACAAACCATTTCCCCAAATCTACAAGCTGAGCAAACTATGAAAAAAAAGATATTCCTTAATAATTCATTCCAATTATTAGCCGAGCCCTCCCTAGTCTACCAGCCGCAGCTCTCCCATTATGACAAGCGGGAGGCTGTCTTCGACTAAGCCACTAGATATGTGCTAAATGGGATGTTATGCTTTGTATATTTCACAGGGTATTTCCTCATGCATGTAAGTGGCGAACGAATGCCTTCTGAAGCGTGTGTGCTGAAGATGACAGATAAAGGAAGGAGACATGAGAGAGGGCCAACCTTTGACTTACATGATGACATGCACATGATGAATTCAGAGGAAGATCAGGGCAGAGGGGTGCTAGAGAGAGAAACCTGTGGGAGGCCAGATAATTAGGCTCAAAACAGATTAAGAGTTCCTTTCTAAATTGCAGCTCTTCATTCTGAATCAGAGTCCATTTGTTTAGTTTAACACTACCATGGAGCATTCGACAGATGCATGCACAGGAGGTACAGCCATCTCTTTTTTCCCCCGCGTAGGGAAGGGTTATAGTCTTAAAGCCAGAGAGTGAAATCTTACTGTACCATGTAAGTGGGAATAATATTCATCTTGCAGCATCCGTGCCATGATATTTTGGCTGCCTCTGTCCAGATGCTGGAACAGCCTTCCCCAGTTAGCTGGGCTCCCAATCCCTTGGCTGCTCCCAGGGCACGCAGCAGCTAGCACTACCGCTGAGGCTCACACCCAAAGAGAGGATCTCAGCTCTGTAAGAAAACCAACACTTATTTCCTAGCTCTTTCCCTTGCATGTCATTTTGATGCTACAGGTGGATAGCTGGATTGAACTCTAATCCCTGACTTTGCACGGGCCTCTCACTTTCCCCATCACAGCCACTTGGCTTGGCCTGGGGTCTGGAAAACCCACAGCGGGACTCCGCTGATTTTCAAGGCCTACGTCAAGAATACAGAGGCATTTTCACTGAAGCTGCCCTGGCAGTTGGGACCCGCTGTCAGCATGCAAAAGAGCCAGCTCTTCTGCTGCGCAGTTATAATGGCCTCTACCCAGGAGGTCAATGATCTAGCGGCCTGAGCACAAAGGACTAACCCCAGTCCTGATACCAATGCTTTCTGTCCCTGCCTGGGATAATTTTGGCCAATGTGTTCCAACAGCCCTGGGTCTTAAAGTTTATCATCTACACACAGAGGTTTGCTGGTAGGTGCTACATTTCTACACCTCTCCCCTTCCCCCTGTACCAAAACACCAGCCTTCATCAATGGGTGGCCCAAGCATCAACGTTTTTTAGAACTTTAAAATGCATATTTTTATTTTCTTGGCTTATTTAGTCAATCCAACGTGAAAGATCAATCCGACTTTGGGACAGCAACAGTGACAGACCTGTTTCATCGGGGGCGGGGCGTCATGACCATTGGGTGGTGAATGATTCCGGCAAAGGGGCAGCCAAGCTTGCATGGCAGCTGGCTCTGGGGCTTGCTCACTGGAGGGGCATCACATGTGCCTGATGGCACGGGGGCTGGTTTGCTAGGTACTCATATGCATGCCCAATGGCCACTGGCTCCTTGGGCTTCCCAAAACCCCATCTTCTGTGACCCCTACAGGAACAGTCCTGAGAAGAGGGACAATATTTACTACAGGGCTATCCCAAGTATGGATCGAAGCAGAAGCTGTGTAGCTCACTTCAATAAATGTAGGAGTTTGGGGGATGGATCTTGGGGGATTACTGGAGGGGAGGAAAGGGAAGAAAGGGCAGTACTCTGTAATTCCTTATGTTGGAAGGAGGACGTATGGGAAAAGGCAGATTATGGGGTGGGGGCAGGGGAGGACTATCAAGAAGTCCTAAAGCCAGCTTTGATACGTGCAGTGTTTACCCAATATGGAATTTGCTCTCTGATCATCTGACCGCTTTCTGATAACCTTTGTTCCACACCGTAAGGCATAGGGCACAAGCACTTTGAGTTACATCCGTTCATGTCCCTTATTCATCTCTCCATTGTCCCTGCGCCCCTCATGTGCATCCCTAGGCACCTCAACAAATTCACACATTTGCTAAGAGAAGCAATTTCCAGTTGTGCTTTCTTCCCAGTGTGTTTTAACTGCAAAGCAAAACAGGCATCCTTGGGCTTGTTTTATTTATAAGAGCTATTCATTCTCTTTCTTAATCTCTAACCACATGCTGAGTTACATCTCCTTAGTATTACAGAGCTATTATATTTCAGATGGGAGATCAGTTCATTTGTGTTTCTATGTGATTTTATTAGGTTGCTTAAAGGCTGTTTCCACCCAGACTTTTAGCATTGCATGATTGATGAGATTTCAGGTTACAGCCGCTCCCTCTGGTATTTCTGGAACAAAGGGTGTGTTAGTATTTTTGTGACAAGCCCCACTTATCCTGGGTTTATAATTCACAGTACGTCTTAGCTGCAGTGTTAACCCACAGATTTTAGCCTCCCCCCATTGCCCACACAAAACCACTGCTTATACTTTAAACCCAAGCTGGCTTTACCCAGCTGGCGGTGTGGGTTAGAATCCAAGCTCCGTTCTAACTTGGTCTGGATCCCACCCACTTGGCAGAGAGGAAACAGGCTAACTCACTTGAGTGCTGGTAGTTCTCCAGTGCCTTCCCACAATTCCCCATGAAGGACAGAGATTCTCCCACAATTAGGAGAGAATCCTAGATCATCTCAGCACACAGAGCCCTGGGATGTGCCCCCAGATACACACGGGCACATGCCCAACAGTGAAGACCCAGTAATGTGGGTGTGGCTTTGCAGTGAGGATGCTCACACCCGGGCTAGCCTAACCCAGGAGTTGATCACTTGGCTTCCACTGCAGCGAAGGCATCCCCGTAGACCTCCCACCTTCCAAAAGTTGCGATGAGGCAGAAAGAACACATATTTTGAGCAAGGCTTGTTTTTTAAAACCAGATATGACAATTTGATTCATTGCTTTTTGTTTTAAGTTGTTGCCAGGATGGTGAAGATATTTATTTTGGTGGATTTTCATGAAATTTTGTCCCTCTTTAGTGGAACAAAAAAAATGTTGAATTTTGAAGTTTCTGCCTAGCTGCAGTAGCTCCCCCCCCCCCGCGCATTTTGGTTCCTCAAGTTCAAAGCTTGCCATCTTTTTGTGGTCCAACATTTATTTTTGTTTATTACAAAACACCAAGTTTTAGAAAACCTACAACTACCATTTGTCTACTGAGAGATTGTTAGTAAGCATCCTTATACATGGTGGCAATATTTCCCTGATCAGACCCAATATATTTTATATAGCTCAAGATATATAATCCCCTAATAACTCATTTTACTTATTTCTGCATTAAAGCTCCACAAAGATGTGCTAGCCAGGAGGGGAGCAGCTCTCCTTTCACAGAGGATAATAGAGTGCCAAAGTAAACAGCAAGATGTAATGGTGCCCCTCAACATGCCAGGGAAGGGCCAGCAGAGGTCTGACTGAGACAAAGCATGTGGATTGGCAACTAAATGGAACTATTTTAAATGCTTCTTCCCTTCTGCAGGATCTGAAAGAATAAAGAAGAATGTGTAAAAAGTGTAGACAGAACGTAAGATGAGAATTTTTAGGTGCTTTTACTCCCTTAAATGCCAAAGAGTTGTTCGGGTTGATTGTGTCAGCGACTGAAGATAATGGGTTGCAGATTCCTGAACTGTGGTTTTTAATCCATGTGAAGGGGTTTTGAGGTATCTTTTACTGAAGCTTAAGCAACATCTCAGACGTTTCCAGTGAGAATGAGCAGTCTGGATTAAAGTGAAAGCTGTAACATTGCCAGTGCAATCAGACAACTCCATGCAACTCTGCTTCCTTCCATTGCCACTATTTGAAAAACAAAACAAGCCAACACCTTAAAACACTCAGATCTATCTGCGCATTTACACAAAAGCCAAGAAATTCAGACCTCCTTCCACTGCACAGTGGCTAGCCACTGGAGATCAGAGTGTTCAGAAATAAAGCACTGTATAATATTACATCCTTCAGTTTCCTGAAAAGATCAGGGTCCTGTGGTGCTACGCACCATATATAACTAGAGCAAGAAGCAGTCTCTGCCCCAAAAAACTTACAATCTAAACAAACGACAAAGGATGAGAGAAAGGAAAGATTATCCCTACTTTACAAATGTGGAAACGGAAGCACACAGAAGTTCAGTGACTTGCCCAGGCCCACACAAAATTCAAAGCAGAGCAGGGACTTGAACTCAGATCTCCTGTTACCTAGTACAGTGGTGCAACCAGCCAAGGATGACATGAGGAGTCTTAACTCTAGGCTTCCTGGCCTAGGTGGTTCTAGTATTTGTTTGAACAGCGTGTGTTGACATGGCTGTCTGTCGCATCTGACACACCATCACGTGTTTTCTCACGTGGCTGTATAGTCCAATCCATGGGAGGAACACTGCGAACAGATGTCCCACAGAAAGCCTTGGCATGGCGTTTGGCCTGAAGACATGACTGGTGAAGATTATGCCGAACACTTAACTAAAGTGTAGGGTTTTTTCTGAACCTATAGGACAAAATGGTCAACAGCAGATTTTAAGTTTTATTTCATAACCATATATTAGCATTTACACCATAACATCCAGGGCGTGTCTCCAACGACAGTGCTGCACCGATGCAGCCGCGCCACTGTAACGCTTAGTGCAAATGCTACTCACCCTGACAGGAGAGCTTCTCCCAATGGTGTAGGTACTCCATCTCCCTGAGAGGACGTCAGCAGCAGAAGCCCTCCCCTCGACATGGCACTGCATACACAAGCAGTAAAGTTGGTATAACTGTACTGCTCAGGGGGTGTGGATACGCTGGTGCTGGAGGCAACACCACCGAGTATTATTTGGCTATAACGTGGACCAGCTGTGTATCACTATCACAATACAAGACAGGTAATGATGACTAGCCAAAATAATCATGGGCGATTTGTGGAGCCAAAACAGCGTATCTGCCGCTGTGATTGGTGCTCTGGACAGTGACTATCATATACAAACCAGAACGGAGAATTCTCAGCACGGCCTTGTGAGCTTTAGCATATCACAGTGCCAGGGACCCGTCACACTTGCAGCAGAATGCTTCAGACCTTTCCAAATCAGAGATGATGAAACAAGACGCCAAGAACCAGAACGTTATCCTTTGGCTTGATGGCATTCTGACCATGGATTCATTAGTGTTTATGGCCCGAGGCAAGTGAGAACAAGGGAAAATAGTGAAATTAGCACATACTGTAATGAGTTCCAAAAGAACAGCTGTAAGGGGAAAGAGGATAACCCATGTCGCAATTTAAAATGCTTTGGAGAAGATTTTCCAAATGACTAGTGATTTTGTGCGCCTTGATTTCTGGATGCTGAACTTGAGACAACTAAAAGGAGCTTAAAGGTGCTTATCGCCATCCAAAAAAAGTCCGGCCTTTGTAAGGTGTCTCAGGTTGAGTGCCCATAGTTGCTAGTCACTTTGGAAAGTCTTAGCCTTTTGTTCCCTTCAACATGCATATCAACTACTAGTAAGTGGAAAAGGAAATAGACAGTGATCACAATATCACAATCACCACAGCCACTACCCCTTCCTTCAGGTTTTAACTGCTTTTCTGGTGAGATTTATTTTCATAAATCCAGCAGCAGCCTGGATGAGCAAGACACATCAGCCAGCTGACACCAAACAGAAAGCTTTACTTCAATGCTTTGCTGCAGCCATCTGTGGCCAGCAAGCCATGAGTTGTGCAGGTATGTGCTCTCTTGCAGCGATGTCTCATCTCTCAGGTGATTCAGTTACCTAAATTGCAACCTCAGGAGTTAGACAACCTTTTTGTATGCCCACATGTTGTCAGTGATAACAACAATGAAGAAGAAGTTTTTAACATCTTTGTAAACGTAGTGCTTTAGAGGTTGGGTGAATAAAGGAGATAGTAAATTGTTGATGTATTATTCAAACTAAAGGCTAAGTGTCACTAAGGACAAGTCTAACCCAGCACCCTGGTAATATCTGTATTGCTTAGATACAACTAGTACATTGGAAAGGTGTTTAATTTCACTACATCACAAACTCCTGTACCAACATGATCATGTCATTGCAATTTTTCACACATTTTATTTTTATGTGCCCTATCTTTCAATGCAGTTTAATTTCCCTGATGTACTGATATGGGCTACTAGTCTGCACTGAAGTACAGCCATGGACTAAAAATAATAAAGAATGAGAAACTGCAAATGAAAAACATAATGGCCACAGTCATTAAAATGGATCCTACTCTCCCAGGCTCTATAGGTTCTGGAACATCAACCCTGAGTAGTTACAGACACCAGAGACAATGAAGCTTTTTCGGACGCAGCTGTATTTAGTCAAGGAAAAGAAAAGCCATCTTTCTGCTGAATTCCAACTTGAAAAAATGTGAGATGTAAACCAACACTACAGAACTCCTTCAGCAGGTGACAATTTTCAGTGCCTGATTTTTCCCCCCATCTGGAGCACTGATGATAGTGCTCTCAGAATGTTCCCAGGCTTGCGTCAGAAGAATTTCTAGGCCACAAACTCTGAAAAAGTTCACAGTCACATAAACACGGCCCTTTCACAGCTGCCTCACTGTGACCACGCATGCATGGCTTAGTTCGGTTATGTGTACTAAAAATCCGGTTTAGAATCTGTTCAAAACTCTCCACAGGAAAAATTACATTTTTCAAACGTAGAATTTTTAGCAAAGATTTTTCATTTCAAACATCACGAGAGAAATTCTGATTTTCCAAGCAGAAAACAAAGTTTGCTTAATCTTGCTTTTTGTAGTTGCCTTTTTTTTTAAGCAATATTTCTAAAAACTGTAATAAATTCTATAAGCACACTATATTTCAAATATAGCTCATCGCACAAATCATAACAGTGGCAGTAAGAAAAATCTATCACGGACTCAGGAGGATGGCCATTCTGAGTCAATTCAGCCTTTAAAAAAGAAACGCAGTGGCACTTAACATCTTTGCTCTGAATCACTTCTAGCCTTATTAAAACAGATCAATAACAGCAAAATAAAGATTACGCAACTTTGGAGGGGAAAGGCACTCCCAAGTAAGTCACTTACTTTCTAAAAGGAAATCCCTTCTGCAGAAGAAGCAGAAACATGCATTGCCTTTCACTGATAAATTGATTTTCACTCCTTAAAAAGAGACATGCCAATCAATAGCAGTAACAGTGGCAGGAACTGAGGTCTCCAGTTCGTTAAATAAACAGAAAAATATAATTTGCATACATAGCAATTTAAAGTCTCAGAGCTTCAACATTTTACATGAATATCCTCTATAATACGTAAATACACCCCTAGTATGTAAATCAAGATGTCCGTAATAATTAAGCAGAAATTCAGCTTATATCACTGGATTTTATACAACTGATATCCATTATCCGGACAACTGAGGCAGAATATACCATTCAGTTTACCCAGACTTTCGAACAATTTAATCAATAAGAAATTAAAGACAAACTCAACAGCCAACCTTGAAGAGCAAAAGCCATTCTAAACCTAACTGTGTGACAATGAAAAGGAAGTCATTACACATGCTTCCCCTAAAATGGGCATTGAAGAGATTTCCACTTTGTGAAAAGCTGTGAGTTTTACCAACATTCTTAGGACAAGAAATTTCAAATCCAGTATAAAACAATCAGATGTTGCAGAGAACCACATTTTCAGTATAAAAACTAACCCCAATTACCATTACATTTAGAAACCTCTGAGATATATTTATAAATTTGCCCCTTTAATACATTTATATTCATTGTTTAAAAAACCCTCAAAACAATGACATTTATGGTCTTCCCAAATTCAAAACAATGTCTAAAGTATGAAAAAGAATTCAAATTTAAAATGAACTCTCTGGATTTGGCAAAATGTAGAATTTCAGACTCTTCACTTGTTTTAACAATTCTACAGCTTCTCAGTTAAAACAGCTTTAAGGTAACATACCATATGGCCTATCTCCATTAGCATAGCCAAGGGGACACCTCTCACCCTATCCATATACAAAGAAGCTCCCTAGGAAGAACAATCAATATATATTACAATCCAAAGGAGAAATATATATTCATGAAAAGCAGCTGCATGAGCTTAACCACCTGTCACAAAACAGGCTACACCAGGAGACAGCATTGATCTTTTGTGACTTTATGTTCAAGTATGTGCCCCAATGACAAGAAAAGTTTTGTAGTATTGATTGTCTCTCAGAAACTGCTTACCTCAGTTCTCTCTGGTTCCGGGCCTTCCAAAACCCCTAAGCTCAGCAGGTATTGATTGGAGATGAGAGACACCCCTGTTAATAGAATATAATTAGATCTTAAAACTTGTTCTGGTATTGCTGATCTTATTGCTAATTTTTGACCTTGTCCATGTCAAACGATGAGACTTCTGATGGTTCTGATAGGAACCTTAGTTAGATCATGCTGTACAGGCTTTAAATAAAATAATCTGTTAATGCAGGATTGACTCTGTCTGTCTCTCTCACACACATTACTTTTAGAAGGCTAGACTAGCCATGCTAATTCACTGCTGCAGATGCACCTCTGTAGAGGATAAATATACTCAGTAAAGCTGGCTAGAAAAAAAATCAGAATTTCCATTCTCTGAGAAATTCCCCTATTTAAATATGTGTTTGCATCATTAAACAGGTCAAAAGTTGAGTTAACATTTTTCAGGGAATGGAAAATTTTGTATTTTTTTACTCAGAATTGTTCTAATTAAAAAGTTTTAGACCTTTCCAGATGAAAACATTTGTGCAACACTGAGCTCAGTCCACTGGAGCTGTTGTGGCACCTTGGGGGAATTGTAGTACAGTGCTTCCTGCCCCTTTCTCCTTTGGGCTGAGCTCCACTCCAACTGTCTCCCATGGTCATGGGACAGCCATAATGCACTGCAGCCGTTCAACCAAAAGGGAGACCACAAGCATCATGGGAGATGTAGTTTAGGTTCATTCTCCTCTATGGGCCAGGTTCCCCAGCAAAACTACAAAACCCAGGATGTATTACAGCAGCCTCAGGTAGACACAGCTGATGACACTCACTCCTATTTTGTTTGTTCTCCCCAAAGAGCAGGGAAAAAATTCAGAAAAAAAAATCAGTTTCTTTGTGGGAAAACTTTCTGAATAAAAAAATTTCTCTCATTCAAGCTGGCACATGTTCTACTACAGTTTCCAGCATGTTTAAGTATGGTGGACTGTCTCATTTAAAAGGAAAAAGAAAACATCTCAAGGCTGAAAGTTCACTGTTTGGGTTGTAACAGACAGGCCAAGTGTGGTCACCTTGTTGGAAGACCTTTGAAACATGTAGGAGTTTGGGAGTACAGTGAGCACAAAGGGGCTGTGTTTAAAGATACAACCTTAAAACAATTTACAGTGTAGATTTGCTGGAGTAAAGTCACACTTTAGGGTCTACTTTAGTTGCATATTATTCACATCCCCATAAACCATGATTCTGAACATGTCCAGATGCTCTGAAACATGGGAGAGTCAGCCCCACCACGACCCTGATTCAGGACAGCACTTACGCAGTGCCACCAGTTCAGAGAGTCCATAAGCAGGTGCTTATATGCTATGCTGAACGGGGGCCTTATAAGCTGCTAGGCCATATTGCTGACTACAGCATTAAATACAGTTTAATTTCAGTCCCCTCTGTGGGGATGGGTCTTTTTCTCAAAACCCCACCAGTCCACCATAAATTGACTAAGCTAGGGGCTTTTCCCTGCCCTGGGGCTTCCTAAAACAACCTCCCTAGTCTCCCTTAGTTCAGCTGCTGGCTGGCCTGAAATCCAAAGGACCACATGACCTGATGGTTTGCATCTGATCCCTGGTCTGGGAGACATTACTTGGAAGGCAGCTAATAAATTGCAGCTGGGATTAAGCCATCTCCTAAAAGGTCCATCCCACCTTGTGACAGTCCACGATGGCTTTTTAGCAACCATGATGTCTTATCCTGTAAAGGAAACACACATGCCACAGATCCCAAATCCTGCTACAGGCTTGAGGAAGCGTTTATAACAAGTGCACAGCTGTTTTTCTAAAACAAGGACTCTTCAGGAAATTGTTTTTTCAAGAGAATAATTAGAAAAATTAAGTGAAAAACAAAGGGCCATATTTTAATTGCAATGAGACACTTCAGGGCATGTTCCATAGGACTATTAATAAGCCCCTCAAGGGACTAAAGCAGCAACACAACACATCTGAGGCATGGATTAATGACCCCCTACAATCATGCCCTGGGGTATGTGAGTTCCACTGAGAATATTCTTTTAATCCAAATGAGCATTTCTAACCCCTACAGGCAGTATCCATCTCGATGAAGAGGGAATTGGTGACATAAAAATACAATAAGCAGCCCAATGTCAGAAATGGCTGCAAGCTGTATTGAGCTTTCTTTCACTCTGTAGTGCAGGCAGAGGTAAATCAGCATTTCCCAGGTAACAACAACAGTGATGTTATTTCCTGAAGTTGTTCAGCAGATGTGTGATGTTGCTTTGCCAATACTTCGATCCTGCAAAAAATGCCATTGAAAATAATATTTGCTTAGGCCATGAAATGAACTGGTACTTTAAGTCAAACCAGTGAAGGCTGAAGGAGTCATTTATAAATGTGCATCCATCATTACTTTCTAGTTGTCCTAGGAGCAGAGACAAATTTACTGATAAATGGCAATATTTGCATAATGTCCCCAGTCAAAAAATAGTTTGGTCCAATGTCTATAAAAGCTTGTACTTGTATATTTTATTTTGGAAAGAAAAATCAAATCTTATGTGGACCATATCATCAAAGGTGGCTCTGTGATACTGAAAACACTTATTATTGATTACAGTGTTTACTGATGATTACTCAAAGCAACCATCATGATGTTTCATAGTTGATACCTGCAAGATTAAGACCTAAGGTCCTGTTCTTTCAGAAATATACACATATACTTCACTTCACATACTGTGAGAGGTCCCTTCACAGTCAGTGATGCTACTCCACGTCCATGAAACTAAATTCACGTGCAGGTCTTTGAAGGATACTGCGTGTGTCACCTTGGAGATTTTCTTGAAGGGACTTCTGCAAAATGGGTGACTTTGAGCATGTGTACTAGAAGTGGCCACATGAGAAATATCTATAGAGAAAGCTCATCCCAGTGCAGCTTTACTTTTAGAACAATTCCCATCATGAGTTAACTGCAGACTTTGAACTTTCACATCTCTACTATTTGAGCTAAAGCAGTAAGTCTGTTAACAGGTAGCAGTAGTAGGCTGTTATCATGCATGCCATCCACTAGAGAGGGACATGACACACATTTTATACGTGTATTACATACTTGTGATTTTTTTTTTATGACAATAGTCTCAGCTTTACCAGAGTTAACATCCATGTACAGGCACCAGTTTTTGCTGCTCCCAGCATGTTTGCCAGCTGTAATCCTAGGGCAGGCCAGGTTCTAGAGAGGGACAATCTCCCTGTGAGGAAGGGAAATGTTGTCACCCTCAGCTCAGCTGCTGCTTAATGTCCACATGTACCTGTTTCTTCTGGTCCCTACATTTCAGCAGCTGGGGATGCACACGACTGCCTCGGTGCTGACGGCCCTCAGCAGCTTGGCACCTCAGTCCTAGAATGATGCTCAAGCTAGCGGCTGCCCTGCCTCTCACAGCTGCGGGTCCCAATCCGATAGGCCCTTCAGAGACTGCCCAACTCACAAAAATGGCTAGGAGGGAGGCCAGCAACCCTCTACGACCATGGGTCCAGTGGTTAGGGCACCCTCCCGCACCCCTGGGAATGCAGGAGATGCCAGTTCTGTTCCCCCCTGAACATCTGAGTTCAGTCTGGCATTAGATCACAGATCTTCTGCTGTGGGGTGAATGCCCTAACCACTGCACTAGCCAGTTATTTTCACATGCTCTGGCCCAATGCAGGACAACGAGTTATTTCATACATAGGGGACCAGCTACAAAAGGAGAGATTGAGAGCAACCCCTCCTGTGTAAAGAGCCCAGAGCCCAGTGGTTAGAATATGCTCCTGTAAAGTGGAAGACCCCTGTTCAAATCCCTTCTCCACAGCAGGGAGAAGGGTAATTGAACTGTGTTTCCCTGATCCTGGGTGAGTGCCCTTAGCTGGGGGAGTGGGGGGGCTAAATGCCGGAAGAGGAGAATTTATGTTCTTATCCACCTGCTGCTGCTAGCTGGTTTGTGTGGCTTGGAGTAGGCACTCCCACCTTTCTTGCAAGAAACAATTCAGGCAACTGATTCAAGGAGTGGGTTCTTGGCCATGAATCCCAAGCAAGGATAGCTGCTGAACTCTCCGGGCAGGAGCGGGCTAATGAACCCCCACTCCCCTCTTCTATCAGCTGCCTGAGGCAGCTCCCAGCTCAGCTTGCTGGCTTTTGGCAATCCCATTGTTAGGCACTTCTCTTCCCCCACGCATTGTAGAGGGAGCCAAGACACCCAATTCCAATGTGGGGGCTGGGCACTTGGGCACTGCTGTCCCTAATTTCCTCTGTGAATCTAGCCCATAATGACTTCCCTAAGGTTCGTCTGGGCTGAATAAGGAACTGATACTCCATCACCTGATTCCCAGACTTGTGTCTTCACCACAAGCTTTATTACTAGTAGAGTCTACTGCAGGACAGGGACAAAGAAACAAGAAGCACCAAGGAAAGGGAAAGAGTAAACCAGGTGCCATACAGTGGAACAAGCTGCCCAGAGTTGTAGGGTTCCATACATTTCATGGGACGCAGGCATTCATATGACAAGGGTTTGAAGTGAAGGGATTTCAAATTGACTTATGACTTGTTTACAGCTGAACTCACTGATCTTCTGTTATAATTCTGAAAAAGAAGAAAAATATATAAAAAATGTTTGAATTTCTTAGCTTTCTTAAAAGCAGGACATGCTTGCTTGGATATGAAAAAAATGATTGTTTGCTTTATAGTTTTAAATGTTTACATTTTTAATTGCATTATTAATGTCTTTCATTATGCTTTGCTTCTTTTTAAATGTGCATTTTCTTTTTCTCTGTCCTTTTCACTGCTGACTCAGGTGTCTGGCCTTCATGTCCTTTTTCATATTACCCCTGTGTTACCGATGGACATGGAAGACAAAGGATATATCCATCTTCCTCACTTGATAGAGGCTCCTCTGCACAATGTCATCATCATCGTTGCTAATCTCAGAGGGCTGTGTACGCCTTGCAAATCCATTACCACCTTGCTCGATCGCTGTCAATGTGCTGAAGGTGGTCGGATTGTAAATTCAGTTTCTGTCCG
>ML675611.1:2600763-2627255 GCA_007922155.1 Mesoclemmys tuberculata
CTGGCGCCCATCTGATCACTGGCATGAGGGGGAGCTTGTGCGGACAGGGCTGGGGAAGCAAAGGCATTGTCAACCCCTGGCAACAGTACTACGAATATACCACAGAAGTTGCAAAGCCTACCAAGGAGCTATCGTCTCCATTAGCACCACGAGGCCACAGCACTCTTCCAGGATTGCAGTACCTCTCTGCATACGTGATTTCTGTGCTATAGACAAAACAGAGGACCAAAGATCAGAATTTGCAGGGAAAAAACTGATCTCCTGCCAAAGAGAGAAGTATTGAGCACCTTTATTTCAAAAATTATGCTGGCAAGCAAAAGAAAAGAAAGAATAAAAATACTCAGGTCAGCATATCCTCTCTGCACACATTAAAACTTAGCTGAGTCTTTCACTTACAGCTATTGCCACAAGAGCCACAAGCATGAATGTGCTCGCTGGCCTAACAACGGTGCCCCAGACTGAAGAGACAGCTTCCAGAGGGCAGTGCAAACATCTGTATCAGCAGATGTGGGTACTTAGACGGGACAGCAGGCTCGGACTAAGAGCCCATGTAACACGAGTGCAAGGCACAGAGCAGATAGGCACTCTGAACTCACTGCCATCAGCAGGAGACGGACATGGAGTTCCAAAAGTGGGTACTTGTGAGATAGCAGACTAAAATGATCGGGTCTTGGACCCACACAGGAAGAACAAGAGGGGTATCTGGCCACATTACACATTGTAAAGGAACCCTAGCAATTGCTTTAAAAAGTAGAAAGATTTCAAGTTATGCAGCAAGATGCTTAGAAACAAACAGTCACAAGCAGATGATACCAAATTAGGTTGACGAGATCTATTTTCCATAACCCAAGTTGATCGGCATTAATTAGATTTCTTTCCTTTCAGGTTAGTCTGTTTTTAGCAAAATAGCGAGAGTCCTATGGCACCTTAAAGACGAACAAATTTGTATTACTTTCCTTTAATTCTTTATGAAATCGAGTCTATATTCCATTGTTTTGCCCAAGATTAACATCAGGCTGACAGATCTAGAAATTATCCAGTTCATCCCATTTAGCCTTTTTAAATATTGACACAATATTAACTTTCTGCCAGTCCTCTGGAATTCCCCCAGTGTGCCAAAAAGATTGAATAATCAACATCAATAGTTCAGATAAAACTTTGGCCAGCTGTTTTTAAACTCTTGGATGCAAAATATCCAGACCTATTGATTTTAAAATGTCATTCTTTAGTAGCTGCTGTTTAATATCCTCTTTATTACTATTGGAATAGAATGAATTTCATCATCATCTAATAGGACCACATTAACTGACTCTTTCCTAAAATATAAAACACAAATATTTATTGAACACTTTTGCCTTTTCTGCATTATTATGGATAATTCTATCATTTCCAGCCAGTAATGAATCACTAGCATTATTAGGATTCTTTTTGTGGGAAAAAAACCTTTATTGTCTTTATCTCTGCTGGCCATAGATTTCTCCTTGTGTGCATTTGCTTCCCTTATCAATTTTCTACGCTTCTTAGCTTATACTTAAATTCAGTATTATCACCTTCCCCTTTTTTCCATTTATTTTATTTTATTTTATTTTTCATAGCTGCTTTCACTTCTCCGCTAAGCCAAGTTGGTTATTTAACCAGCGTAGCCTTCTCTCCACTTATGGTTTGATAGATCTAGTAAAATACTTTTACACAGTTCCTAATTATCATGCATCTTCCTCAGTTTAAATTCTTCCTCCCCAGTGGTTTACACAATGGCCCAGAGGGGAAGGGCAAAAGGGACAGTTTACCCCCCTGCCTCCCAGATGAGAGGACCCCCCAAATGACAGAGATGCATCTGGACCAAATTTCATTGAGAGGCATAGTGTGGCGTGGGTTCCTTTAAGATGCAGACACCTGAGGCAATGTGGTAATTACCGTGCTTCTCATGTGCCAGGAGCATGACTGACACGTGGGTCCCGCTCAGCCTGTGGGAACCAGCGGCTGCTCCTCTCGGCCTAGGGACCAGTGGGAAGCCTTGAGCCATTAAAGAGAGAGGTGACTAGCAGCCAGCACCCTGGGCCCACTCCACCTGCCGGAACCCATGGCACCTCCGCTCAGCGCTGTGGGAAGACACAAGTCAGCACAAGGGGTAAGAAGTATAGCAGCAGGGCACAGAGGAGGCTTCTACACAGAGGGAGCCCATCTGGCACCCAGGTCCCGCTCGGCCTGCCAAGCCCTCCTGCTGGAGCCCATGGCAGTTCCTCCGGGTGCTGGGGCCCGGCAGGAATCCTCAAGCCATCAGGGATGGGTAAGGATGTAGGTAGGGCAGGGGGCACAAGTCCTTGTTCTCCTTGTCGGACCTGGCAGGGAGATGCAGGGCAGGGGAGGGACCGGGCTGGAGGAGCCTATGCTGCTGCTGCTGGGGCGGGGCAGGGGTTCCCAGTCCCTGAACTCCTCACTGCTCTGGATTGCATTGGAAACTCCCCCCAGGCAGCCCCGTGGTGGGGTGGGGGAAGCGGTGGAGAGCCGGGCTGAATAAGGGGCACAGATGGAGGTGAGTTTGGCACAATCTGTTCCCTACACAGTAAATTGTAACCAGAATTATTAGGATTGTGTTCATGGGCTTGGAGAAAAGAGCAGTGTGTATCAGTAGCAGCTAAGTGCCTCTCAGAGGCGAGGTCACATTCTGCACTGTGTTCTTGCCTCAAGTTTTCTAAAAGCTTTCTCCTGTCATTTAACTCCTCCATGAGCCTCTCCGTAAGCCTGATGGTTATCTCTCTGACAGGAGACTGCTTGGAATCCTGTGTTCAAGAAATCTGTCTGCCGATCTGTCTTCTGACAGGTTTAGCCTTGGGTAGTCATTTACAAACGTCAAATCTTGAGCTCGTTGAAAGGGAGAGTCTATCTGGAAGCATTCTGAACTGTGTTTAAGCAACACAGCTGGGGAGAGCTTTTTAAGTTGGACTCAGTGCGTGGCATGAGGAAAATTGATTTGTGCAACACGTCAGAGTAGAGCCCTGCCGCTCTTGGGAAAACACGAGGCATTGGAACAGCCCCCAAAGCAGCATATCTGGTCTCTAGTCAGAGTCACTTGTGGGACGGCGCTGCTTGCTTTCATGCTCATACAGACGTGCCTCATTTTCTTTGAGAAAAACTAGAATCTGCCGCTTGGGGAATGGTTCTTGGTCAGATCAGCAAGCCACTTCAGCTCTCCTTTGTCCTGTCTTTGAAAGTAGAGCTCTACACTGAATAGACTAGCGAGTGTTGTTATTGATTTGTATTGTGGTTGCTCCTAGATCAGGGCTGCATCCCTGTAATGCTGTATACAGGGATGCTGTATACCCATCTTATTAAATGTAATCTTGACTTGCTCATCAAAAGCACTAATACTCCGGTTTAAATATGTACCTTTTGATAATGGACAGCTTTTCCTGCTTAGGTCATTGGGCTTTTGGAAGTGCTCGTTCATTAATGACCCGCATGGTATGTGCATTCTCTGCACTCCACTTGAACTGTAAGAAAAATATATTCTATTTCATTTACATTCAGTACTGAATAAACCTGAGATGAAAGGACAGATGAAATAACATAGCTATTTTACTTTTGGAGCAGGACCCTAGGCTAGTAACGAAATGCTTGGACACACTGATGGGTGTCAGCATTTGCTAAATGAAAGCAAAAGGAAATATCACTTGAAAAGGAAGTGAACTCAGAGGAACCTGGCTGGGAAGCAAAGACGACACCAAAAGAAGCCTGTCACAATCCCAGAGGTTCAGGAGGAGTCTCATCAGGAAGAATTTCTTCTTTGAAATAACGAGAACAAAGATATGGGTCCTGAATTCACTTTGGATAAGAAATTGTACAGTGAAACTAGTGATCAACAGCAGCTTTGCAGTGACCCAGCACTATGAAGACAGCTAACAAGCTCAGATAGAGATTTGACGGTATTGAACGAGGATTCTAAAAAAGAGCTCAGCCGTTTTCCATGAGATTCCTGTACCTCTGCTTTTCCAGTACACATGCTTTTCAAGACCTTGCACAGTCGAGTAAAGGTGTCTGGAGACTGGCTTGCATAGAGTCAGTCTGCTCAAGGACTTTTCCGCTTTTCTCATTTTCTTTTTGATGGATGCACTGAACATGAGTAAAAATTATCAGTGCTTGGCAGCTCTGATGTGGGACTCAGGGATAACTGGAAGAAGCTGTATGATCAGGTTAAGAGCCACTTCTCACTCTACAGTGACTGCAAAAATCTGGGGAAAAAAATTTAAAGAATCATACGGGAATTGATGATGCTCTTCAAAACCAAATTGAGGTAGAAACAGTAATAATGTGCAAAATATTGAAGTGCATCTTAGATATCATATTGTTTTTAGCTGAATGGAACTTTTTATTTTGTGGATCTAATTGCAAAAGAGGGGGCTATGGGAATGGCCTTTTCCTTGGCATTTTAGAGTTGCTTATTGGCACAACAGAGTCGTACAACCAAATCAAGTAAAAATGAATCAGGATCAGGATGCAAGCACATTATCTTTCCTGGAGGTCTCAGAATGAGTTCATGGAAGAGTGCAGAAAACAAGTCCTGAATGCTGTTCTCCAAGAAGTACAGAAGGCAGTCTGCTATGGTATTGTTCTTGATGGAACTCCTGATGCTGCTCATACAGAGCAAATGAATTTCTTTTGTAATATGCTCATCAAAATGAAGATAATGTATGGGAAATTTAAGAATGCTTTTGGACATATGAGGATTGCAAAAAGAAACAAAAAGGACAGGACTTTGCAGAGCTCACATGCAGAGTATTAGAAGAGAGTCATATCATCCTCCAAAACTGTAGAGGCCAAGCATATGATAGGTCAAATCTGGCTACGATTTATAAAGGAGCACCAGCTGTAATTTTACAGAAAAGTTCCCAGGCAATCAATTCACCATATAGTGCACACAGTCTGAATTCTCATGGTGTGCATGCCGCAGAGTCTAACAGGAGGTGAAACATTTCTTTGCAAATGTTCAAAAACTCTAAAGTTGTTCAGCTCTAGTACTGCCTGATGGAGAATTGTAAAAGAGGCAGCAAACATTGTGTTGCATATTATGTTGCAGACTTGGTGGAGTGCAAGAACTGATGTAGTGAAATCACTAGCAACGAGGTGGAGGGAAATCCTACGTGCTTTGGTGAAACTGAAGGAAGAACTCGACTTGCCTATTAACTGATTCACCAAAGTGAACTGTTTTTGTAAATGGTTAACATCTTTCAATTTAATTTTACAGGCCACTTTCTAGTTTAAACCCTGTACACCATCAACAAGGTAAGACATTTACTTCAAGACTCTGAGTTTACCACTGAAGAATCAAGGGTGAAGAAATCACTTCTAAGTGAACTAGAGAGCCTTTGAGAAACTTTCCTCCAAAATTAGATGAGTCAAAACTTGTAGCAGCTAGCCTGGGCCTTGAACAAGATTTCAAGAAGAAAAGAGGCAGAAAGAGGAAAACATTACATGAAGACAGGACCATAACATATGCTCATTAAAACCAAGAAATCAAGTTCAAGGTTGACTTTTTTGGCATTGCTTTAGACATATTTATCTGTGAAATTACAAGATAACCTGAAATAGGTGAGGAAAAAATCAACAGCATGTTTTCATTTATTTAGACCCCCACTTACAAATCATGCCAACTCCAGTACCACAAAACCTTGAGAAACATCAGAATGCTATCCAAGAGATTTGATAGCAGAGGATTTTGTTGAAAAAAATTGTCTTTAAACAAGCTGAGAGACACTACTGGGAAAAGTGACTTCAATTAAGTGGGTAAACAATATTTATGAAAAAGGACTGAAGAATGATTTCCTGCAGACCCTTTATCACCCTACATCTCAATACTAGTTTGTAGAGGAGAGTACTGCTTTAGCAAATTAGCCCTGATAAAAATCAACTGCCTCATAATTTACCATGTATCCGCCTGCGTGGTGCTGTCAGAGCACAATTGGGCCAGGAGCCTGAATTACGATAGCCTCATAAATGCAGTTGCTTCAAAAAACCAAGAAAGAGAAAGATGATGTGATCCACCTTTTGTGCTAATAAATACAGGTTTCAGTAGCACGCTTCTGAAATGTTTCCATTTCCATGGGAAGATTTGGAAGGGTGGGGCCTTCCATTTCCGATTTCGCTGAAGTTCGCCAAAACCCTCTGGGGGTCCCTGCTGATTTGGTCCAGAATTCATTTCAGCTTTGTAAAACTGGCTTTTCCAACACAACGAGAAAATCAGACAGAGAGAGAGAGATAGCAGAGGTAGGGTACAGACTGACCTAAACAAATGGGAGCATTGGGCCAAAGGAAATCTGATGAGGTTCAACAAGGACAAGTGCAGAGTCCTGGACTTAGGACAGAAGAATCCCATGCACAGCTACAGACTGGGGACCGACGAGCTAGGCAGCAGTTCTGCAGAAAAGGACCTGGGCGTTACAGTGGATAAGAAGCTGGATATGAGTCAGCAGTGTGCCCTGGTTGACAAGAAGGTTAATGGCATATTGGGCTGCATTAGTAGGAACAGTGGCAGCAGATTGAGGGAAGTGATTATTCCCCTCTATTCGGCATTGGTGAGGCCGCATTTGGAGTATTGTGTCCAGTTTTGGGCCCCCCACTACAAAAAGGATGTGGACAAGTTGGAGAGAGTCCAGCGGAGGGCAACAAAAATGACAAGGAGGCTGGAGCACAATACTTATGAGGAGAGGCTGAAGGAACTAGGCCTGTTTAGTCTGCAAAAGAGAAGAATGAGGGGGGATTTGATAGCAGCCTTCAACTGCCTGAAAGGGAGTATCAGGGAGGATGGAGCTAAGCTGTTCTCAGTGGTGGCAGAGGACAGAACTAGGAGCAGTGGTTTCAAGTTGCAATGGGGAGGTTTAGGTTGGATATCAGGAAAAACTTTTTCACTAGGTGGGTGGTGAAGTACTGGAATGGGTTACTTAGGAAGGTGGTGGAATCTCCATCCTTGGTGTTTTTTAAGGCCCGGCTCGAGAAAGCCTTGTCTGGGATGATTTAGTTGGGGGTGGTTCTGCTTTGAGCAGAGGGTTGAACTAGATGATCTCCTGAGGTCCCTTCCAACCCTAATCTTCTATGGTTTTATAATTCTATGAAATCCCCTGTGATCATACAGGTGTTTTCCCCATTCATATTATATATTGATACATAAGAAGGCAGCCATTCTGTTCCCTAGCATGACTTGGTACTCTGTTGCAGACATCGACTAACATCCTATCTTGTGCTTTATCATTTAGGATATGAATCCATAAGCATTCAGCATCATTTGCTTCTGAGCAGTCGGTGACTTGGAAACAGTCGTGCCATTTTTGACACTTCCTACCCAGGCCATTTTGCCCACTTGATCCTTCCTAAAAAGACAATCAACATGGGGTTTAACAGCCTAATCCTGTGACTCTTTCTTTCAGGAAAGCAATAAGATTGACTGTAGACTCAGAAATGAGTGATTCCAGTTCCTCTTGTTTATTCCCCAGGCTCCTAGCACTAGTGTATTGGCAATTAAATATGTTCTCCTTTTCCCTTGATGCCTTGATTAATTTTCATTCTCAACATTATACTATAGTTCGAAAGGAATGCTCAGTTGCTCCCCTTTCATCCTTCCCTTTTGTGATTACATTAGCACCCTCCTGATTGCCCTCGCCAGTCTGTTCCAGAGCAGACTGGTTACCCTTTTACTGAGATGGAAGCCATCCAAACTGCACAGTCCTATGACATATTGCACTCCATTTACACCTTTCTGCTGCGATTGTGTGGCGTTCACGTTTATCCTGATAGTGTAACTGTGTATTGGTTAATGCGAAGTATGTCATGCATGGTGGTTTTGGAATGCCCATGATATACTGAATGTTTGTGTTGTGGTAATATGTTTCTTGCAATGTCATATGCCTGGTTATGAAGCTCTGCTATGTAATATTCCCAAACATGCGTCTCACATGTTTTGGAGGAGATCCAGGCAAACACTGAAAGCAGAGAGCCAGTCCCCGCCTCCCTAAGGCATGCCTACAACAAGCCAGCTTTTCCAGGGACAATGGACTAGCCTAAGGATACGATAAGGGGATGCCTATTGACTAGGATGTGGAGAAAGCCATGCATGGATCCTTTTGTTTCCTGACACTGAAAGCAGGGGGAGAGGAACATGTTAAAAGGGGAGACATTTTGGTTTGAGCTCTCTCTTGCAATCCATCTCGAAGACACCATCAAGACTGTCCACAGGGGGAGAGCCCGGGTGGAGGTCAACCAACCAGCCTGCAGTAGGAACCATCCAAGATTGTACGGCTACTGAAGGGCTAAACTTAGTTTAAGACGCAATTTGTCTTTTATTTACTTTTGATCAAATTTATAATCCTCTGTTTTATAGTCACTTAAAATCTTTCTATACTTAATAAACTTCCTTGTTTGTTTTATCTAAGGCAGTGCATGTGGTTTGGGTGTGTGTAGAGACTTCATTTAAAGTGACAGAGCTGGTGCATAGCAATTCCTTTGATACATTGACGGATATATATAAGCTTGCAATGTGCATCTGGGAGTAGGGGTAGTTGCTGATGATTAAACCATTGCATAATATCACGAGTGGCTGGCCAGAATCACTCACTCATTAAGTTAAGGACCGCTTGCTTGCAGGAGGCCGTGTGTGGGCTGACTCAGGAGTGGGTGTTTCACATGACTGGGCAAGTGAAAGACAGGCTCCAGGAATGGGGGATTGCAGTGACATAGCGATAGGCACTGTGCAAACCTGAGCCAATGGGCTGCAGGCAGGAGTGTTTCATAAAGGGACTGGACGGATGGACCCAACCACAAGGTCATTAATGCCAATATGCATCAACTTGCAGAGATCACCTGCCTAGGATTCTCCCTGGCTTACCCCTCAGGCAGCTAATCAACAGCTCCATACCATCCAGGCCCTTCTTGAAGCATCAGGCAGGGGCAGCATCTGTGCCCCAATGACATTAAGTTCTTACATAACAGCAGCAAAGAGACTGAAATTTCAGGCGAAAGGAGGAGAAACACTCAGTGAAGGCATCGTGTAGCACTTAACAGTGTTCTGGCTATTCAGCAAGTGACATAGATTGGTGTGATTATTGGCTGAATGCCATGATACACACTGGTGACACACAATCACTACGGCCATTGCATTCAGTTTTGATCTCTCCACATAGGAAGAAATAACAGCAGAACTAGGTCCAGAGACAAGCAACAACAGTCATTAGGAGGAATTAAGAGAATTCCAGAGAAGGGAAGAGTGTTCAGTTTAGTGAGGAGACAGAAAAGGGGGGTAAAATTTACAAACAGCACAGAGCACTCTCTGCTTAACCTCTCTGACCAAATCCACCACCACTGCCCTGGAACAACTAATGAAAATACTTTTTTATTACACTATATTATGAGTTTGCTAAATTAACTGGCATAAGATATTACTGAGAAAATATTTTAGGAGGATTCAAAGCAGGAATAATCATTTACATGAATAATAAGGATGCATCCACAGTTAAAGGAATTAACACGTTTATATGGAACAGCAAGCATCGTTCTTCAGGTAACCAGGGAATCACTGACTAGCTGGAGGACAAGAAAAAGTTGTCCCCAGTGGCTTGTTATTGCAAAACTGCCCATTGTATTAATGGTTTCAGACCTTCCTCTGAAACACCAGGTACTAGCTGCAATCACAGGATATTGCAAGAGATGGGTTGTTACTCATTAATGTGCATAAGAGAATGTGAAACATTTTCGGCTTCTACAGAACACATTACTTAAAATGAAAAAGACCAGTTCTATAAAATTTAGCTTAAAGTTTCTTTCCATCCTGTAGAAGGCACCAATCCATTAAGAATATATGCACCACTCACCAGCAATTTCTGGGGCTACACACTGCCCTAAACATGTGGTTAAATTCCCACCACTTCTTTCTTAACAGCTTGAACTATCAACATCAATGGAAGGTTTGCCATTGGACTTGACGCCAGGTCCCAAGCCTGCTCCTATTATTATTGCTTGTGGAGATCAATCCTGATAGCTTTACTGTCACCCTCTTGGCCCCACATTAGGTTTGGCCATTTTACAAAGATGAGCTCATCTGCTCTGCTCTCCCCAAACTCTCATACTCAGAGAGGCAGTGATGTCAAGGACACCAGTTCATGAGTCAGAAGACCTGCGTTCTCTTCCCAGCTGTTCTTCCAGCCTGCTGAATGAGGGCTTGGGCAAGACAAAGCCTCCTCTCTCTGTGCTTCTAGTTCCACTCACACCCTTCTTCAGTCTTGAATATTTAGACTGCGACCTCTTTGGGGCAAGGACTCTTTCTTACTGGAGTTTACACAGCAACGACCACAATGCGACTTCACTCAGCTGTGGCTCTAGCTACTATCACGTTATCAATGCAAATGATGACACGTCTACTTACTCTATTGCAGTCACACGTTTAGCACCCGATCTTGTCGTATGTATCATTTACATGTTGGCAACATACTAAGATGTAGTAAAACTCACAACTTTAGGGTCTTCTCTGCCTTTTCATTACATAAATAAACATAGAGAAATAAAGACAGTGTAACATAAGGTTGGGTAAAATAAGTGGTTGCATTTTTTTTTAACAAAAAATGAGGATTCAGTAACTTTGAAATGTTTCACCAATATTTTTAGTTTTGCCAAATTGTTTTGCCAGAAAAAAACAAAAAACCCTTAAACATAATCTGAAAAAAAAAAATCAAAATGTTTCATTTTAACATTTTCTAAATGAAACATTTCAATTTTTAAAGTTCAAAATGACTTTTTGTTTTGAAATTTCCTTCGGTTTTATGAAGAAAACCCAAAATTACTTAAACAAAATGCCCCAAATTGAAACATTCTGTTTGATTCAAAATTATTTTCATTTTAGTTTAGTTTTTGGAATTGCTTGCAAATTGGAAAATCCGTTATCCAGCCAGCTCCCGTGCATGGACCCTTTGAGGAAGCTAACAATAGTTTAATATCCATCAAACATACCAGCTCCTGCATCACTGCAGTTTTGATCTACCACCTCTTTTACCCTCTATGCCTTTTACATGCCCAGCACACAAACCAGCATTCTTGCATTTTGTAAAACTGAATTAAGTTGCTGTAAAGCTTTTCAGAAGGAGGGAAGTGGTAAACCACCTCAAATATAATCCCTGTTTTTGAACAGCCCTTTTAGTTGCATGGGCCTTGAGAATCATGAAGTCCAATCAACCAGCCTTTTTATTTGAATGGATATGCTATTTTTCAGCATTGCAAAGTTGGTGCAGACAATCCAAAGAGGAATCAAGGTGGCAAATTGAATTATATTCTCATACTGGCTGTCAAGAATATGTTTTTGGTAGAGTTCATCAAACTGTGAAGAGCTTCGATATTTACAAATATATATATATATATTTATATATTTACATAGCGATAAAGAGGAAAAAAGATATAAAGAATCCATTCAGACTCACTTTATCTTCTTATTCCCGCACTGATTTGCTTGTCAAAATCTACACCACACACACAAAAACCGTGCATTGAACATTGGAGCAGAGCGAACAAGCAGCAGGATTAGAGCCCCACCAAGTGGCAGGCTCTGAGTTACATCCGGAAGTGTAGGCTTTATCTCTTACAGCCATGGGTACTGACTTTATGCCACCAGCTCAGAAAGGCAATGATATGCAAACCAACAGGGACTTTGAACTTTCCCAATTGTTGCCTCTCTTTCAGAAATAACCTTGTGGCGAACCTATTTGAAAATTAAAATGTTCAAAATCAGTTAAGAAATATAAGACTAATTGTCATAAAATGGGATTTGTACTACATTAGCCTGCAGTACAAGACATGAGAATTCTCTACTTCAATAGTGTATAATGGACACGTGTTTGCTTAATGATAAAAGGAGACATAGGGGAAAATCTTCAAAAGCAACCTTTCCAAGAAGTTCCATTATTATCAGTATTTATTTTGTATATTGTTGTAGCACTTAAGAATGCGAATCATGGAACATGCCTGTACCAACACACTGATTTTCACTGGGAGTTAGGCACTTTGTTATGTCCGATTAAGCCACTGTAATACTGAAGGGCCAAATTCTGCCACTGTTAAAGAAGCTGAATAAGGCCCCAGTGAGTAGATACTGCTTCCTACACCTGGGTATAATTCATGCCTTACATCATCCTTTATACAATATGCAGCACTCGCTAAGCCTATTACAATACAGCAAATGTGTGAATTGCATTTGCAAAGCATGAAAGGATTTTCATATCATTCCAGGCATTCCCCACCCTGCTCTATAGCACTGCTTCTTTACAAGGCTACTCAGATGGATGGCACCATTGCCAAGGCACAAACATTGCACTGTTACCGACTTGCTGATAAATCGTGTATAAGAGTTAAGCAGCATCACTCTCCAAACCATGCGCTAGCAAGGTATAGGCACTAAAAAGACAAGTTAAAATATTTAAAGAAACAAAATATTCGGCACCAAACAGGAAGGCAGAGGCTTTCACTGCGGGACAAGCAGCTGACTTCTTAGGTAGCTACTGATTACAAAGCTAACCGTGCATCGCCCCACAGAGTTACACGCAGGAGGAAAAACAAGTCAAAGCTGACAACTGTGAATATGTGGGGTAGCGGGAGCTGTGTCAGTCCCGGGATATGAGAAAGACAAGGTGGGTGAGGGGATCTCTCACTGGACCAGTGGGTGTTGGCAAGAGAGACAAACTTTCAAGCAGGACCGGAAGAAGAGCTCTGTGTGGCTCCAAAGCATGTACCTCTCTCACCAGCAGCAGCTGGTCCAATAAGATGGTCCTCCCCATCTTGTCTCTAGGTGTGAATATGTCATTTGTCTGCACTGAATAGCACAGATTCATTTCCTTCCAAAAATATAACCTAATGGAAGTGAGCGAAGGATCAATTACAAAATAGAACCAACGGCAACACATTGAACTCACAGCATCACAGACATTTATTTGTAACCCTTGACCTAGGTGTCTAGTTAGGCATCTAAATAAGTGAACTGAATTTTTAGCACTCAGCAGCTCCCAGTAAATCACTGGAGGCTTCCAGGGTCTCAACAGCTCTGAAAGTCAGATCACTGAGGAGCTAGATTCACAAAGGGGACTTAGGTGCCGACCTGCCACTCTAAGCACCTACGTCTAACATTTAGGTGTCGCTGACATTTACAAAACCCTGTCTCAGCAGCTGCAAACACCTTGTGAAGTTCCTAGGTACCTAAGTTTCCCCTGGTAAAGTCCACAAGCCATCTATGTTTCTGCTGCTGGGTACCCGCACAGCCAGCCACATCCTGACGCTGGCCAGCCACTCAGTACCTAGCTCACATCTAGCCCTGGAGGATTCACAGACAAGACTCCCCCCAGCCTATCTCCCCTGGGGGACCCAAGCCAGCAAGTGTGCACGGAAGTGAGCTAAGTCTCTTCGGCTGAAGTTCTGCCTCTGTGTATAAACAAGTAAACGTTCCCTGAGCCAGAGAAAACAAGGCTGGCTCTCTAGCCCAGGGTTTAGGGCACTCTCCTACTCCAGTGAACAAGCAAGGATTGATACACAATGGAACAGCTTCAGCAGGACAGCGTGACAGCCTGATCCCAGTCCACACTGGGGAGATGAGTGGGCAAGCCTTTCCCCATGAGTGAGAGTCTTTTGGCAGACAGAGGAGATGAGAATATTCCCTTCTGGAAAAGATGAGAACAATGGGCTTTGGTAGGTGTTACAGTTCCTCGTGTGTTTGGTCACATCACCCCTGAGCGCATGTTGTCTGCTCAGCTGTGTCACACTGTTTGGGGTGACTCTGAGCATATCTGAGGAAAGGGGGTTCCGTTTGTTGATGCGAGGGCCCCCCTTCGCCTTGCCAGCTTCTCCTACTTCCAAAGTGTGGATGTCTACTGAGAGGCTTCCCAGCATGCCCTGGGACTCCTGCAAACTCTGCTACGCCACCTCAAGGGAGGGTGCCACAACCACGGGGATTCCTTGGCTCGGTCATTCCTATTGCAATTTCCCTCAAACACAGTCTGGCTGCAGATAGCCCCAGGTCCCCTTACCCATCTGCCATGACTTGGTCCTCAAAGGCCATCCATGGTGCCATTGTCTTTCCTATTCAAGCCCTTCCTTAGCCTTTTTCTGCCCAGTTGCCCCCAACTATCATCTGTGCTCAGTTGTATGCAAGACATGCACACCTCCTACACTGCTACCTTCGACCAGCTCCAAGCCTGTGCAGCTGTCGCTCAACTCTGCTGTCTCTGGGAAACCACACCTCTGAGGGCTAGGGTCAGGTTTGCAGTGACATTTTCATTAGTTCTGTGAAATGCCTCTAAATATTTTATTCCCTTATTATGCCAAGCCTCAGCCCCTTGAAGAAATGTGCTCTGTTGATACACATTATGACAATGACCTTCCTAGATGAAGGTCACCAAAAATGACAGAAAATTACAAATATACTTAGCTGACTTAATAAGCCAATTCTGAGGAGGGTCACACTAGATACTTTGTTATTTGTGACCCTGAGCTTCTAATTTCTTAAGTGATAATGAGATGTAACCTACACATTTTACAGCCCAGAGTGTGGTAATAGAGAGAGATTCTTTTCACCTCAGGAAGCTTTACTCTAATTTAATACATAACAAGCAGAAAATGATCTTGGATTTCACACCTTCCCAGTCTCCTAGTATTTCTCCTGTAACAGTGCAATGAACTCTCAACTAGGTATAGCTTCTTTTTTCTTTTTCTTAGAAACAAAAAAAACAAAACAACAAACATAAAAAGACACCAGCTTCAGAAATTGTAGCTAGTAACTTTAGTGAAGGGCTAACTGGATCGTACTAAAATAGCCAGATAAGTCTGGCTATCTGATCAGATTGGAACCAGGACAAATCTCCACCTCTCTCTCAAATCTCACCCTGTTAAAAGTTTGGATAGCTTATAAAAAATACCTGTTGTTCACATCTCCACAGGCTGTGTAGGGCATCCTGGTTCAAGAAACCAGCATGGAGGACTCCATTGTTTTCTGCCTCAGTATTTTGCTGCATTTTCTCCAGGCTGTCTCCCCGCTACTGCCTCGACGCCAGTGCCAGTTCTGTGAAGAATGTTTCCAACACTACCTTTTGCCAGTGGGAGGGATGGAGTCATGTATTCAGAAGGAACAGCAAAGGATATCGTATGGAGGTGGATTGAGATGGGTTTGAAGAACCATGTGGCAACCACATTTGCAATTGCCAAACAGCATGTGCAAACCAGACAAATGTGTATGCAAATGGAGAGTTAGGTGCACAAGCAGCTGAGCTGGTCAAAAAAGACTTTGACTAAAATGAAAAATTGTGACAAATTTGTGTTTATCTCATTTTGAATGACCATATTTTTCTCTTAGAAATTAAAAAAAAATTGAAAAATTATGTCTAAGGTTTTTTATTTGTTTTCCTTACTCCCACCTTTTTTACTCCCCATGCCCAATGGGACAAAGAGGGAAAGAGAGGAGAAAAAAGCTTTTAAAAGTTTCAAAACTTTGTTCAATTTTTTCACTAAAAAGGTAAATTCTGTTTTTGGCCAAACCTACCAAGCAGTAATTTCTGTGGACATTAACCCAGATTCTGCATGCAGTCACAGTATGTGTACCTGCACATATCCATTTCAATACCTTGATTGCGAACTCTTGTGAAAGACATTAATTTGGCTACTAGCAACATGCCAGCATCTGCGTTACAAACAGTGTTCAGGTCTCAGTATTGAGAAAAGTAACCCTTTCCTTCTTCTACAACATGCATGTCTGTCAGAGAAAATACAGGCATTTTCTTCTTGGCTCTTGTTCTGCCTTTCTCCACTAGATTAAAGAACCCTTTTGTACCCAGGGTTTTTCCATGAATTTATTTCATGTAATCAAGTCCCTTCTAAATCTTCTTTTTGATAAACTAAACAGATTGTGCTCTTTAAGTCCCTCACTTTAAGGAATTTTCTCCAGCCCTCAAATCATTTTTGTGGCTATTCTCTGCAACCTCTGCAGAGTTTAACATCTTTTTAAAATGTAGACACCAGAGCTGGACACAGTATTCCAGTATCCCTAGGTGAAAACCACCTGAACGGCTACCTCTCACTACTCTCCTGTTTATACATCCAAGTGCTCGAGCTGGCACATGGGCATGTCACAGATCACTTCTGGGTTGCTGAATCCATGCATATGTGGAGAGAGAAGCTAGCTCTGTAAGTCTATGTCTGTAATTGTCTCCTTTCGGTAACAAATTCCTGTTCAAATTCTTACAATTCACTGCTGACGATGGCATGCTGACACTGCCTCTCAGAGACTCAGGGGTATGTTTACTCGTTTTGCTGATCTATTTTCCAACTTATTTTGAACGAAACCACTTCAAAATATGTCTGTGCTAGTTAGGGTGGGACAGTGAAGCCACAAAGTTATGCTAATCTTGCTGATTTCCAAATGCGGTTGTTTTGATGTTACTGCTCATATACAGCTATCTCAGCTAATAGGCACATAATTTTCTCTAGTCCCAGACTCACTCTGATTGTGTTCCATCACCATCTTGTGTTTCATCCATTTCTACCAGCCTGTTCTCCAGATAAAGTGTTGTTAGGGCCAGATTTAGCTTATATCTTTTTGCCAAAATAGCTTCACTTGTATGCAAAAGCCTGTCATTTGCACTGCAGAGGGGACAGTTCCTTCTCCAGCCAGAGTCTGAGTCCTGACACACAGCAATACACAAGAAATCCACTTAGTACATAACTGGATATAATTATTTATTCCTCTGTGGAAAACTCTCATCATAAGTACTTGACGTGGTCTGATACACTGACTGGCAAAGGCACCTTGGACTATAAGTTACGTAACTGGTAACATTGGGATCAGGATTTGGAAAGTAAACACTGCTCCCTCCCATGAAAAGCTGAGAATACAGTGTCTGGTTCAATTATAATTGCAATTTCTGGTGTTCTGAGATCCCAACCCTTCTGGTATTTAGGAATAAGTTCTTATAGCAAAGGACCAGGAGAGCTATTTACTCAAACACACCACCATTAACTTTTTTTAAAAAATGTATCTTTGTATAACATGATGGCTCTTTGTGCCTCCTATGAACATTAACTCATGGCTTTGTACCCTGATCTCCACACACTGGGTCAGTGCACACGTTCTCCCCACAAGCCACTGACTGGGAACAGCTTAAATGCCTGCCTCGGCCCTCTTTCCATTAAGTCAATCAGAATAATATGCTTTTTGGAGAAAAATAACCAACTACAGAAGAGGAAAGGGTGTACCTGGCTTGCTATTAGGGAGAGGGTTTAAAATAAGTGACTTGCCAAAACTTTATGGCTCAAATTTCAAAAGCCTTTCCCATAGATGAAAGAGTCCTACACAGAGCAGGAAAGCATTAGACTGGGGCTCAAGCAATCTCTGTTTACTTCCTGCATCCTTGGACAAATCACTTAATCCACATCTGCCTCATTCTCCCATCTATAAATGAGGATGAACCATGCATTCTGTGTCCTGAACTTTATTTACTTTGACTGTAAGATCTTCATGGAAGAGAGCCCCTGATACAAAGGGGCCCTGATCAGAGATCAGATGGGGCCTCAAGCCACTACTCTAATACAAATAATGGATTTCCATCTATGATTATTTTTAAGCACTCAACCAATGGCTGTTACGTTGTTCATTGCTTCTTAAGTCATTTTTCCATTGCATCATTTTTATTAACTTATTAACTTTCCATAACAAGTAAAAGATCTGGACATTTCTTCTATAATCAGTCATTGACTAAAGTATCAGGCAAATTGGTTGAAACGATAGTAAAGAACAGATTTAACAGACACATAGAGTAATGCTATTTGTTGGGGATGAGTCAACATGGTTTTTGTAAAGGGAAATCATGGATAATCAATCCACTGGAATTCTCTGAGGGGGTCAACAAGCACGTGGACAAGGGTGATCCAGAGTATATAGTGTGCTTAGATTTTCAGAAAGCCTTTGACAAGGTCCTTCACCAAAAGTTCTTAAGCAAAGTAAGCAGTCATGGGATAAGAAGGAAGATCCTCTCCTGCATCAGTAACAGGTTAAAAGATAGGAAACAAAGGGAAGGAATAAATGGTCAGTTTTCAGAATGGAGAAAGGTAAATAGTGGTGTCCTCCATGGATCTGTATTGGGACCAGTACTGTTCAACATATTCATAAATGATCTGGAAAAAGCGATAAATAGTGAGGTGGCAAAATGATGACACAAAACTACTCATGATAGTAAAGTCCAAAGCAGATTGCAAAGGATTACAACAGGATATCACAAAACTGGGTGACTGGGCAACAGTATGGCAGATGGCATTCATTGTTGATAAATGCAAAGTAATGTACCTTGGAAAACATAATCCCAACTATACATATAAAATGATGGGTCTAAATTAGCTATTATCACACAAGAAAGAGATCTTGGAGTCATTGTGGATAGTTTTCTGAAAACATCCACTCAATGTGCAGCAGCAGTCAAAAAAGCTAACAGAATGTTGGGAATTATTAGCAAAGGGATAGATAATAATAAATCCACATGGTTCCCACATCTTGAATACTGCATGCAGATCTGGACACCCCAATTCAAAAAAAAATATATTGGAACTAGAAAAAATACAGAAATGGGCAAATAAAATGATTAGGGGTATGAAAAATCTTCCATATGAGGAGAGAATAATAAGACTGGGACTTTTCAGCTTGGAAAAGAGATGAATAAGGGGGGATATGACAGAGGTCTAGAAAATCATGACTGGTGTGGAGAAAGTAAATAAGGAAGTGTTATTTACTCTCTCATAATGTAAGAACTAGGGCTCACGAAAGAAATGAATAGGCAGCAGGTTAAAACAAACAAAAGGAAGTATTTCTTCACACAACGTACAGTCAATCTGTGGAAATCCTTGCCAGGGGATGTTCTGCAGGTCAAGACTATAAACGGGGTTCAAGAGAGAAGTAGATAAATTCATGGAGGATAGGTCCATCAAGAGCTATTAGCCAGGATAGGCAGGGGTTGCTGTTTGCCAGAGGCTGGGAATGGCTAATGGGATGGATCACTTGGATTACCTATTCTGTTCATTCCCTCTGAAGCACCCGGTGCTGGCCACTGTTCTGGACAGGATTCTGGATTAGATGGACTGACCCAGTATGTCTGACCCAGTATGGACATTCTTATGTTATTATTTCTTGGGCTTCAGTGATTATTGAGTGAAATGCAAGGAGACAAATGCTTTAAAGTTTTCCCTCCACCAGATTTTTCTTTCCTGCACACCATGGGGCTTGGTTCTCATAGCTCTTGTTCCCATGAAGGCTATATCATGTTGCAGTCTCTCTCTGACAGATGTTGAATGAGAACTCAGCAAGTTAAAGCTGCCATTTTTTTAGCTTCTCTCCAAAGCACAAGTTACTTACCATTATAGGGCCTGATGGTCTGTGAAAGCTAGAAACCATCTAACCAGCAAATCAGACGAGTAAGCTTTATAAGTCTCAGCTATTGCCAAGTATTCCAGCTCAGCTGCAAAATGCCATTCTTTCAGCTGCTCAGCTTCCAGCTGCCAAAAGCAATGGTTTGCATCTGTCAGCGCCTTCTTGTCGCTCTAAATTCAAGTCCAATGCCATTTGGAAGCATCATAATCAACAATAAATGGCCTGTAGAAAACTACATTTGAAAGTAATAATACAGCAAAACTTCATTTCCACTTTTGGATGGCAGGGTTATAACTGCCTTCCAGATGAACTATTCCTGAAGCAGAGGGAGAGTAATGTCAGTGACTAACGCTTTACGTTGCTCCTTGCTACTGCTTGTGCTCCTATCAGTTGTGTTGACTGCATGCATGAAAAGACTTCGGCGTAACCAGCCCACATACATGAACCTGCTTCAATCCTGTCCGCTTCAAACGAGTCTCCTCAACGTTCTAGGCCTTTCTGCAGCCCAACCAAAATGTTGTTGTTGATAAAATGACTATAAAGGAGTTTTAATTATTCAAATGAACTAATGGTTTTCAGTTGGAAGATGATCATGGATAACCATGGGGAGAGAGGAGGAACCATTCCAGTGACACCTTGGCTGACAGGGAACAGATAGTTTGGTAAGGCATTTAAGGGAGCTCTAGTGTATCAACAGTGCTACCAAGGCAATAATAATTCTACTAATTGTCATTATTTGCTGCTAGCCTCACCAATGGGAGTGGTTGCAGGCATCAAGAGAAGGTGCTTGTGCCCAGTGGATGGATGAGGGGAGCCTATGGCGGGACGAAGAGAGGAGTGATGCAGTCAGAGCAATGAGCCAGAAGATGATCCTATCAGTCGTGGTTAGAATGGACTTGAGTGGGGCAATGTGGCTGACATCAAGTCCTGAAAGGAAGAAATTATAATAGTTAAAGTTGAGATGGGATCTGAAGAAAAGTCTTGGCAGCATGGACAGACAGCAAAGGCCAAATCTTAGACAGATTAGGTAGGTGTAAGTGGCAAGACCTGGACATGGCCTGGAAATGTGGATCTAAAGAAATGGCCAAATCAAGGCTGAGGCTCAGATAAAGGATTTGAATGTCTGGGATGAGAGTAGGGTTGGGGTTATTCACTGTGATTGAGAAAGTGTGAAGGGCCTTTAAAAACCCCCCAAAGAGAACATAAGAGCACTCAGATCTCAGAGTTCTCAAAAACAGAGATTAAGTTCTTATACACTCTGCATTTGAAGAAGACTTTTTAAATTCCAAATACTATATGAACAATATTGCCATCGGGAATATAAACCAAGGAGGGTGATCATAATGGATGAACTAGTGAAGAAGGAGAATGTAAGTTCAGAACTGGGCAGGGAGAGAAAATTAACTGTGTAGTTTTAAAATGTTATCCTTCTACACCTAGTCATGTAAAACATATTATGTTGATTCTAGGGGAGATTGAAAATATTGCAGTAATTTATTTCTGTCTCTAGTGTCCTAAGAAAACTGAGATTTTAACAAAAACATGACAGATAAATAGCAAGTCATTGTTAAAAGGGTTTGTTAACTTCTCTCTTGCTGTGTCCTTGCAGCTGATAGGAGCAGCCACTCAGCCTATTTTCAGATGTGCTTTCACTTACATATTCACAGATTTAGTGTTTAAGACTTTATTTTTAATTTTTGCTGCCTTGGCCTAATGTGTTCCTCTCGAGCAGAAATGATGAAGCAGAACCTGTCCATATTTAGGTTATGATACCATGGAGTGCTGGCCCACTTACAAAACAGATCATCATGTCATTGTTTCTAAATGTTCCCCCATGCACTATGGCAGACAGCTTTTGCTCTCTAATCAGAGCCAGACTACATTTCGCTCCCATGTATAAAAATGAAGACGCGTGTGTCAGTGTATAATCTTGGCTGCTAACCGAAGGCATCACCTAAAACAGACGGTGCTACCTCTCCCTCCCCTTTTGCTCTTCAATGCTCAGATATAACTATTCTGTAGCATAGTATGCTTACCAGACAGGGAGTCATCATTGTAAATGATATTTGGAAGACAGATAAAATAGATCATAAGAAGATGGATGCAATACGTCCTGGGCCTCTTTAAAATTTAGATGTGCCTACAGTTCTGGTGGGATGGGAGATTATGAGGAAACTAAGTTTAATCATATCTTTTCCAAACAGAGATTAAGATCCTTTTTCCATGGACTCAGATGTCCACCACTGTGTGGGGCTGCTCTTAAGAGGACACCTCTCTTGTGGATCAGGGCCTCCTACCTCAGATACAGTCAGCAGCCAAGAACTGTCAGCTTCCCAAATGCAGAACTTGTCTCATAGCCATGGAAACCATTTCTGCATGAGTTCAGTGCAGCAAGACTCTTACCAGAGTCTTCAGGACAACTGTGAGATCCCTTAATTGAACATGGCTTTCCCACCAATCAAACCATCCAAGCTACTTTTTCCAGATATGACGGAGAGAGGCAGCAGTTTGATCTTTTCTGGATTTGACAGTTATGTAGCACTCTCGGATACCACAATCATGATTGTGATACCCATTGCTGAAGAGACAGAAAGATGTACTCACAATATCTAGCTTATGATAGATCTCCCTATAATCAGCTGCATGGACTGCATCAGGGAATTCTCTGCGGTTACCAGAGTAATGGTTTAGACACACAAAACTAAAACAGTCAAGCATTGATTCCAACATTAAAGTGTGTGACAAGGTAAGACCAGATGGCTACTGGAGACTGCTATTATTTGGGTTCCAGGATGTGGACGGGCTAAAAGCCAATAGCTAAAAGCCCCTCCCCAGCCTAAAGGGAGGAGCTACTGAGATCGGGACTCAGTTGATCACAGGGAACAATGAATGAAAAAACCAGGAACAGGTATGAAGGTCAAAGGGCTCAAAGAAAGGAACCTGAAGGGGACACAGAGCAGAGAACTCCAGATAGCACCCACTGCTCCTCAAAAGTGGGTAAGGAGTCAGTGGATGTGGCCCAAAGGAACTCTGCCTGGATATGTGAGCAGACAGAGGAACGGAAGTAAGTCCCTCAGTTGTAGAGCTCCCTCTCGGCCAAACTCCTCTCCCTGGTGTTGCAGATGACCATGTTGACCAAAGTGAGGAGGAGGTTGATGAGGATGGGATGTCCCACAACTTTGTGGGGCCATGGATGGGGTATGTGTAGATCAGAAGGTATGGGGAGAAGTGCAGCCAGAACCTCAGGAGGAGGAGGATCCAGAATAGGGGCTGCAACCTGGTGCACTCCAGATATAGGTATGCCAGGGTCTCCCTCATGCCACAAAAGGGACAGGTGTCAGGACAAGGGTCAATCGCGCCAGGTACATGACTGTGCTCATGGCTTCATAAAGGAGACACCAGGAAATATCCCTGGTGGGCCGTGGAATCAAAGTGGAATACAGACTGGCCCACTGGGGTTCCTCACCCTCAACAGGTGGTAAGAGGTCCTGCCACTTGGTGTCAGGGCAGGACACGAGGGCGAGCAAATGGAGAATGTGGAACACAAGCATGTACAGGTACACCCGTGGCATGGTTCAGAAGCGCACTGGCTGCAAATCCTGCAGCCAGCTCGGGATGTGCAGAGTGGGCAGATGGTGGGGGCTCGTGGGCAGGGCCTTATGAAAAGGTCCTGAGGGGCTGGGGTGAGGGGCAGGTGGGAAGCACTCTCCCTCAGGACCTGCTCAAGGTAGGCTCAAGCAACAGGGTGCAAGTCTGCCCTTAACTCCTGGAGTACATGCCGGGGGGTCCAAAGAGTAGAGAGACCCATGTGCCTACCCAGGATTTGGGGATCCCCCCAGTCTCCCCAGTCATAGTACAGGAGGTCTCTGATCTTGGTGACGCCTGCCAGGACCAATATCTGGCACAGCAAGAGGACTCCACCACCTGCACATTGAGATGGGGACTGTGTAGCAGGGGCCCCGCGAGGACATCCGCCCTCTCAGCAGCTGCCACAGACCGGGTTGCTGTCCGGAGGAGGTCCTGGTAGAAGACCGGCAGCTCGGAGAGGTCTCACGGAAGACCTCTCGAGTGGAGAAAAAAGAGCTGCCCGCCATATCGGAGCCCTCGGAGGTGGCAGAGGAAGGTGTGCGCTTTGTGGCTCACGACGGACTACCTGCTCTATGAAGGAATCTCTGCAGGGCCTGGAGGTGGAAGGTGTGGACCTGGCTGCAGATGCAGCAGAGGCTCTTCCAGGGGGAGACTCAGGACCTCTGCAGAGACCCCGTGCAGTCCTGGCCAAAAGAACTCCAAAATCATCTTCTGGAGGTAGGCCAGCAGGTAGGGACCACAGTGTTGAGTCAGTGCCAGAGCATGGACAGGGTGCTGAACCAGCTAGTCCAGTGCCCTCTCCCACTAGCAGAGGGACTGCAGCAGTCCTGTACTCCTCCACAGCCACTCAGACACCCTGCCCCTAAATCCTGCTAGTTCTCTGGTGCAGAAGGATGGGTGGCAGAAAGGTACATTCCCACATAGAGCAGTGGATCTGCACTCCACCAGATGGAGTCAGGTGGGAGGGAACTTGCCTTCCACCCAGCCCTGACCATCAGGCCAGAGCTCTTTACCCAACTGACCTGAGCAGAGGAGGCCGCTGAATACAGAGCCTGGCAGGACTCCACCCGCACCAGGTTGTCTGGGTCCTGGACCATGAGAAGCACGTCATCGGCGCACGCTGACAGCACCACTCGCAATGCTGGCTTGCAGAGAACCAACCCCGTCAACCTTTTGCAGACGAAACGGAGGAAGGGCTCGATGGTCCGAGTGTACAGCTAGCCTGACAGCACCCCATGACCGAAGCTCACCGGTTCGGGTCCAGGGACATAACAAAAGTGGTGACGGAGGATGGTACCAACCTGTGCTGTATCAGCAAAGATGTAAAACTCAATGTAAGAAAAAAACCTTTTGCTGTTTTGAGGGCTGGGATGTTTACACTGATGGTTCAAAATGAAACTAAAGCAGGCTCTTCTTTGTTCAGACTGGGAACAGGGAAGAAACAGTTCTAGTGAATGGAAATCACCAGCAATTGTGTGAATGACCCCAACACACAGGAATAAAATACACTAAAAGACAAGAGAAAGAAAGGGAAAAAATTGAGGGGCAGCAATGGCTACATTTACGGGGATCCTGGGACCTTTTGTTGAGACTCCAGAGAATTTGAACTCATAGACTAAGCATTTTCAGCTTTTTGTTATTGGAAATGAAATTACAGATGCAAAGAAGGTGCTCATTTTCTTAAGCGTTGTAGGAGCTAAAACCTATACTTTATTGCACAGCTTAGCGCACCCTGATCATCCAGAAACAAAATCTTATAGTGACATTGTGAAAATCCTGGAGGCGCATTTTTCTCCAAAACTGCTGGTAATTGCAGAGAGATTTAGGTTCCACAAAAAGAATCAAGAAGAAGGTGAAACAATTGTGCAATTTGTAGCAGCTCTGCGGAAGCTTGCTGAGCACTGTGAATTTGTTAAATGACGCCTTACAAGATAGATTAGTGTTTGGTCTACACAATGAAGCAATAGAGAAGTTCCTTGTAAGAAGGCGCTGTGGCCCTTCTCAGAGCCTGGGCCCAAGGAAGGGTTGCTCTGTCCCCACTGGACAGAACTAGGCCCTGCAAGCCGAGCCACCTGGAAGCAGAGGGGTGGAGCCAGGGCTGGGGCCAGAAGTATACAAGGCTGGCCTAGTAGCTCTGTCAGGGGAAAGCTGCTGCTGGAGGCAGTCGTGTCTCCCCGGGGGCTGCAGCCTAGGCCTGACTCAGGCCCTGCAACTGCAGTGCAGCCACTCTGCCATCCGGAGCCTCCAAAACTTGCCTGACTTGCCAGGCCCGAGTGACTGGAGGGGACTGCCCGACCCTAGTGACTGGGTAGAGCCACCGGGTCCGAATGACGGGGTAGGGCCACCGGACCTTAGTAGCTGGGAGCAGCTACCCACAGCCACTGGGTGAGAGAAACCGCTGGAGGCTGGCCCTGACCTGGAGAACCCACCAATGTGGGCTGACCCGGGCAGACCGGAGGAACCCCTGGGGCCTGGAGGAGCTACCTTTGGCAGACGACCCTCAGGAGTTCCCAGACCTACTGCCGATCAATGGTGAGGAACTCGCCAGATGCCCACTCACCATCTCCCCCAGTGACCTGGAGGGCCCTACGAGGATGCAGGTGCCCAGCGATTGGATGGGAGGAAGTAGCCCAGGAACAGCCATAGCAAGCGGCTGAGTCGGGGCGGAACCCCAGTCGGTGTGTTGTGGCTGGATCCCTGCTGACGCAGTGGCAAACCGTTTTGCCACTGACAGGGTTCTGGGCTGGGATGCAGGGGAGTCAGGTGGACCTGCATCACCCTCCCCCTTCCCTAACCACCCTGAGAGAGCTTGCTGTCCTCTGTACTCCTGACTGGAGGACACCGAGCTTCTCAGCCCTGCTGGACTGTACGGCCGGTGGCTATAGATTGCTTCCCTTGCCCCACCCTGTTTGAGGGCTGGGGGTGCCAGACTGCTTTTGAGCCCTGCTTGCGAGCCGGGGGCTAAAGACTGTTTCTTGCCCCGCCTTGTCTGAGGGCCGGGGGCAATAGACTGCTGGCCCACCCTGCCAGCTGGAAGGCCAGGGAGCTGCAGACCCATTACCAGCCCTGCCCTATGTGAGGGCCAGGGGGCTATAGACTGCCAGGGAAGCCTGCCCCGCCAAGGGGCTGGGGCTAAAGACTAATAACCCAGAAGCTTATTCTCCTCAACAACGGTGCTGTGGCCTTCCTCGGAGCCTGGGCCCAAGGAAGGGTCACGACGCCGCTGGATGGACCATGCCACCAGCCTATACGCCTATTGACAAAGGCCCACCTTACCTGGCAGAAGGCCACTGAAATTGCAAAGGAAGCCCCACAGCTCAGTGCATCAACCAGAGTGCATAAGGTGTCACAAGAACCTACCCACAAGATAGTGGGGAGCTGGGAATGTTACCACTGTGGAAAGCTGGGTCACGATACGTCGGGATGCTGGTGTAAAGACCTAGTGTGTTGACAGTGTGGCAAAAAGGGACACATTGAGCATGCCTGC
>ML675611.1:2627655-2674239 GCA_007922155.1 Mesoclemmys tuberculata
GGTAGAGCAGACTCAGGATGATCAAAGTGACACCCAGTCAGAAGAAGTGTCGTTCCATGTCTTATCCATGGCAGTTGGCTCGCATGACTACTGGGTAACTCCGATGTTGGAAGGTAAACCCGTATGCATGGAACTGGACACAGGTGCAGCAGTCTCGCTGATCTTAGACACTCTGTATAAGGGGAAGCTAAAGCATCTCCTGCTTAAGCCAACAAAAATTGTTCTGAAGACGTACACTGGAGAAGCTGTACCCATGGTGGGCACGGAGTGTCCCGTCACTAAGTCAGTGGAGCTTTGGCCGAAACACATAACACACAGCAAGTGCAAGCTCAGCTGGACCGTAGTTGGCTTCCCTTGGACTTCTCTCTCCCACCCTCTCCCTCGAGCACTCCTGGGGCCAATCACCTCCATTGGGGTCGCTGGGGTAGAGAGTGAGTGGGAGTCCCACAAGGCACTCACCGTCAACCAGCAGCAGGTCCGGAAACAGTTTGGGGTCCTTTGCGGAGGGCAGTTCCTCTAGGTCCCAGGGTCCGTGTGTCTCCTCTGGCTCACCAGGGGTTGGTTGCTTGGGTAGCTCCTCCAGGTCCTCAGGCAGTAGGCAGCTCCAGCAGCTCCAGCTCCAGTGGGATCTGGGGGTCTCCAGCAGCTCATCCGGTACAGGCAGCTCCTCCAGATCCTCAGGCCCCACACCATGGGTATATCCAAGCATGTCCTCTGGATAGCGGATGGGTGTGGCCGTAGGCTCTAACACCAATGAAGAGGCATCCTTTTCCCTTTGCTGCAGGGCTCTGAGTGAGCAGGCAGGCCTGTTTTATAGGCCTAGCTCCGACTATCTGCTTCCGATCAGGTGTTGCCTTTCTAGGTTCAACCCTCATGGAGGGTTTGGCTCTCCCTTGGTGTCAATCTCCGAGGGAGACCACACCTCCCCGCTACACTGCTAAATTGCCACTGTTTGTGGTGGAAGGCAATTACCCAGCATTAATAGGAAGGTCATGGCTGAGGAAGATTTGGCTGGACTGGGCAGAAGTGCACAGTTTGGCTAAAGAGGAAACACCTGTGACAGCTGTATTAAAGAAACATGCTGCTAAAACCACTCCATGAACTCCTCAGCTAGAACAAGGTCTGGAAGTGGACTGAAGCCTGTGACGTTGCATTTAACAAGGCTAAATGCGCATTGCTAAATTCAGAGGTTCTGACTCATTTTGCTCCATTCTTACCTCTATAGTTGGCCTGCGATGCCTTCCCTTATGAAGTGGGCGTTGTCGTGTCATACATTATGCCTTATGACATTGCTTTTGCCTCATGCACCTTAAGCAAAGCAGAAACTAACTATGCCCAAATTGAATGTGAAGCACTGGGAATCATTTTCAGAATTCAGAAATTTCACGAGTAGCAGTTTGGATGGAAGACCACACTTCTCACTGATCATCGACCTTTCACAACAATTTCTGGACCACACGCCATGGTCTGCTAGTCATCTGCAACGATGGGCATTGGTGCTTTCCTCACACACACGAGATCAAATGTCAGAAAACGACTCTGCACTACAATGCAGATTGTCTCTCAAGACTGCCTTTACCAGTTAAGCATCAAGATATTGGCCAGAAAGAAATCTTCTACTTTGAACAGGTAGAGAACACACCCATCACTGCTACTCAAGTAAAGAAGGCAACTCATGTTGACCCAGTACTGTCCCAAGTTATGGACTTAGTGATGCAAGGAACATCTCTACAGGTCTCTCATGTTCCACCCAACCTTCTTCCCTACATGTCCAGGACGGTGAACTATTAATCCATTCGGTTGCTTGTTGTGGGGGATGTGCATCATTATTCCACCACTACTGAGAGCACAAATGTTATAATAGCTACATTCAGGCCACTGTGGAATAGTGTGCATGAAAGAAATTGCACAAAGCTATTTCTGATTGCCTGGCCTGGACAGTGCCCTGAAGAGAAGGCAAGATTGTCCTTCATGTCTTTGATGAACAAGCCGCAGTTGGCACCCTTACACTCATGAGACTGTCCTGAAAACCCCTGTCAGTGTATTCACGTTGACTTTGCTGGCCCATTCGAAGGAAGTTTGCCCTAGCTTGAAACTATGCTTTTGGAGCTAAATAGGTCCTGGCTACCGTCAACACACAGGATCCGTTTCCTACACTGTCCAGCCTGCAGATAATCTCACCTGGCAATGGCATGTTTCCAGGTCAATTGTTTCCAGGTCATACATGTCCCAAGGAAACATCTCCAGTTGAACTGCCTGACCTCACCATTACTGCAGGTGAGATATCATCCAGTCAAGAGTCACCATTCCTGAGTCCCCTTCTCTAGCCACCTCTGCAGCAGATACCGAACCCTCCCCTGTTCGAGCACATACAGCAGCCTCACCTGGTTGAGCTACAAGTCCTGAGCCCACTGTTAGACCCACACCAATAACACCTTCCGATGCAAGAACACCAGAAGGCCACCGTAATCCACCTAGAGAGGGAAGGCCTCCTCAGTGACTGTATCTTAATCTAGGGCGAACCCACATTCTGGGGCAAAATAATCCCTGGTGTTTAGCCAGGAACTGAGGCAGTGCACCCTCAATCCCTAGTTCAGTGATTGTTGTGTTAAATGGGCGTTTTCATTAAGGAGGGAGGAATATGTTGTGTATTTTATGTCTTGCCTTACTGCCAAGGCTGGCATAGCAACAGAGCCCAGCTTCTTGCCACAGCAATAGCGTTAGACTAGTAGGGGATAGCTCAACCAGCCCTGGCTGGTTTTAGTGTTAGTTCAAAGACGACTTTCCATGGGTTTGCGTCTCTCTGTGATCCGTGCTGACTTCTCTCTGAATACAAGGACTTTCCAAGGCTTTAACATAACACGGAGGGACTAGGGCAGGAAAAGAAAACCAACTAAGAGAGTCCTCTAGGGAGCCACAGAAAGTGGGAAAGAACAAACAAACGGGGGGAGAGCAATGAGGGGAGACAGATGGATTGCTGTGGGGGCTGCAGGGCAAAATGAAAGAGTGGGGTCCCACCAGTCAGAAGCAGCTACAGGGGAGGGAGAGCAAGGCCAAGGAGGGGAAGGACGGTATAGCCATGAGCACTTGTTGGCAGAAGCGGCGGCAGTGGAGCGCCCAGCAGGAGCCAGCAGAAACCAAGCAAGGAGAGGCACCAGTAGCAGTGGTTGAGGTGGCAGGGACCCCTCACGCCCCTCCTCCCTCACTGGAGGGCAGGCCAGCAACCCCTAGGCACCAACAGCCATGGGGGCTACCAGCAGGCAGGGGGACAGTCTGTCTGGGGCGGTGGAGAGGACCTGGCAAGCGCTAGAGCAGTAGCAGAAAGGCCTGTGCTCTGGGCCTTGCAGCCCCACTCCTGCAAGAGAGTGCTCGAGGGCCCATGTATCTGCCCCAGGATCAGCAAGTCCCTTTTCCTGAGCAAGGGTTACTCCAGGTTAATTAACACACCTGGAGCCAATCAAGGCCCCACCCAGGACTTGTTAAAAGCCTCCCCTCCAGAGAACAGATGTGGCTGGAGTTGTGGGAGTGAGGTGAGCTACCAGGGCATGTGAACAGGCAAGATGCTGTCAGAAGCCAGGAGGGTTATGGAGAAGGAGCAGGATTCTGGTAGGAGAGAGCCCTGCAGGTACAAAGACGGGGGGAGGGAAAAACCCCTGCCTGAAGAGGTCAAAGGACCTTTCCCAGGCCTAAGGGAAGAGACCCTGCCAGAAAGGGAAGATTGAACTGGACATTTGGTTTGGCACCACTGTGCCCAGTGGGGCTGTCAGGGATCAAGAGCCTTCCTTGGCAAGGAGGCCAGGAGGGGCCCCTTCCGAGCAGGGTATGAACCATAAGTCAAGGAGCTCGTGGAAGTAACCCAGGGAAACCAGCAGTTTTCCTGAAGGCACAGCATGAGGCTGCTACTTGTAGGGTCCCTGGGTTAGGACCTGGACTCAAGGGTGGGACCGGGCCCCCTGCCACAGGCCATTCACTGGAGGGACAAGAGCCCCAGTGAAGAGGAAAGGGCCTGTGAGAACCAGAGACAGGACTGGGAGCCAGCCGGGATTGACAATGTTAGAGCAGCTGTATTACCCTCCCCCACCACTAGAGGGTGGAAGGACACTAAGGGGTGAAGCAGTTCCCTGACCTACTGTGAGAAGGAAACGCTGGACCCACCAAGGTAGAGGAGCTTTGTCACAAGTGGTACATGTTTTATATAGGTAACCTACTTGCAGGGCGATTTTGCTTGAAGTCCATCTAAAAACAGTTAATTCTTAAAACAATTTGTGTAGAATACGTTTTCAGCAAAATGTAGCAAAACTGCTATGGAAGATATACATGCAAAATTGGCTAACGGGGTTGCATTTAATATATAACATTTGATGTGTATATATAGAGAGAGACAGACAGACAGACTATTTAACTTAAGGTAAAATTGAGCGTTTTCACTAGCCTAAGAAATATATATATTTCCTGATCTAAAGCCCATTGGCAATGAAAAGACTCCCATTAACTGTAGTCAGTTTTAGATCAAGCCTACCTGTTCTATTCAAGGCATGTCAAACAGTTATGTTTGTTTTCATACATTGCAAGATAGCAGATCCAATCAAAATAAAAAAGGTTTTCAAGGACATAACACATTTCATGTTGTCCTCCGCTTAACTCAAAACTAGTTTCTGGCTCCTTCAGTCCTCTCTGCCACCCACTCCTTCTTTACTAAGGCTTAGAAGAGCTAAGGTTTTTGATTGGTCAAATCATGAGTGTCTGCTTCTTCTCTCCACAGCTTGCGAGCTAATCCAATGCTGCGGAGACTTCAGTTCATGAACCTCCTCCACGGAAGCAGAAGTGTTGTTTATACGTCTATGAACATGGACCCTAAGTGCTTTTCAGATCACAACACGTCGTCATCTGAATGCTTTACAAGTACTAACCCTGGAAAGTAATAATAATAATAAATACAATGCACAAAACTTAGCCCCAGATCCATAAAGGACTTAATGTGTGCAACACTTAACTTTTAGATGTCTTGAAAATTACTTGATCCAGATAGCCTGAGAGTTAGGCATTTAAGCACCCTATGAGGAGAATTAGGCACCTAAGGTCCACAAAAGCTATCCTGCTGGGTGAGGAGCCACATAAGCTAGCCAACAGCAGATGCCAAGGACAGAGGCATGTCCTAAGACCTGCCTATCTCAGGAGGCGTCTATATGTACTTGTGATCCAGGGCCAAGAAACCCGCTCCTGGATTCAGGCAGCTGGCATCCAGGTGTCCCGACATGAGTGCCCTAACCACCAAGCTATGGGGTCTTTCTCCCGCTCTTATGCATCCAATGATTGTTTTGCGTGTTTATTCAAAGGAGAACAGCTTCAACGGGAGGAGTCAAGAGAGCTCCAGGCCAGAGTATCCCACAGCTTAGTGATTAACACACTCTTCTGAAACACAGCACACCTTGGTTCATACTCATCAGGCAGAAATGAATCCAGATCTCCCACATCTCAGCTAAGTGCTCTAACCACTGGGATCAAAGTCATATAAGGGAAGCACCACCGCCATCTGTGCCTGGATTTTGAATGGTCCTGGTAGGCAGCCTCAGAAATACTGGGGCTTAGGCATGAGCTAGGTATCTGTATGTTGGAGTAAGGCACCATGTGCATAAGCAGAGAGAGAAACGCAGATGCCTGGGGAACTTTACAGCAAACTTCTCGGTGCTGAGTGGGTTTAGGTGCCTACAGAGTTTTGTGGATTGAAGTTGCTCCTAAATCCTTTTGTGGTTCTGGCTTTTATTACCCACCTCACTGAAAACTTTCCCCTGTAAATGAAGCCACATCACTAAATCCTGGGAGGAACATCAAATGTGAAATAATGAGTATACAGGTGTTAGTAAGATTAGAGAAGCTGCTCCAGAAGAAACGGCATCTCAACATCTCATTTAGAAGGCAGGTTATCTTTATTCCCGTTAACTGCTTAATTGAAACACCAACTCTCCAATATTTGCAGCCCTCTGATGTCAGTTTGCATGCATCTTTTCAAAGAGATAGCAGTCACATTCCACAGGGTTGGTTTTTTTGTTCTTAGAGAACTCTGGTAAGTTATTCATTCTTTACGCTGTTCATTAAATTGAAAGAAATTATAGCAACTGTAGGAAGGGGGGATGGGGAATTTGTAGTCATGGTATTTGGGATAGTAGTTTGCAATAAGAGCAGCAAAATGCTTCCCAGCGAAGCACACCAAATGCAATAAACCGTGGCTGGGAAGAATGTCTCTTCAGCACTAAAGCCAAATCCTGCATTTCTCCCAGATAAGATTCTGACTGGTTTCACTGGAGTTTTCCCTAGTATTCATGGCTGGCGTAGCCCGTGCCATAAAAGGAGTTTTCTGAGTAACACTGCGTGCACCAAGACATGGAATTCAATATTTATTAGATTTTGTATGATAGACTAATCAAAAGATAATAATACATAGGGTCTCAGATCTCATCACCAGGCAGGGCTAGGAGAGAGATACGTTGAGCACCTTTGTTTCTTCATCTGTGGTGATGTGAAGAAAATTCTGGCTAGAGTGAACCAGCCTCCGTTACATTGATCTTTCTCTATGGGAGTCTGACTTTGACCCTTAACACATCCCCTGCACTGTCGGTAATTCCCAGTCGATCATCTCAGATATACAATTATGCTTCCCCACAACACTAGCCCCTCCACATCCCTCAGCTGTTTAACACGGAGGTGAAATTGTTTAGGTATTCTACACCTGCTTTACCCACTGTCTGCTGCAGAGATAAGAAGTTCCTTCTACGCAGGTCTGGAAGGAGAAACAATTAGGGTACGTAGTTATAATTTTGACCAAGAAGCCACCCATCAACAGTTCACACAAAGGATTAGTGGTGCCGCACAATGTTCAGTCCCACACATAACATACCTACTAAATGCAAAAATAATTGACATTCCACACACTGCTAAATGAGACCAATGAAGCACTCAGGAATCAGAAAGGGTGAAAATTAAGGGCAAATTTGCAGCCTTAATTTCTGCCCCCTATAGGACAGAGTTCCCCCGCACTCTGACAACGTGAGACATACATGATCATGCAGCTCACTACAGAGCGCAGCGCTGGTTTTAAAATGAGCCCAACACTGACTGGGAAGCTCTCCAAGGATGCGATCAGTGCCATGTATGCACCACACTATGGTGTCATGGGATCTAGTTCTGATCTCTCTACACTCAGCTTAATCCAGAAGTCAGGGGAGTTACAGCAGCACAGAGGTGATACGAGATCACAAGCAGACCCTCAATGTCACATTTCAGTATCCCCAGTTACCCAGAGCACTAACGTGCAGCTCCTCCCGACCTTGCTTGTTTGCAGGGAAGTTATGGGTCTCTCAAGGGTACAGGGCCAACAAATCCAGACCAGGTTTGTTCTCATTTATCAGTCACATGGAAACCTGCAGGATTCACTCCCCATGGTCAGTCCCCAAATTAAACGTCTCTCAGGACCCCCTCTGCCCCTGCACCACCATGCTTTGCAGTCTGCTAGGAGGTCAGTATCCTTGTCCTTTCTGCTCCGCTGTGATGTCAGACTGTCCCCTTTACTTCTTCCCTTGGGCAATGCCGTACAGCCTCCGTTCACGTGAGGTTCTGAGACAACTTACATTGAATGTTATCGACAACAAGGGGGTTGTGCTACCCCAGCAAGCCTGCAATCGCTGACTTAGTGACTGTGCCATAATGCAAACGTCCCAGAAGGTAAATTTACGTTGTGGGCTCAACATTAACTGTTGTAGTTCCCAACCCCTCCCCCCACTCAGCTGCCAACTCTCCCTGCAAGCACCAGAAGTCCCTACCGTACCTAAATTCCTGTGGGTAAATAAGTCCTAACACCACCCAACTGCCCATCATCACTCACACCTCAGCCAGATTCTCACACTCGGCATTCCCTCTCTCTCGCCTGCCTGGCCTGGCCTGGTCGGTGCCCTCAGAGCATGCCTACGCCACAGCGAAACAGCAGAAACGATGCTGGTGGCCATGTCCAGTGGTTAACACACTCACCAGGGCATGGGGGACCCATGTTCAAATCCCCACTCTGACTTATTTGGTGCATGAACTTGGGTTTCCCCTAGCCACAGAGCTGCTGTAGGGAAGGGGACTTTTAGTCTCTCCTATTGAAACTATTCCACTTTGTACAATATATTCAAATACTAATTGGAGTGGGGACTGGAAGCCTGGTCTCCCAGATGAGGGCCCTAACCACTAGGACATATGGTCATTCTCACTCCCTCTCAGGCTCAGTGGCAATTCCCCACTCAGCCTGTTGGGAATCTAAATTGGATTCACAAAGTCTTGCACATTGTATAAGGAGCCTAACCCAGGTCTGTGGAGTCCACGAGGCACTAAGCACCTCAAAGCTTGGCGTCACGATGCTGAGTATTGCAAAGTCGAATACCCGTTGTGCATCTAGCCCTTAGTTCTTTGCATTTATGATCTATTCCTGATGTAGCTGTCATTGCACTATTATTTTGGTCGAAAAGCACTGAGAGGTGCCTATTAATAAAGGAAAATAGGACTTGCAAACAAAATAGCTGGTGTATTGCTCCACATACATGTTTTCCCTACTTCACTTAACCATACCTCAATCTTAAAATTTGCTACTGTCACACATGGCCCGTCAAGATGTGGAACAACCATGTTTTATTTCATGTCATACCTTAATTTATAACTAAGGGTTTTAAAACATAAATTTCACTGTGTGAATTAAATAAAACAATTACAAATACTGAAAAGGAAATTTCATCACATGCAACCACAAACTCTCCCCAACACACAGGTCTTCAGCGAGGCAGATCCCTGGACATACAGATCAGCTAAGAATTCTACAATGTATGCTACCGAGGTAGCTGTGACCCTCTGTGTAGACCAGCTCTGAGAGGGGATTTGACATACTGGAGGTTTATAATATCTCTTTGCTAGACACCAGTGGACTATCAGCTATCAGGGACCTTGGGTTCTATCCCTGGCCATATGATGGGAGTGTGGAGCAGTGACTACAGTGGGGCTAACCCAAGCATGGAAATTAGTAGTCAGTAAGAAAGGCTGTGTGGCTGAGTCCTTGCCTACGCTGCAGAGTTTTGCCGATGCAGGTTACACTGATGACCAAAAAGCGCTATAATTACATCGCTTTTTCATGTCCACACAACGCTCCTTCTGTCAGCAGAGTGCATCCGCAGTTGGTGCTCTAGCATCTATGGTGAGAGCAGTGCATTACTGGTAGCTATCCCACTGTGCAACTTACCACTTTCTGCAGCTAGGAATTGTGGGAAGGCAGAGTGGATCACAGTGCATCAAGAGTGTGGGGTCAACGTCCCATGATGCAGTTTCTTCTGTCCCATCATTGCATGGGTTTTCAATGTGTTTTGTATAATTTTTTCAGTGGTCCCTGTTTACTGTACACCCGCCATCTCCAGCTGAAAGGATGGATCCTGCACTGCTCTCCACTGTTATGAATACATCATGGATGGTCATACAGTATATCATGAACTCTCAATGTGGACAGGAATCAGAAGTGCCTGACCTGTTGTGTGCCATGGAAAGAAACACCAGATTTCTTTGAGCATTCATGGAGCATCTGCACATGGGGGTGGACCATTGCTTTTGGGCTCAGGAAACAAGCACTGAGCTGCGGGATCACATTGCTATGCAGGTCAGGGATGACAAGCGGTGGCTGCAGATCTTTCAAATGCTTGGCCCTGCCCTGTGGTGGAAGGAGACCAAAATGAGAGCTGCCCTCTGAGTGAAGAAGTGTGTGGTGATCGCTGCACCTCCAGCTGGCAACTCCAGACTGCTACCAGTCAGTCACAAATCAATTTGGACTCAGGAAGTCCACCGTTGACACTGTTATCACAAGGGTGCAGGGACATTAATCACATTATGCTATGAAATAGTGGATGGCTTCGTAGCAATGGGATTCCCTAACAGCGGCAGGGTGATAGATGGCACATATATCCCAATTCTGTCCCCGCGCCGTCTTGCAATGGAGTATCTTCAGGAACAGTGCCCTATACAGAAAGCCACAAGCAGGGACTTACTTTCTAGAGCAGACATTCCCAATGGGGAATGCTGAAATGCCCACAGTGATCCTGGAAGACCCAGCCTACTCCCTTCCTGCCATGGCTCATGAAGCCTTACATGGGAAACCTGGGCAGCAGCAAGGAGCGCTTCAACAATAGACTGAGCAGGTGCAGCATGACCTTAGAATGTGCGTTTGGCAGGCTAAAAGCTCGCTGGTGCTGTCTTCATGGCAGGTTAGATTTAAATGAGGAAAATATTCCCCATGGTCATAGCAGCCTACTGTGTGTGCCATAATATTTGTGAGGCTAAGGGGGAAAGTTTCCTCCAGAGTGGAGCATGGAGGTGGATCACCTGGTGACTCATTTTGAGCAGCCAGATACCAGGGCTATTGAAGGGGTACAACGGTGAGCTATTTGAATCAGGAAGACCTTCAAGCACCATTTTGACAATGAGCACTAGTAATGTGTCTTTCTATACAACACTCTGCCATGCTTTGTTAACTTGCTGCCTTGCATGAAAATTTTGATGACTCCTGACTGGGATTTGTAGTCTGCAAAGGTGGAAAGAACAAAGTAGCACTGCCAAGGAACTTTCAGCAGAGGATTGGCAAATACCTCCAGGAAACTTTCCTAGAATTCTCTCTAGAGGTTTCTCATGAAATCTCAGTGTGCATTAACACACTTTTCTACTGCATTGCTTAGCTGCACAGGAGAACGTGAAGCACACATAAACACAGCTAGTTTTGTACATTTTATATCCCTTCACCCTCTTGTAGAATATAACAAAGCTCTACCTCATATACCAAGCAGCATCAACTCAAAAAGATCACTTACCAGAGCTCGTCTCTCCTGCATCATGCGTGCCAGAGCTGGAGGTCTGGGATTGGCTCAAACTCTATGGAGTCAAGAAGAGGTCCTGGCTTCCCATGGTACCAGATGACCCTGTTGCCTGTCCCATCTCATCCTCCAGCTCGACCTCGTCGTCCACAGCTTCGTCCTTGTGTCTGCTGTTGCCGTCTCCACTCCCACTGAAGTATCCACAGAATTCTTGGCGGTGGAGGTGGGGTTGCCACCCTCAATGGATGGCATCCAGTTCCTGATAGAAGTGACAGGTCTTTGGCACAGTACCAGAGTGATGAGTTGACACCCTGGCTTTCCAGAATGCCTGCCTCAACGCTTTTATCTTTGCATGGCACTCATAGGCATCAGTTCATAGCCCTTCTCCAACATGCCACAAAAAATCTGACCCTAGGTATCGAAGTTCCTAGGGCTGGAGAACAGCTGGGACTGCACAGCCTCCTCTCCCCACAGACTCAGCAGATCCAACAACTCTGGTGTGCTCCAAGGAGAAGAGTGTTTGCTGCATGGTGCCACCCTGGTCAGCTGGGAAGAGGTGATGTGAGTTCCCCATGCTGAACAAACAGGAAGTGGAATTGCAAAAATTCCCAGGCCATTAAAGGGGAAGGAGTGGACACCTGTGTACCTGGGTGCAGAACTGCAGACTTTGAACTGCTGACCAGTGCAGTCAGGATGGGCATTGTGGGATGCTTTGTGGAAGCCATTTCTGGTGACATAATCAAACAAAGTGTCTACATGGACATGTTGTCTATATAACTTTGCTGCTAAAAGCTCTACACCTCTCTTCGAGGTGGTTTTATTTTGTTGGCAATGCAGGAGGATTTTGTAAGTGGAAGGAGCACTGTAGTATGTAAACCTCCACTGTTTTTTCAACAAAAGATTACTTTTGTCAACAAAACTCTGAAGCGCAGACAAGGCCGAAAACTTGTGTGTGCCGTATTAGATATGGGTTCTATTCCCAACTCCACATAAAATGAACTTCTGCAGTCTCCATTAATTTATTTATAAAAGGGGGATACCTAATAGTTGACTGCCTTCTAGGGTTGGGATACGAGGCCTTGCTTAGTAATATGGGAGATGATGTGCATGGAAACATGAGTCATAGTCAGAGGAGTGCCTGAATCAGTCCATTGTCTCCAAGGTCACAGGTTACGTGACATAGAATTGGTATTTAACAAATTCATGAGATCAATAATCTCTCACTGTCCGATAAAATACAGCCATAGTACTTCATAAAAGTGATAATTAACTCCATTTTGGAGATGGGGAAAAGAGCCACAGAGAGGTTAAACAACTTGCCCAAGGTCAGAGCAAGTCATAAGCAGGTCTAGTAATAAAATCCATCTCTCCCAAAGAATTTCCATTACACTGCTTCCCTTCATTGGGCCATCTGTGTCTCCTTCAAAGGAGAAGAGGAAGATGACAGTCTAAAATTAAACCTTTTACTACTTGTTTGAACTTTTCTTACTCCCCTTTATTTCAATGATACCATTATCTTCCCACTTTACTGCCTATTTCATTATTTACATTCTTCTTTTCATTCACTAGTCACATCTTTTTTTCAGGTTTTTAACTTACTGCTATAAGTAAGCTTTTTCTCTAACAATCTAAAAAACTAAACCTATTCTGTTGCAAAAAAGAAACATGCACTTAGTTATCCCAGAAGATATTTTGTTACTCTCAGTAACTATGATTGGGAGTTTATATAATGGAATCCATCTGCCTTTTCTTCATACAGCTTGATCTTTCATAACATTATTGACCTTTGTTCTCTTGCCTTTTCTATCTTTTGTTCTAATTTGCTCGAGTTCCTGTCGCTATAAATTTAAATGTATTTTATTTTCCACCTAGAGAGAAAAGCCTTTACAGAAGAAATGTCACGTGTAGGGCTTGTATTTTTAGCAAGACTGTTTTCTGTCCCTCTTTGGTTCTCATATAATGATTGAGAATCAACTTCAGAATTTTCTTTTTAATGCCCCAAAATACTGTAGATATTCCCTCCCTTTCTTAGCAGCCCACCCCGCAATATTAGGGAGCTTAGTTTCTGAAGCATGCTTGGATCAGATTGCCAATTTGAACACTAACAATGAAGTGCACAGCCTGTGTTGCTGCAATAACTAATATATTGTTGCGGTCAGACAGCTAAATAAGTAAAATAGAATCAGGAAGTGCTGAACTCTAAGCTCCTAGAACAACATTAACTCAGCTGCATTGCGCACATGTAGGCTTTCCTATTCCCCCCGATCCAAACCACAATGAAGTCAAGGGAAAGGCTCCCACTGAGTCCAGTGAGATTTGGATCAGGCCCATAATGGACATATTAGTAGACATTTATTTTGTATGTCTTGACTTCTGAGACCAAATCTTAAATTAGGTAATTAGATGAAAGAAACTGCCGTACTAAAGCCTCATAGACCCATGCACTTAGCATCATCTTCAAAAGTAATGAAACTCATAATGATACTAGCCAATAGGCCTATACAGTTAAAAGCGTCAGACCCAATGTCACTTCACTCAACAGAAAGAAAATCAACACTGCTCCATGTACCAAAACACAACGCAAAACAAAAATCGAGCTTTCAAATCAGGAGGGTGTGGTCTTAGAGAAAAGAGGAAATATAGTCACCACTGTCCTTAAACATTCCAGTAAAACTGTACTGTCCATGCACCAGCATCCAAGGTTGATGAAATATGTAACAGGTCTAAGTCAAATAACCTCTATAAAGATTAATAAGATCATGAGAGATGCCTTCCAAAGCAGCCTCTCAAACATGGTCTTACTAAAATCTAGTCTGGAACATCCTATAAAACACACAACAAGCCAGAGCCACAGACATTGCCAGTATATTATATTGAAATGCTAACAGAGATGGGGCAATAGTAAAACAATGGTTCTCGGTGGAGGAGACGTTTTCAGTAAAACTTTGATAGGAGATTTCAGTTTCTTTAAACTTGGGCTACTGCCAAAAATCATTAGGAATCTAGACATTAATCGTCAACCTCAGACAAACTCCTGTATTCTGCCAAATATTATGATCTCTGGGGATATTAATGGGTGTGAAATCCCTTTGAACAGTGAGGAAGAGGAATCTCCAGCTCCTTATATTTCTGACTGTAACTGAACGAGGGATTCACTAAATGTTTTGCCACCCTGACTGGTAGCCACATTCTCAGAATGTTTAGCTTGTGAAATAGTAACAAGTGAGTGGTGAAACACCATCTACATACGATGGGAGAAGTAGAATCTCACCTTGCGAGGCAGCGAATGCTTGCTAACAGGGCAGCTGGTTTGCCCTTATGCTGAGATTTGCTTCCAAGCGCCACTATTTATTAGTTCAGGCTCACGACATCCCTGTTAGCTAAGGATGCACAGTTACCCTGTTTCATAGCGCAGCTGGCCCAGTTTTGCAGATGATGAACACGTGTACAAAGGGGTAAAGCCATTTGTTTAAGGTCATGGGGTGTGTCTGTAGCCACATCTGGAACTGAACCCAGAACACCTGGGTTCCACTCCAGCAGTGTCAGTTTAATGCACAGGCATATGGGGCCTGTGCCCAGGGGCCCTGGCCAATTAAGAGTCCTGAAACCTGGGGGAGGCGCTGGTGCTGGAACTGTGGCCCCACCCCGGCTCGTCCTCTCCTCCCTGGGCACCACCCATGCTCCTCTCCCTTTGAGGCCCAGCCCTGTGGCCAGGCTTCAAGCCACAGCCAGGCTGTGGTAACAGCTGCCCAGGGAGCACAGACCACTGTGGGGGCCACGGGTTCGCCACCTGCCACGGGTGGGAGTCTGGGGTGCCTGAGAGCAGCGCCCGGCCTGTGTCTCTGTCCCCTGGGCTGCACCACTCAGGGCAGGTGGAGAATCCAGGGATCCCCACAACATCCTGGGCTCCCTGGGCACCTCTTACAATTACCCAGCTCCGACTTCCAGCCTGGCCGAGGAGCTCAGCCTCAGAGAGAGAAAAAGAGCAGGGGCAGAGACCCCATGGTGATGGTGGAGACCAAGGACCACCTCAGCACCCACCTCCCCCCCAGGAAGAGACTGGTGCTGTTATCAGGGACTGCGCTTCATGGTGGGGGAGATGATCACCTTATCACTCCCTACTACTGCCACTCCACACTCGCCCGAGGCTACTATGCCCATGTTAAAAAGTGGGCAGGCATGGCTCCTCCTGGCCCCCCGATCCAGCGCCCCTGGGTCCCTGTGGATCCCAGTACATCTTAATCCATCTCTGCACCCCAGAGCCTCTCTCCCTTTTCTTCATACCTGCACAGGGTCATTTGTTCTATTGAACATTGACACTGCAAGAGTACGATCATTTTTACCAGCATCCCCCATATCCGCATACCACATATCAGCCAAGTAGATAGAAGACTCATCTGTCCTTCGTGACCCGAGTCCCTCCTCCCACCCCAGTGAAAAGCTATTGTGTAACATACATGTCTCTTCTGCGCTCTCTTTTCGGTCCCTTTTGTTGGACAGCAGCCTAGTCGCATACACATTATATATTCTGAGCAAGATGCACTGACTGGTCATCCTGGCTTCCGTCCTGGTGAAAATACTCATCTGCAGGTTAGGAGTATTTCAAGACACCCTGATGTGTAAAGTGAAGTCCGTTTCCCTCCCATACCAGCTATCCCAGTAATTGGATCTGAGCTGGTGCCATGCGGAGGGCTTGAGGAGACAAAAGTACTCTCCAGGGCCAATGAGTACAGTTGATATGTGACAATCCACCCACTTTACTGTGCCAGGCAGTCGGCAAACTACGACTGTGCCCCTCCCTGGTCATGCTTTGTGCCAGAGTTGTAAACACCCCAGCACAGCCAATCTCCCTGCGATTCCCCAGCACAAGCTCTAGGAGGGCTTCTTTGGGAAGAAAGGTCTCTGCCCCACAGATGATTTTCTCCATTTTGAAGAGGCCCCACACCATTCAAAGGAGTGGAGCTGGAGGAGAAAGCAAATTAAGAGCCAATTAAAAAAGCCTCTGGTATGCATGGAAACCTTACAAAGGGTTTGTGCACAATTATGCATAAGGCATGGTGTTACTTATTGAAGAGAAACCAATTATTTAGTTCCGCTGCATTGCCTACAAATAATTTACAATCAATAACAGGAAAGGAATCTATGGAACCAGGAGAAAGGAAATTTCATGAAGAGGCTCATTAATGAATGCGAGGTGGCAAACACATGAGTAACATTTCTGGAGCTAAAAGCTATAAAGGAAATGAAAGTAACAGAACCTGCAATTAAATGAACAAATTAAATTAACACCTGATCCAACAGTCATGAACATAAACGGCAAGATTCACACTTCAGGCAGGCAGGAAGCTAGAGAAGCACTACATCATCAACGGGTAACATTCAAGTATCCAGTGGGACTGGGGAGATGGGGAAAACTACATACTATATCAGCTAATAGAAACTTGAAGCAGGCCAAGGAGACCAGCCACGTGAACCGGAGAAGACACATTCTGTAACTGCTGATTCATAATAACCAACTCCCACAGCCAGAGGCTATAGGATAAAGCACCTGCTGACATGGCGGCCAGAGGGCCAAAAACACCCATCTGCCTGGTGTGAGGAAGAGTGGTCAGGTATGGGAGCCACCAAGAGGAACATTAGGAGGTGCTGGGGAGCAGGAGCTGGGTGGACTGAGATGTACAGGAGTATATGGAAAGGTTGGATATGTTCAGTGGTGGGATGAGTAGAAATTGATGGGTGGTTATTTTTAGGGGAAGAGGAGAGGGGAAGGTATTTTACCTCAGGAACATCAGCATGCATCACCCAATGTGGCAGCACATTGTTTTTTGACTAAGCTGTCCCAGCTTTGCAGATAGCCAATACACCAGACCACAACTGAATTACCCAATAAGACCAGAGATCCATTTCAGTAATGAAGACACCAGGCCAGGTTTATTGCCAACAAAGCACAGTAAAAGGTGCCCTACACGTGCTACAAATACACTGAATTCATGTATGCCTATGAAAATGGACTAGCTTAGTAAACGGTGGGACTTTCCATTCCTTACTCAGCCGGACAGACACTCCCTTTGAGACCCTCTTTAATACACTGATACAAACAAGTTGCATAGCTGCCACCCTCTGATGTGGTAAAATACCACCTGTTACCTTGGATTGGATGGTTTGATTAACACATCCCTATTTTACACATTATCATCCTGACCTTAAAGCAGGGTCAGTGTGTCCGTGTTATTTCTGGGGAGCTAATTTGTGCCATTCCTGGTGTTGGGATATTCTGATACCAGCTTTCTGGAATGTGCTTGCTGAGTGTTGTGCCTAGCGCTTCTTTAGAAATGTGTGTTTTTGCACTACCAGCTCAGTTCTTGCCTGTTTCTGTGAATCTGCATGTAGGTTCAGAACCTCACTTCTGCTAACTTTGCTTTATAATAGCAGGGCTTGACTACTACTTTAGCTCCGGCTTCAGGCCTGGCTTTTTATCCTGGCCTCATGTTTCAGGATCTCACTTTCCAGTATAGGCGATGCCTGTCAAAATTCTGGAAGCACACCTGATATGCCTAGTTCAGCTCTTGCTGCCTCTAGCTTCTACCATCTCAGCCATAATTCCCAATTACACAAGTTCGATAAATCGTGAGTTGTACAATAAAAATGTTTTGATAATTTAGAATATCTTCAACATTAATAATCTAACCGGCATTTCCCTCTGCTCCCCTATGAAGCATCCATAATTGGTCATTTAATCATCTGCTTCATTCACAAATTAGAGTCAGTGTTGGGTGTGTTTCTGGGAGGCTTGTGCAACCTTAACACAAGCATTTCCATCGAGGAAGATGAAGGGATTCATAGTAGCAGCAACTCAAAGTGAAAAAAGTATTGAACTAAAAGCCAGTGTGTCCATAAGGTATAAAACATGCTGATGCAAGCTAAAAACTTAAGCAAGGGGCAGCTCGGGGAGGATTTACAGCAAACTTATTTCATTCACCTTTGCTTTGAAGTAACCACCTTCCCTTTCATTTATAACAAGGAATTTAATAGAAAAGGTAATTTCATGGGACTTTGCTTCCTCATCTTGGATTACTTGACACATAAAGACTTAATTAGGGACAAAGGTGGGCAGGCTGTGGGAGAAAAGGCTGATGAAGTTAATTTACTGTGGCATGCCTAGTTCATCTCCATACAAAGCAGCTACAGTTCAGTCAGCTACTGCACAGCCAAATCATCATCCAATATGGACTCTTATTCAGTCCCTCTCACCCCTTTTATTGGATCTTATTGGAAACAGTCAGTCGTCAGTAGCAAAGCCCCATAAGTGAAACAGCAAGAGAACTGCTCTACTCAGAGGAAATATATTGAACTATTTGTCCATGAAGAGATTGTGTAGGGTGCGGGCGACTTGTAAATCAAAACAATCACCCATTCTAGAAGCCATGGCTCCAACTCAGCAAGGCACTGAAGTATACGATTAACTTGAAAGCAAGGGAGTTGTGCCTCTTTTCTCTGTATAAAATGGACATCCCTCCTTTTCACTCACCCTTCATCTGTCTTGCTTATTTAAACTGCAAGCTGTTTGGGACAGAGTCTCGTTATGGGGATGTGCAATTCTTGGGACAAATGGTGCTTCTAGATTCCACTGCAATAGAAATAATTAATAATAGGATGCAAGGCCACTGGCAACCATGCATTTCATTCCTTGTATTCAGTCTCTCTCTTTTACATAAATCTCTGACAAAATAAATAGCTAGTTAACTCAGCCCTAGTCTTGAGAGAGTTAGCAGAATGGTAACATTAATAAAGGACATAGAAAAGTCTTAGATGAACAACATCAGCGACACCTCCCTGCCCACTACCTACAGACACCTTCTTGAGTATTTGCACATGAAAATGTCACTTTTTCCACCAGCACAGGCTGCCTTTCATTCTAGCGTACCTCAAACCACATTTCATTTCACAATGAGAATTTTTCATGAACTGGTGGCTAAACTGCTCTGTATAAACTGAGACAAATACAAACCCAAATATTTAGCTTATTGTTCTTTTTTTGCATTGTGTAGCTCATTTTATTTAGTCATGAAGGAAGCAAATGAAAGGAGGGCCTGTGAAAGATTAGTCTCTGACACTACACTCTGATCCACCTGGTTATGGAGCCCATTGCAAGAACAATTGTTCACCCAGGTAAGTCCAATTGCAGAATCAGGGTTCTAGTCTGAATGGTCACTCTTCCCTCTTGAAGAGGATAAGAAAAGTCCACTATATTCCCTGTACTTGAGATAGGAAATACTGTGGCAAACTTAGCTACTACAGGTAATAATCATTCAGTTGTTAATAACCGCTATTGTACTAACTCCTTCAGTGGGCCATATCTCTTTCCCTGGCCTTTGTGGCAGTGAAAACATCATTCCTATTTTCAAACTCCATAAAATTACAAGAAAATGGCTTAAATACATAAGAACGGCCATACTGGGTCAAACCAATGTTCCATCTAGCCCAGTATCCTGACATCTAAGAGTGGCTGGTGCCAGATGCTTCAGAGGAAATGGACAGAAGAGCCATTCCTGCGTGCACTCTTGTGAGGGCTTCTGTTGTTTCAGTATTTCATAATAGGCGCTGGACAAACAAATGATATAAGCCCATTTTAAAAGGATTTTTTAAGATGCTGAAAGTATTAGCCATTCAAACCATTGCTGAATGGAACTAAAATGCAAAGGACCTTGACATTTTATGAATTTAATTTAATACCATTCTACAAAAAACCAATTATAGTTACATCATTATGTATAATAGCCATGCCTGGAAACTCAATCTCATCAACCATAAGAGGATATTGTTCAGAAAATTTCCCCAGTTTTTAGGTTCTTTCAACCTCTATGCCCTGATCCCTTCACCTCTGGGCTCAAAATAATAGCAGACGAGTGTCTTAATCCCCCGTACTGAGTTGTGCACAACACAAAAAAAGGAGAAACTAAAGAAATGAGATTATGTGCCAATATAAAAACATAGACAGGATGTTTTCAGTTTATCACCTACAGGAAATAATTTGCATTCAATCAGAGTGCTAGCAAATAAATGGAGAACCTTTATAATCTAGCATAACAGGAACACATCCAAAAGCAGCTATCCTGTAAATACAGGGCACTTTTTGAAAATTTCAACCTGAACATTGTAAACAGTGGTAAATGGGGGAACATACCATTTGCTCTGCAAAGCGGCATCTTCCACACAGCATGACTGCATATGGATGGTATGTGCAAGGTAACACTGTGGGGAGGATGCCATTTTGTAGATCATCCAAACACCAGGGGACTGCCGCAACCCCCTCAGCTCCCTTTGGAAATTGCACAGCATTAACAGCCTCCACCAGAACACTGTCCTCACCTCCATGGATGTCACCTACCTATACAGAAACAGCCCCCAGCATGATGGCATTGCTGCCTGCCTCAAATACCTACAAGATAATGAACAACACATGGAAATCCACCCCAAGACCATCACCAAACTCATCCATTTGAGCCTCACCTAGAAAAATTTTACATTTAACAAACACTACATCCAAACCATGTGAACAGCCACAGGTATTAGGTTGGATCCCCACTAGGCCAATTTCTTCATGGGCTATCTCAAGAAAGAACTTCTGGAAAAATGAGCCATACCAGAATTCATTTCATACCAGATGAAATACCAGAGATGCACTGATGATACTTTCATCCATCGTATAGATGACCTAAATTGCCTCATAGATTTCCACCAAACCTTGAACAACCACCACACATCCATTAAACTCTTTCTGGAACACTCCCACACTAGCATCAACTTAATGGACACCACAGTCAGCTTCAACAAGGATCTCTGCAGACAAATATATACAAGAAACACATGGATCTCTACACTTACCATCAGATCATGTAACCACTCCCAAACACCCACCCCAGTCTCAGTTTGTGGCAAATCTGTCCCTCCCCCTTTCGTTGCTTGTCCCTGCCCTTCCACACCCTACCTGCTTTGCCCACCTCCCGGAATTCAAATAGTAGCATTCTCCGGTAGCCAACTAGTCTGACCCTGTCACAAGAGTGAAGCCTCATAACCATACATATGATATTGCAACCAACACATTCCTCTAACAATAATATTCCGTATGGCATGAGCATTCCACAAACATCTCACGTGGCATACTTTGCATTAAGCAATACACACGTGCACTATAAGAATGCGCATGAATGCCACGCAGTCACACCATAAGGGTGTACATGGGGGTGCAGTGTGTCAGAACAGCCCAGTGGTTAGGGCATTTACCTGGAATGTAGGAGATGAATAGTCAAGTCCCTGCCCTGCCACTTTCAGACCAGGGACCTGAGCCTTCTACATCAGAAGTGAATGCTCTAACCACCAAGCTACTGGCTGGACTGGATGAATAGCTCTCTCTCTCTTGTCCCTTCTCCCGGCCCCAACCTCCTAGACTTGAGAAACTTTCCCAACAAAAGTTTCACCTAATGGATACATTTCTGCAAAAATTTTCACATTCAACAAATCTGAATTTTTTGACAAAAATATTCCACTGAAAAATTTGTGGCCAGCTCTAGGTAGTTGGCATTTCTTTTATAGCACGAGGGTTTTACTGTTTTGGCTGCCAGCTGTGGCCATTATTGCATATATAACAGACTGTTTCTTGCTGTATTAGATTCAATGTGGCTTTTTTGATGTCAGTAGATTGTGTTCCATTATTGATCAGAGAGGTGTGCATTTAGAAGAAAGGGCCATGCTCTCCTGAGAGAGGTTAGAGTTTAGAATTGATTCTGACTGTAGATGAGGATAGAGTGGTTACCTCTGTTTATTTTGCAGCAGTGGGGGAGGTTCCGCTAGTACATGTGTCCAGAGTCGTTATATTAATATGGAACTCATCACTATATACTTGAATATAAACCCAAAGAGGGTAGAGGCAATCAAATTTATTTTTAAAAACGTTGCCCACACGGACACTCCAGCTCTAAGTGACTGCACATTCAGACTGAGATAAATGGATTCAGAACAATCCCCAGGGGCTAATTTCCTGATCTAGAGAGAAAAAACTGCACGAACTGAAGCTGTGGCTTGGATGAGGGTCAACTGGCTGCTGGATCAGATTGAAGAAATGATTGCTGGCTTGGAGAAGCCTCTGGAGGAAATGTTGGTACATGGAGAAGATATTAGGGATGAACCTGGACCAGGAATCAATCTAGCAGCATACAGAATGGTAGTCCCAACCTAGAAAGAACCTGCATATTGGCACCAGTTTACTGTGGGCTCTTATATAGTATATTTGTATTCCCATAGTGCCTAGGGGCTCTCGTCATGCGCCAGAACTCCATTGTGCCAGGTGCTGTATAAGAAGATCGCCCTTGCCCTGAAGAGCTCACAATCCAAGTATGAGACAAGAGCTCACAGACTGATACAGACAGATGGTGGAGTAAAAGGCAACACCGAGACAGTATTGGTCAGCATGATAAACTATGGTGCTGCACACCAGCAGTTTAACCGTTGTCATGTTTTTTGTTACGTTGGGCTGGTTTCTTTTCCTAAACCTAGAGGCAGGGCCTGAAAAATATACAGATAAAGCATATATTTTGAATTTGATTGAGAGGAAGGAGAAATCTATGAGAAGCTGGAAAGCACTCATCTCTCCACAGGCTGCCTTTGGAAAGCCAAGTGGTGGCCTTGACTGTTACTGGAAAGACCGTCTCTGAGACAACAGAAGTTTTACCACAGCCACATTCTTGCTCTCTGAGCCCATCTTGTTTACTTGTTTTGTTTCACTGACACACTAGGAGTCTTGAAATCAATTCTTTCATCCTGTATTTTTATCTTCAAAATTTCTCATAAAATAACTGAAGTAAGTCTAACAAGACATGGCCCTAGAGCTGGCACTGACACGCCTTTCAAATGGGAAACAGAAACCACGGTGATTTCCTGCTTATCCAGCAGCACCAGCCCTTGCAGAAACAGTAAAGAGAGAAGGTAGGAATCAACATTACCGAGGCACCGAACTCATATTGAAATCAAGGTGCGTTAGTTGCTTAAAGACCTTTCTGATTCCCATGCACTGTCCCTGCACTGAATACCATGCAATTCTCCCTGCAAGAAAACCGTTGATTTTAGGATAGATGGAAAAGTCCTTGAAGGCATTTATAGGTTCGGGCTATCTTATACCACATGACAACTAAGTAATAGCTTGAATTTCAAATATTCATGAACCTGCTCTAGAGTAATAGGAAGTGAAGGTTTGCTGAATGCTGAAAACATTTCAGGAAATTGGAATCTACTCATTGACATTTCATGAGCATGACATGGGTGGGGGGAAGTTTGAGGGGAAGGAAGAAAAGGGTATATTCATTGGGTAAATTTTGACTATTCCTACTAGACATAATGGAACTTTCTGTAGTTTTTGAATATTTAAAAATTTTGGTTGAAAAAATTTGGCAAACATATGTCCCCATCTGTTATCATATTGGTGGCTATACCGGCACGACCGTCTTGATCAATATGCATATATTTTTCCCAAATGTTGTGATATCTCTGTCTATGTGGCAAGGACATTCATTCGCAACTGTCATTTTCAGATCACTGAAGTTGTGCAGTAGACCCTTATCTTTAATTTTAAGCAATGCTTAATAAAATATTTTAGCCTATTTCTAGCCATTTCTTTTTACTCTTACTGTGAAAGTTCTCCAACTTCTTTGTTAAGGTCTTGACTGATCATTATCTTTTTCCCATAATACCCTTGTAGATCTCCTTTTTCTATTTAGCTGACTAAAAATATAGCTTAAAAGAGCATATAGGTAGTTTTTACAAAGGAGAGTTGATATCCAGTTCATAGATTATAAAGCCGGATGATCATCTAGTTTGATTTGTCCAGTTTTGGTCCCCCCACTACATGAAGCATGTGGACAAGTTGGAGAGAGTCCAGCAGAGGGCAACAAAAATGATAAGGGGGCTGGATCACAGGACTTATGAGGAGAAGCTGAGGAAACTAGGCTTGTTTAGTCTGCAGAAGAGAAGAACGAGGGGGGACCTGATAGCAGCCCTTAACTACCTGAAGGAGATTCCAGGGAGGATGGAGCTAGGCTGTTCTCAATGGTGGCAGATGGGAGAACTAGGAGCAATGGTCTCAAGTTACAGTGGGGAAGGTCTAGGTTGGATATTACGAAAAAGTTTTTCACTAGGAGGGTGGTGAAGCACTGGAATGAGTTACCTAGGGAGGTGGTGGAATCTCCATCTTTAGAAGTTTTAAGCTATGGCTTGACAAAGTCCTGGCTGGGATGATTTAGCTGAGGTTAGTCCTGCTTTGAGCAAGGGGTTGGACTAGATACCTCTTGATGTCCCTTCCAACTCTAATATTCTATGATTCTATGAAATCCAGAGACATCCCTCTCAAGTCAATGGAGATATGCGTTTTCAAAATGGTTACATGTGAAATAGGAATCAGGCACATGGGTTACAACTACATGTCGAGCTAAATGGAGCTGGCAGTAGAGTTCCCTAGATAGGGAGGCCTATGTTGCAGTAATAGGGTAAGAGAGAAAGGAGGTCCTCTTACTGGTGTTTTTTCTCTCAGCCATCTCGCCTCCCCCAGCCAGTGGACTTTAGTACTAGGAATGAAATCCTGGCCCTATTGCAGTCAATGGAAAAATTCCCACTGACTTCAATGGGGCCTAGATTTCACCCTATATATTTTATTACACACACAAAGAACAGTTAGGTTGAAAACTAAGGCATGCAAACACCAGAAAAATGCTAGAATTAGCATTAGCTAATTAGCATTAGCATTTAAAATGTGGGGGGAAAATTTCCATTTGATCATGTTACACAAAGGGACTGAACTAAGGCTGCCCATCAGATCTTCCCCCACACCCTTACTGGTTTCCAATGGCCATCAGTCCCAGTCTCTCCCCCAAAAAACCTTAGTCCCAGTCCCAGTCTCCCTTCCCTGGCCCTGCTGCAACACTGCAGTTCCCGTCTAGAGGCCATGAGGCTTCTTGGCACAATCCACACCTCTGCAGGCCCATCTCTTGCCCCCTTTACATTCAGATCAAGCAGCTTCCTCCTCCTCCCTGCCTGAGCTCACAGGAGAGACAAGTTCCCTGCTCTCAATGCCAGTGCATGGACCTGGCACATGTCACAGCTGCCATGGCAAGGAAAGTGGTGCTTAGCCTCAGTCTGGAGCATGCTCAATATGGAGAGAATGTTGAGGATTTTAGCTAAAAACTAAGAGGACTCAACCGAGCATGTGCAAGCTGCAATTTTTCAGAGGTTTATAACTAAGCCAAATCCTGATGGATTTCACAGAGTATATCCCGAACACAAAGCCTACTCAGCTGACAAATTTCAAGTCCCTGCTACAAAGCATGGAGGTGCTCGAGCTGTTCAAAAAGGTCATCCGGGTTTTTTTTTACATGAGCAAAACAGTGTATTTTTCCCTCACCTTGTTCTCAGAAATGAACATTTCCAAAACAATTCAGCCTAAGGCAAGCATCCTGTATGTCAAATTTCAAGCCAAATGGTTGAAGTTTCTCACAATGATAAATAACTGAAAACAGGGTCTTATAATGAGAAATGTCAGGTAACCTTGATAATAAGTGGCGCTACCAGCCCCACCAATAATATGGGTGGTGGTAGAAGGTCAGTATTTTTCTAAGATGTGTCAAATTGAGTAAATGTAATATGGCTTTGACACACACCACTAAACTTACCTCTGAGAAGGGGAGATTAGATGAATTTGTAATGAAGATTAGACATAGGTCTTATGACAGCATCCTGGTTAAGCAGATGAAATACATTTCCAAATGAAACATGCAACTGTATGTCCAAGAATGCAGCCTCAATTCTGCAGGAGACAGAATATGACTTATCACTGCTGAATATTGGAAGTTAAAGGTCCTTCACAGCCAGAGGTCACCAATGCTTTGCTAAAATGTTTTCTTCCAAAAATGTAGTAGGAGTGGATTTTAGGTTACTTAGCACAAAGATACCTGAAGTCAAGATGGTCTTATAGAATGCAAATGCCAAAGAAACTTGGATTATCAGAAAGTGCTCAATGCCACTGGTGGGAAAGGCAAATAAGAGTTTGTTTTTCTAATCACAGGTTTCTTATTTTCTTTTTTATTTCAAACAAGTGGAACATCCCTAAGCTTTCACTCTGCATTCCCTTTGCTGAAATTCACAGCATTGATTCTAATGCCATGAAACTGGTACTGAAAGCAACAAGGTATATCTCATTTAATTTCCCCATGAGGTCTCATGACTCAAATCTTCTTTATCTCCTTGAAGCTACAATAACAGATTTATAGATAAATACCACTACGACACTGTAGATGTGTGGGGAGGAGAGGATCTACTACATAAAAACAGTACTTAAAGCCACATTTTGCTCTCAGTTACAGATATCTAAAACCCAGCCATAAAAAAGTGACGATGTATTTATAGCATATGAAGAGGATAATACTCTTTATAGCTCACTAGTATCTCAGGAGGATGTTAAACAAGAGCTACTAAAAGTTAGACATTTTAAAATCAACAGGTCCAGATAACTGGCATCCATGAATATTAAAAGAACTGGATAAGGAGCTTGGTGGATTAATGATGTTGACTGGAAGAAAGCGAATGTTGTACCAATATTTTAGAAAGGTAAATGGGAAGATCGAGGTAATTATAGGCCTATCAGTCTGACATCGATTCCAGGCCAGATAATGGAGTGGCTGTTATGGGACTTAAGAAATTAAAGGAGAGCAATGTAATTGATACCAATCAACATGGGTTTATGGAAAATATATCATGTCAGACTAACTTGATATCTTTTTCTGATAAGATTTCAAGTTTGGCGGATAAGGATCAATGTTGATGTATTATAAATAGACTTCCCGTAAGGCAGTTGACTTGGTACGACCTGAAATTTTGATAAAAACCTAGAATGATATAAAATTATGTGGCACACATTAAGTGATTTAAAGCTGGCTAACTGATAGGTCTCAAAATGTAATTGTAAATGGGAAATCAACTTCTAGCAGATATGTTTCCAGTGGGGGTCCTGCAGGTTTTTGCCCTATGCTATTAATATTTTTATCAATGACCTGGAAGGAAACAAAATTATCACTGATAAAGTTAACACAACAAATGGGGAAGTGAGGCCAGATCTCAGAGAAAGCAATCTGGATCACTTGGTAAGCTGGGTACAAGAAAACAATATGCATTTTAATAGGATTAAATATAAATGTATAGATCTAGGAACAAAGAATCTAGGCCATACTGACAGCATAGGGGATGCTATCTTGGGAAGCAGAGTCTTGAAAAAAGATTTGGGTATGGTGGTGGATAATCAACTGAACATGAACTCTGTAGTATTAATTTAGATACACTATATGGGCCCAAAGAGTTCAAGGAATTAACAAAACGCAGGCACTGTTCAGCATTAAAACCCTGTTAAATAAGATTTGGGGTCCCAGGAGATGGTATGGGTGGCAGCCATGATGGTTAAGCTCTCTCCAGTAGTCAATTTTTTCCCAAAGTCTTTTGTCTCAAAAGGGAGTGATGGGTGGAATAGCCCATTCTCTCATCATTTTGTCCACCAATTAGGCTTAATTTCTGACACACCAATGTTGGTTCACTGACTTTCACCCAGCATGATCTTAACATTGTCCTTGAGTTGCATCTGTAGGTCTTTTTGTTCAGACTAACTCAGTCTGTCTCTCTTGCATTCCTTTTCCCATCAAGATGTGTTGTTCAGGTTATCGTAATATTTTATAAACTGTCACTCACTTTTTACTGCTGAACTCACAATTCAGATAAATTTGTAAGCCCAATTATCACAACAGCTCCCAGTTCAAAGGCTAATGTGATCCTTGGATGTATAAAAGGGGGAATCTCAAGCAGGAGTAGAGAGGTAATTTTACCTTTATTTGGCACTGGTGCGACTGCTGCTGGAATCCTGTCTTCAGTTGTGGTGCCCACAATTCAAGAAGGATGTTGATAAATTAGAGAGGGTTCAAAGAAGAGCCACTAGAATGATCAAAGGATTAGAAAATATGCCTAATAATGATAGATTCAAGGAGCTCAATCTGTGTAATTTAAACGAAAGAAGGTTAAGCGGTGACTTGATCACAGTCTATATGTACCTGTACGGAGAACAAATATTTGATAATGTGCTCTTCAGTCTAGCAGGGAAAGGTCTAACGCACCAATGGAAGGAAGTTGAACCTTGACCAATGCAGACTGGAAATAAGATGTACATTTTTAACAGTGAGAGTAATTAACCATTGGAAAAATGTACCAAGTGTTTTGGTGGATTCTGCATCTTTGCAATTTTTAAACCAAGACTGGATGTTTTATTTCTAAAAGATCAACTCTAGGAATTATGTGGGGAAGGTTCTAGCCAAGGTGATCACAATGGTCTCTTCTGGCCCGGGAGTCTCTGAATTATCTATTTTAAGGGTGATCTGCCTGGCAGCCATGGTAAGGAGAAAGCCATTGCTCCAATATGCTGCATGCCCCTATGCAGTTAAACCATCTTATCTGAAGGGCACTGGGCTGCAATTCAGGGAACCTGGTTGCATTCCTAGCTCTGACCTGCTGCTGTGGCCTTGAGCCAGGCATGCTTTTTGTTCCTCTACTTTGCTCTACATTTTATCTGTCTTGTCTATTTGCATTGTAAGCTCTATAGGGAAGGCCTGTTCCTTGGGGTGCATTTCTATAATTCATGGCACAAGGGGGCTCCAGGCTTGTCAGGGACCTGTAGGCACTACTGCAATCCTTAATATCAACAAATATTCTAACCCCCCCCACACGCACACCTTAAAATTAACCATACAATACACACAATTAAATTAAACCCTAGCAGCATTCAAATTAGTTCTAAAGAAAGTTGACCAGCCACTTAACCACCTCCCACTGCATCATCTAGGAAGTAAACCCCCAGCCTTCTCCAGAGACCCTAACACGCATGTCTTTTCAGAGTTACCAAATTTAGCTATTTCATACTAAGGGGCGAAACAAGTTCCAGCCATGGAAATATCCTCAATAATAAATGTTTTAAGATGGAGGCCCGGAAGCATTTTACCAGATTTATAAATTGAAGTATTAGAGAGAAGTCTTTGATGCTAAATTCAGTCTCATGTAAATAATTGCAGAATATTTCTCATAAAAGAAGACAAAAACTCTTTTAAAGAAGTCCCTTTTGCTACACATTGCACTTACTTTTCTAATCCAATTCCTTATTTCACTTCTTTGATGTTTGCTTCCCAATGTAGATTAGCAGCAGAGATAGTTTGCCTTGATCTAATAATGTGGCCTAAGACATCCCTTCTTTGATTTTATGCTGCACACTTTGACCCCCTTCTCCAAATCAGAAAGAATGAGAGCAAAATAAAAGTCCTTAATGAATATTCTCTCATTATGTAAACTCTCCAGAATGCTTTCTTCCTGAATTATCATCCAATGTAATGGAGGAGGAGAAGGGTAGAAAAAATATTTTGCATAATCATAGAAAAGGACAGATCCATTTCTGAAACTGTTCCCTATTGTAACATGCATTCTCTGGCACACTGATAGGAAGTTACTGTCTGGGGATCGTTATTAATGAGAGATCCAGTATGGCTGAAGATACCAAGTAACCAGACATTCTAAGGGTTTGTGTTACTGACCTGCATGCATCAGGGGGTTCTGTTCCTTTAATTAGTGGCACTTGCTAAGCCACAGCTGGAGCAGACTTGTTTGGCAGAAGAGAGGTGTCATGCGCACCTCACTTTTAAATCATGTCCTGATTCTGCTCTCACTGGTGAACCTAAGGAGCAATTCCAGTGCATCTGGTGCGGTTACACCCTTGCTATCAGGCTGACCTCTAGCGCAGTCAGGAAGGAATGTTCTACCAGGCTTGTTCTGGAATCTTGCGGGCTTGCCAGCCGTGAGCAAACTCAGTTTATGGACTGGCTAACTCTCAGAAGGAAGTAACCATTCATAGCCTGTTAGACATGGTGGGGAGGGGATGTTCCCCAATCAACTGAAGTATTTGTTAAAACTCTGATTGACTTTAAGACATGCCAGGATATAGCCCTTTGAAAGCAGAGTGAGAATCAATAGGAGAGAAGCAAAGGCTCGCTGGGAATGGAGACTTGGAAAGCGACATTCACCCCTGACATGGTTGCAAGCATAACAAGTTTGGGTTATAGTTAAGTGAAGTTCTGAAGTGGTGGGAGGGAAAGAAAAGGAAAATGGAATTTCCCTTTGCTCAGTGAGCAGTGACAGAGTTCAGTAACATAGGGAAGAGAGAGATAAGTTCCTGTTACAGCAATCTGGAGTAGAACATTAGCCCTGAGATATAGATCTCACAGAAGGAAAAGCAGCTTATTAGGGTTGTGACCTTGTGCAGTTCTGGTGTATCGGTTTAGTGACCACTGGGTAATGTATACTATCACTAGAGCAGCACAGGTCCAGCATATTCCATTAAGGGTTTACCAGAAGCCCAGACAGTGAGGAAACTGGTGTTCCACATTCTGATTTGGGGAAAGCAGTAGAGTTAAGGTAAATCAAGACCCACAATTTGGAAATAAAAGCATTTCATAGATGAGACCTCTGGATTAGGCAGAAAGATGAAAGTGCCTGAAAAAATCAGACTGTCCTCATTTGTGTGGCCACGTGGAAGTTCACTTGAACTATTCTCTTTTGTAACCCTTCATCGGTTATGGTACTGAATAATATTGATAACCCCTTTACACTCTAGCGTTAGACAAAGGTCCAATCTCCATGGCTACTCCAGTATTTAAAATCTGAGGGCTAACACCATCATGGGGACTAGCATCTTAGTAGGAGACAATGAGAACGTGAGAAACAACGATCACATTTTCTGAGATTTACCTTTATTAAAAGCCTTATCACATAGAATGACCCATAATATAGCTGTCACATTGAGTGCCATGGTTGGAAAAAGGACGTATCTAGCCCCAGGATTTCCAGTTCTTTCATACTCACATCTCCACATGGAATCCTGACGTGGAAGGAGGGGCTGCCTTTTGCTGAGTCAGTAAACGATGCCTTCAGGAAGCGACGACCTCCAGCCATCTTCTATTTATGATAAATTACACATATGTCTCCCAAAGCTCATTAATTAACATGAGGGTTGAACCGCTCATGTCCATCTTTGGGAGTTTTACCCCAATGTTGTTGCGGGGGGTTTCCACCTGATAGGCCAATTAGATAGTTCTTCTTTTAACTTATTAACCTTTATGTCACCTTCTCACCATAGTAGCGTGGTTATTTTAAGAAAGGCTCCAAAATTTAATCCTGGCTACCAACAGTCATCTTGCAGTGTCTATTGGTCTCTTATGGACATTATTATCCAAACTCAGCAGCTATTTTTCAAAACGTCAGCATACAAACAAACACAAGCTTGGCAGATTTATTGATTTACTTACACCAATTTATCTGTATAATATGGCTAAATTATCCTAAATTCTGAGGCCTAATTTGTCTAAACTAAATATCTGACAGTTAAGCCTGTAGGTTTCTTGCATTTCAGCTTTAAATCTTAAGCTATTTTTTAACCTATTATGCATCAGGTGTTAGTCTCTTATATCTAGCTCTTACAATAGATTAATGTATCAGTTGTAAGCTACACCTTTGATGATGTTTATTTGCTGAACCCAAGGAGAAAAATGAAAGTTTTCAGATGTTTGTGTGTGAAATGGACATACTAAAATCAAGGTTTGCATGTTATGGTGGATGTAAAGCTTACGGTCTTTAGGATGAAAGGAATCTCCACAGAGAATTTCAGAAGGGTAGCTGTGTTAGTCTGTATAGAGCAAAAACAACGAGTCCTGTAGTACCTTAAAGACTAAAATATTTCAGTGGGCATAAGCTTTCATGGGCTGCAACCCACTTCATCAGATGCATGAAAGCTAATGACCGGAGAAACCTGTTAGTCTTTAAGGTGCTACAGGACTCTTGTTGTTTTTCCATAGAGAATGATGCTTCTGCTGTATCTTTTGTCAGATAGTAATTTGAAGTAATTGAAGATGTCTGTGTATACTAGAGTCTCTCAAACAATCGTCCAAGCAGCACTTGCTAGCAGACTACAGAGAGCTAGTTGGTCATGAACTCCTGTCTCTCCTTGTTTCCAGCTGCCAAAGTTATACAAATGTTTCCTAACATTATTCTTCAACCTAAGCAACAGCTATGGTTGCCAGAGGGATGTTACAGGATGATGCATGGGGAAGGATCTGTTAAGGAGAGTATTTCTCTAACAAAAGGCTGTTAAAACGATGAAAATGTGTTTTACTCTATATAAAGTCTAACACCTGAATAGACATTTCCCAAAGAAATGAACATTTAAAATGTGTTTAAACCCATTATTAATGGATCAAACCAACTGTTCTTGTATATCTACAAAGTATCACTACAGTGAAGATGTTCAAAGTCCTGTAAAGTTACTTTTTTACTTATTACTTTAAATCTGGCATGAAGGGGACTGAAGGAAGTTGTGCCTCTTTACTTCCCTACTTCTCTATAAAGAATAAAGAAGTCATGAACTCTCCTCCCAAGTCCTGAGTTGGTACTTTTCCTGGAGGACCCCTTTGTTGAGTGGAAAATGAATAGGGTGACATCACAAGAAACTGAAATCTGAGGCAAGAGATTTTTATTCAGACTTTTTAAAGTCTGTTTTTTGTTAACACTGATTTAACTCAAACTACTAATACACACTTAAGAGAAAAAACTCTGTGTGAAATATTCACACCCCAACCCTTTCAACTAAAGACTAAAAAAGCTCCTTTTTCCAATTATCTGGTAAAAAGAAGGGAAGACAAGATTTTAAAGTCCGGATATTATATATTTTAAACACAAAGCTAAAATAATTGGAGGATTTTAAGTACCTGCCCTTGCAAGAACAATTTAATTTGTCTTTTTTTATACATCATAAAGCAGCAAAAAAGAAACCCCTTTTCCTTTCCAGTCCATCTTTAATGACAAAATTTTTATTACATCCAATTAAAAATAATAATGTTGGGGCTTAAACCACAATACAGGTAGCCATTCCAAAGCTTACCTATGATAATTGATTTAAATTGCTTTATTTTCAGGTGCTCTGCATATTAAAATTCATTTCTCAAAGGTATAATATACTGTTTCATGAAAATAGTTTTTAAACAAAATTAATTAAAAATGAGGAAAGAATAGTACATTACAGTGCTTCCCATTTGAGAACATAGCTGATTCAACTGTAGAGATTGAATGGGGTACCCTGATGCACTCTGATTAAAAAGGAATAAGCAGTATTTAATTATTTCATTTAATCACACAAAAGACACTTAGCTGTTTGGCACCTCTCCACAATTTCTTCCCAGCTTCTGATGTTCTGGGAAGTAAATATAAATGTCACATTTATCAGAACTGTAAGAGATAAGTGAACAATGTTCATACCCTTTGATTCTTTCTTGCTCAGCCATGAAATGTCAGCTGTGCTATTCAGTCTGAGCACCTTGAACCATTTCTCTTTCCCTTCATCAGCTTTGTGCAGTGATTTTTGTACCGCAAAACGTGATCCTTTGAAATATCACTTTTTCTGCTCTTTTAGTGAAGCCAGTGAGTTCCTATTGAGCTTACACTAAGTAAAGTTAAAACACAATCAATCCAAAATTATACTAACGCTGCCTAAAGCAACTCCGTGTTACTTTGTAACCAGTCTCTCCTAAAGGGAATGCAGAAAGTACATGTGATGTAGAAGGAGGGCATTTTAGCAAATCACAGGTGCCTAAGCCACTGCCAACTACTGAGATGAACTATCAGTTAATTTGCTTATTTCTTATTTGCTTATTTCTAGGAATAGTCATTTAGTAGATTGTCTTTTGTATGGCCTAGTTCAGCCAAGGCAAAGCCGGAAGGGAAGGAGGAGGTCTAGGGGGTGAACCTGTATCTCTGTGCTCTTTTGAACCTAGCTCTCTGTGCCATTTTCCTGATGTGTGGGGGTGAAAGCTGGCAGTCACAATACCTGCCAGAACTAACTACCTACCTGAAATCCCATAACCGTATCCTTTTGACGTTCCTTCTAACCTTTGCTTTGGCTTGACAGTTGTTCCCATTTGGTCAGCCATGTCATACTTTGGACTGACATGTCTCTAACTTTTGGAGTATAAGAGGGAGGTGGCAACTCTGAGTCTGGTGGATCACTTCATGGACACACCGAAAGATCTCCAGCACAGACGGAAGGACTAACCATCCAGAAATCTGTGACTGAATCACCCGAAGACTGCCCCAGGCTTGTGGTGTAACTATCAGTGTGGGGTACTGCAATAACCTATTGCATTTCTATGTGCTTAAGACTTAATAAGTGGTGACTTCCAGTAAAGGTCATTCCAATGGGAATTGCTGGAGACCAATAAAGGAAAGCTTTAAGTTAAGAGCACTTGGTTTTGACTTGTCTGTGCCAGCCACATAGAAGGCGGAGGTACTGCATTTCCTTCGTTTTATTTCCGGATACCGAGTCGCAGAGACTAAAAGTTACGGGGTCGAGGAACCCTGGGTAACAGTGTTACCTACCACTCACCCACAGCTCTTTTTCTATCACGTATTTAAAGCTTTTTAACATAAATCTGGCTTTCAAGCACTTCAAAACAACAGGGGCTTTTGGATAGGGATTTAACCCGCTCTAGAGCTAAGGCCAGCTATGAAATCCAGATCTAGGTTTGGACTATGAGAAACAGCCCACTCAGATAGCCATGGCATGTCAGATCTGGAGCTTTGGTTCTGGGCCATCCCCAGTTTCGTAAGTTCTCAGCTGTTTCCATTAGCTTGGAGAACAGCTTATAGGGTGGTCCAAGTACAAAGCGAGCTTTTAAGCAAACATGTCCGCACTAAAAAGCTCTTTGGAGCTAAAGAAAAGTGTTTCCCACACAATTAAAAAACATAGTAAGGAAGAATGATGTGTCCCTCCAACCACAGCCTATGCTGGCTTCCAGGATAACATCTCCTTTCTGCTCTTCTTCAGATGAAGGGCGGGCCGCAGCAGGAAGCACCAGCAAACGTTCACAGTGAGTCTCCTATTGTTGTGTATTTTGTGTCTTGCCTTATTGCCTCGGTTGCTGTAGCAATAATGCTTAGCATGTTGCCACAGCAATAGAGTTAGACTATTAGGGGATAGCTCAGCCAGTCCTGGCTGGTTTTAGCGTTAGTTCAATAAAGACTTTCCATGGGTTTGCCTCTGTTTTCTGTGATGATTTCCCTCTGACTACAGATACTTTCCAAGCATTTAACGTAACACCTACCTGCCCCAGAAACCTTTCCCACACAACGGCTGTGCTCCCACAGGCTGCTCTGCACTGCAAGGCAGTGCTAGGCTTGGTCAGAAAGTGCAGATCACATTCCTATGTTCAAACAGCTGACTGAGTGACATAGCAGAGTAACAGCAGCTCCCTACAATTGAAATTGCAGATCCACACAACCAGCCATAGCTACAAATGACACTATCTCATAGGACATGCCGGAGCAGCTCCTCCCATCTGCGCTTCCCCAGGGTAGGGAGGCCCACAGTCCATGGATACTGAGAACGGATGATTACGCCAGCACCCCCCCAGAGAGTATATGGGACCCCTCCCTACCCTGACCTTTGCAAATTGTGCTAAAGACTCCCCAAGACAGGTCCAACTCAGAGTGCAGCCTGCATGTGAAGCCATCTGGGGCTTCTATGCTTCCGAAACCTCCATGCATATTGTTCAGGAAAACAAGCAGAGGTCAAGTAATTTCAGCCCTAATCAGTGGGGACACAGACAGAGTATTTCCCACCACTGCATTTAAGATTGCATCTCAGATGCAGACACTGATCACACTTCCTGTGAGGTCTGTAAGGCAAAGAGTTTCACAAATGAGATCTCTTTTCCAGTTGCCTGCTTGTTTCACTTGAAATCTTTCTCAGCACTTTCTCAGTAAAGATCTTGACATGGGCCATTGTTTCCTATCAGACAATGCAAGAGACTGCCACACAGAATATTAAATAATAAATCATCCATTATTAATGCTTAGCCATGCTGACCTTCACACCAGTGAGCAAACACTATTTAATGGCATATAACGGCGGGACTTGGCTGTATCAAATTAGATAAGAGACACTTACTGAATATTGGCCCTCCATTTTCCAACTGCTCAGCTGTTATGAATGGGGTTAGGTGCAACTTTATTAAATCTCACAAGGTTCTGGAAAAGTCTAGCCTCAGGAACTTTGGAAGGAGTCTAATATTTAAGACTGATCTCCTACTCCAGGCAGTTAAGTCAACTAGAGTGCCTAGCGTACAAGCACACTTTACGTTCTCCTCAGTGCACTTGTCACGAGGCTTGTAAATGCTTTCAGTACAGCTTACCACAGCACACAGGGAACGGCCTTAGCTTACAAACAGAACTTAATGACGTGTTTAAAACCTAGTCCCAATTTTTCAGAAATGGCTAGTGAGTTAGGGGCCACACACAAGACACCTTAAAGGGTCCTGACATTCAGGGCAAGCTGAGAACCTGCCCTTGGGAAATTCAGGTCCATTAAAGGTGCCACAAACTGAGCTCTCAAAAATTAAGCCACCTCTCAAAAAGCAAGCCCTGCCTCATACCATCTACCAGTGTGTTAATGAAAGCTCTGATTGGCTCTGTACAGACCCTTCATAGTCTGTATGAGAAAGGCTGACCCTTACCTTAGCTACATTTGATTTCTATTTGTAAAATAGTACATATGTTGCTTGCTGTTGTCCAAGGTATAACATCTCTTATTGCTACGCCGTATTGTACACTGCTACCTTTAGTTCTGCAACACCTAGAAAAACAACTTTACGCATCAGAATCATGCCCGTATCTATATATTTATGATTTCCATCATATTTTCCAATACCCATGTCCTGGTACATATACTATATTAATATATTCTAAAAAAATATTCCATACATACATTTCCTGAAATAACATTTAAAATGCATTAAACCCATAACTAGTGGAACTGTTATTTATTATTGTTTCTTTAAAAAGTGTCAGCCATTGGCTTATATTAATTGTACTTTTAACCCAATGAATGCTGCATAGGCACTGTGAAAACAACATCCTATGAAGCTTTGTCCCCTGTGAAGAGGAGGGGTCATCCCTTGAGCAGACCACCAAGAGATCAGAGGTGAAGTACCCCTAAACTGACAGCTCCATCAATATTCATCCTTAGAAGCATGTATTTGGCTATCTGCCTTGGAAATGAGCTAATGCCAGAGATTTGCTGTTGTGAACAACAATGTGCTGAAAGCAAGTTTGACTCAGCACATTTCTAAAAAAAAAAATGTAATACTCCCCAAACATGGGAATCCTCAAAATATCAGAAATACAAGCTATGCATACCAGACTTACTATAGTGATGTGTGCATCATACACGCCTTTTCTGAAAATGAAAGTAAAATCCAAAATGGACAAAAATAATACAATTTCCTGAATTGTAAGCACAACTGTTTAAGGGTCCTGCACCTACACAGATCCATTTGCAGACCACAGCCATAAATCTGTCTCCATTCATGGGGTGTTTCATCTTAAAAACCAGAGGAAATGTTTGAAACTGGACGTGTTCTCAGCCCAAGAACAGGCATTACCTGAGAAGAAGAAAATTAAGGGTGGTTTTAGTTAGATTTCGCTGAGAGGAGTTAAGTGTTCGCATGTCGTAAAAAGCAAGAATGTATTTTTTACTTTATTTATTCAGAGGTTTATTAGAAATAACCCATGTCCAGCCCAGCATTCTATGGGCTCATCTACGTGCTGTGCTAGTCCACACACAAGGGGTTTGCATTCTAGTCATCCTTTTGTTACCTGGGGTTCTGCCAATCCAAAGTTCTTGGTAACTTTACTCTGTGAGAGGTGGTATCAGGAAATATATCAAATGGAGACCCAGCTGTGCAGTCGCTAGATGAACAGGTAGAAAGAGTATAATATAAGAGTCTTACTTTAAGCTACACTTTACTTATGCTCAAGCACTTACACATGTCCACAAAAGATTAGCAAAATACCTCAACCCTCAATAATTACCGAAGTCTGGGGCAGCTTTCAAGTGGAAACTGCGACAGCTTTCCAACTGGCGTTGGAGAATCCTGGAGCTGTTTCCAAGAAGAGATCCCAAACAGTCCAAGCCTCTCCCCCCATTTATCCTTGTTAGCAGACAATAACATGTGAGGAAAAACCTTGTTGAGCCAGCAGTTTCAAAAGCTAATCAAGAGGTTGCCTGAGAGTACTAATTGTCTAGATGTCTTCCTGAAGCATCTGCATGTCTTGAGACCCTGACAAACATCTCCCAGAGGGCATGCATAAATAAGTGTATTGGTCTTTTCCTGAAACAGAGATCACAGCACATCCACTGGAGCATCAGGGACGGGCACAGGGTCAGGTGACGGTTGAGCAAGAAGGTCTCTTCCTGTGATCACCCAAACCCCCTCCTCTCCTGGTTTAGTCATGCTAAGGCTGCACAGCCCTGTAGAAAGGCCTATTGACTCTGGCTGCTGTTAGCAACAAGTATGATCATCAATATTATACTCTCAGGTGGTCCCTGGCCATTTGACTGCTCTGTCAAAATCTCCTGCCCATTAGCGTGTTGCTCTCTAGCTGATCTATGGGCACAGTGCTGGCGTCCATTCCACATTCCCTAATGTATGTTCACATTGCACAGTTTGAAATGGGGCCACATTAATACACACTTGGGAACTTTTAGTGCGCACCAACCGGGTCCACACAACCCAGCTTGTGTGCAACATGCTACTGTGCCTTCGAAATTAAACCGCTCCGGTGCAGACACGCCCTCAGACAGACTTGTTGCCTGGCTGCCTGAAACAGACAGGCATGCAAACTCCATGGCTTGGCAAAAACGGAGCAGGAGCTTAACTCGGCAGCTGCAGAGCTCTGAGAACTTCACGTTGCGACTTTAGAATTCTACCAGTGCAGACTTTTGCGTGGTGCACAGATATAGCAGCATGCCGTGACTACTCGCCAAATGTTCTCTGTGACGCTTTGGTTGGTTTTGTTCGTTTGTTTGTTTTTAGCCTCACTTTGCCTTTGTTGTGCTTCTCTCTTTGTTTTCCATGGAAATTAGACCAAGGTATTTGCTGGCAGGAAAGTTTTCAGATGCAGTGAAGTTTCAGCAAATATCAGTGACTATTGGAAGAAAGTATATTCTGAACCGATTCACATCAGAAACCTGATTCTAAGAGCTACCCTCGTCCAGTCGGGGATAATGAATCTGGCATATGTCATGCACATGCAATCAAAGCCAACGGCTCAAACCTCACATATTGCATACCACAAGTTGCTCACACTTTCCAGTCAAAAAATCATCCACTGAAAATCTAGGCATTGATCTGCAAACACCTGCCATTGATTTCCATGAGGACCCTCATTGATTTCAACCGGGCTACTCACAGTAGCAAAGTTAAGCACATGAATAAGTGCTTGCAGGATTGGGACCACTTATTTTCTGTTAAAAATTATGGGTTTTTTGCTTTGTTTTTAAACAAAAAACTTATTGTGGACAATTTGAAAAGAGGAAGAGACCACATTCATCAAATCCGTTTTACTACACATTTTCTGTTCAGCTCTACTTGCTAGCCTTTGACACCCGCAATTGAAAACAGGTATCACTTCTGTTTGACTAGCCACAGCACATACCTGCTTGTTTGGTGTGAACAATAGCACAAGCAGGAGGACATCCCAGTACTGAAACAAAGAATTTTAGTGTGCTTTTTTAAAGTTTTTTTAACTTCTCTATCATTTACCTTAGCATAATAAACACCCTAGTTTAATCGTATAATTATGTCTAACAATAATATACACGGGACAATGTTCTGCAACAGAAGGAGAACATGTGGCCCATCAATATCAATTTACCTACCTACTTGGAACTATTATCCTGTAATGATCTTTTTCTCCTCACTTTTTGTGAATATATTTGTCCATTGAAGCCTCTGCTGCTGCCTATAGCTGTCTGGAATGGACTGTCACCATCTGTGTGAGAAGATCTCAAACTCCCTGAGGGCCTGACCTTTCCTTAGCTTCAATTTACACCCTTTTGTTCTTGAGCCTTTTACATTCTCCAACTGTTTTGTGATATCCATCTTCTCTCCCCCGTGGAGAACGCCATGAACCTCATTTTACAAAACTTCCTCTTAATCCTTTGATGCCTCTAAATTTGCATAAGCGAGGGCTGTCCATGCAAATATCAACTAATGAATATTCAAGACAGATGCATTGCATAGTTATGAAAGTTCTCGTTTTTACATTGTACTGCTGGGACAGCAGTTTCTGCCAGGTGCAATCAGTATGGCAGAAGGGCTCAATGAAAGCACAAACAAAACCAATTGCTTGATATGATCGGATACACAATACAGAGCCAGATGGGTGTCACTTTACAACAGTACATTAATTAGAGAAAGAATTAACATCTTCAAAGGTACCTCAGATTTCCCTGCATCCCACATTATGGGTATCACCCCAAAATCCTCGCCGCCCTCCAAATCTACAGTACTTTTATAACAGGACCCACGTTGTGCCAAAGATCTCTCCCAACTTGTGCTCTGTTTCTGTGGTGATGTGGGCCCTGTGACTCTGTTTTGTGACCACTGCCATGCAGACCATTCCCAATTAACCTTGTAGGCACCTAAACTCCATTGGTGCCTAAGTGTCTGCAGTCAAAGTTCCCCGGGTGCCTGCATTTCTGCCTCTAAGCATGATTGCTGCTGCCTCAGGCTGGCTCCTGGACACCTACCTCATGCCTAAGCCAATGATGGGGGGTGCTAAGCCCTGTCCCTCTTGGCTCTCAGGGTCTAAATCCTGGCTGCCGGGATGCTCAGTTGCAAGCCCTCTCTTGGGGTGAGGTACCTTTGCTGTTAGCAAGAAGCTGGAGGGAGGGGTTTCATCTGGGCCAGAGAGAGCCCAAAGACATGGTCAAGCACGGGTCACTTATAGTAGCTTGGTGGCTTGAGCAACCCCGCAGGCTTCGGAAGACCCAGGATCCAGCACCCCTGCTGCAATGACTCTTTCGTTATCATTATTGAGCCACAGTGGAACAGCTTCACCAGCAGAGACCGAGGGAGCGCTCGCCCGACCGACTATCCCATGGCTCCATGGTTAGAGCATTTCCATGTGAGCTGGCAGAGCACAGCTCACAATCCTTTCTCCCCATCAGGTGGAGGGGGAGCTTGAACTGAAGGGTCGCCCACATCCCAGATGAGTGCCCCAACTGCTGGGCTAAGAGTTGGAAGGGAAATGGGCCTTCTCCCCCAACCCTCAGCTTCTTGCTAAAACTGCATAAGGCGCCTCGCTCTGAGGAGTTCCTGGCTGTGGACGGTCAGCAGAACGTCACTTCCCTGCGGCCTGGAAGGCTCCTGTCTCTGAGAGGGGGTGGGCTGAGTGCACATGGTTCTGCTCAGCATCTCCCTTGGGCTGCCTTAGGCAGCTCCCCGCATAGCATGCTGGCTTCTGTCTCTTCCCAGTCATCAGATAGGAGCTTAGCCACCAAACTCAGGCTCCGTGAACCTCCAGGTTTTCCTAGGCACCAAAGAGTTCAGCATTATGTCACACCACCGAGCCTTTTCTGTATTCAGACCAGAACCCGTTCTGTTCATTCTTCTACTGGACTGTCTGCTTCACTCCAAGCTGACTGTTTTAATTATTTGGTTCTGCTCTCACCCCAGGACACTGTCTGACCAATGCTGACACTTAGGCTACAATCCCTTGAGTCATTTCCCCCCCAGGGCCTGATATTTTATATGTTCCCACGTTAAACTTCAAACCTATGATCCTGGATTCTTTGTAGGCATCCTCCTCTTTGCTATTGTTTGACTTCCAAAATTTCATTTCCTCCTTAGGTTTGCTTTGTATGTTCCCTCACTCCAGGTAACTGATATTTAGTGAGGAAAGGATTAAAGATAAACCGCGATATTTTGTATGCTGGCCGACATCGCACAATCAAACCAGATGGCACACAGATCTGTAACAGGTTCCATAGATTTGCTTCAGTACATGTGGCCCCCTGGCTGGCTTTGGGACCACTTGTTTGGGTACTGGAAGCTTGTCTCTGGGCTGAACTCTGCCTCTCTACCCAATTTAGAGAGGATGAGGGCAAATTCTTTATTTTCTTTTCTTGGGTGTGAAAAAAAAAAAAGACAGGGAGGGGCAACATTGGCTGGGCAAGAGTTGATTCATCATCACTCCTATTGTACTCAACCTGTATCCATTTGTCACTACAGTCTGACACAACCTACTAACCCAATTTCAGAAGTAACTATCCTTCCTTGGTGCCCTAGTCACATGTCTGGCTGATCCCTCCAGGATTCACCACCAGATATGCAGATGGTGCAGCCAGTGATGCAATGGCGAGTGACAGGCGCCGGTCAATAAACTCGTCTCCCATTGGGAAGTGCCCAAGGGTGAGTAGTGGAACACCCTGGGTGAAAGAAATGTCCCCAGAAAAGTGGATGAGCCATAACCTTGTTGGCCGACGGTACTCACACTATTGGGACCACACCCATTGATCAAAGGCCCAGTTGCGGATGTGGTAAGGCAGGTGCTTCCTTCAACTCAGAGCTGTGTTCCAGCTAGAAGCTGCATAAGGCCTATACCAATCGTCTTGATCTTCATCTTGCCCTTGGAATTCTATTTTCCCTGCCTAGAGAGGAAGCAGAAGGCCTGTGGCAACCCCTTCCTTCTTTTTTTTTGCCCAGATGTACGCATCGAAGGTCTCTGCTTGATGGTCACCTGTCCTGGAGGCGAAGGACCCAGCCATCGGCAGCGGTTCAGATGTTCAAGCAGCCCGATTTAGAGGTGGCCTGTTTGGCCCAATTTGAGGACGGGCCTAGAAAAGGTGGGCTAAAAAAAGCTCCCTTCTGACTTTTTCTTTGCTACTCATGACGCAGAGGAAGGCCAAAGCTCCACTACAGTGACAAGGTCAAGCAGCATCTCAACAAACCCAACTTTCCCACTGAGAACTGGAAGAACCCTGCTCTCAACCTCTCAATCTGGAGAATCCTGGTCAAGGCTGGTGCAGTCTTCCTGGAGAGTCAGAGAGCCCAGGCTGAGGTCTGTAGGCGAGCCAGGAAGGAGATCATGGTCCAATCTCCATCTTCCATGTGGACCTGCAGCCACTGTGGGAAGGTCTGCCACTTGCGCATTGGGCTCTTCTCCCACACTACTGCAAAGCACCACTGACTGCCTGACGTTGTCGTGTTTCCTTTCATCTGTCACAATGTAGGATGGCCAGAGAAGTTACCTATGGTATTTTGTTCTCCTACAGGAGACTATTACAAAGTATGTTTGAAGGCCAAATATGTTGTCAACTTCTCAATCTCTGTAAGTGCTCGTCATCCCTTCCATGGTGCTGTGCCCTGTATAAAGCTGTGTCTTGTGTAATGTGTACATTGCATGGTATATGAGCCTAATTTACAGGCGACCAGACTGCAGACACGACATGCTGCGTATTGATTTGCCTAGTCACTATTCACTTTGCTTTTAAAATCATCTCACCAAGCTGGCCAAAGCACTACAGAGACTGGTGACCACTCATTTTAGCGCAGGCAGAGAGATGCGTGGAGCAGGGTTGGGTGGGAAACACTTTACCATGCACTAAGTGGAGACAGCTGCCTCTTCTGCAAACCCTCATGGCCAGGAGAGCCTGTACAGTGCTTTGCTAACAATTCCTCCCCCTAAGAGCCTCTTAAACACCACACACCCTTTTTGTCCTCTCACTCCACGTATCCGGGGGGTGGGGAGGTCTGGCTTTATTTATAGAAAATAAACTCAGAAAGTAAAGAGTCTGTAAGAGAACTCCACCATGCCAGGAAAATATGTAAAACAAGAAGAGAAAAAAAGTGCATCAAGCTTTACCCAAATAAATCCTGCAGAATGGGTTGTTGCAGTTTCGGCTAATTGCTATTCAGAAGAAACTTCTCTGACCTTCAGGCACTCAAGCAGACATCACACTGGGGCCAAAGCGAATGCTTTACTTTCCTATCAGAGGAAATTTACAACAAAAAGAAACTGAATTTCTATTAAGTTCTCTGCTTCCCTGACAACCAACTGGATGAAATAATAAATCCAGATAGAAAAATAGACAATTACGAATTAGAAAGACTCTGTGTGTGGTGTGTACACAGCACAATAAACACAAAATTATCGAGTGTTTCACAGCACATTGAATTTCTGCTGATGGAAATAAAGTAATTCAAGCAGTTACTGTGCACCCCGGCATAAACTAGCTAAAATAATTTGCCTTCATGCCCTGGAAAAAGTATGAGCAGTGAATATTAAAAATGTAGATAGTGTTTCCTTGCTAAGCTTTACATGTGTTATATTCGCATCATGAGATGCGTTCTGATAACACTGCAATACTAAACAACTAGGATGGCTCATTTGTAATACCGAGGAGCTGAAAGTGTGTGGTACTGTATTATTGCAGCATTGTTTATCAGCTGTGGCTTCCAGTCGCAAATAGAAGCAGTGTTTACAGAAAAAGACAGGCACTGGACCATGGGACGTAATTTCCAGACCTGGTGCTGTGGGTGGACTGCCACTGAAATATTCATGCCTTTAGCAGTTTAAATTAAATTACCATCCATAATTAAACTGCAGGGTGGAATCCAGCTATTTTATAAAGGTGACATTTATGCCCCTTTAATTTGCAGTTTAGGTTTTGTTTACTGGACAGCTAGGCATCTAAAACAACCGACATGTCATAAAAAAAATCAATATGCAGCAAGTTGTACCTACAATCTGATCCCCCTGTTAATGAACCACAGCTACCATGCAATGTAAAAGTCAGCCATATTAATCTTCAAATTCTCACTATGGCATTTATCATTTGCCCCACTACAAAGACATTAGTCTCAGCAACAATAATGGGAACTGTGAGCATGCTCATGGTGAAAACAGACCCCAGAACAAAAGCTATTGTGCATTATGATATCTTCTGGCATCTTACCTGGGATGCAGAGGCAAATGGAAGCTCTGATGCAGCCACAGAATTGTGCTGCCTCTGAACTCACGTAAGTAAAAGTTCTGCCCTGTGTAAATACAAAGGGTCAGTTCTCAGCTGGCAGAAATCAGCATAGTTCCATCAATACCAATGGAAATTTACCACTTGACACAGGCTGAGGTGCTCCTCCATGACTCATAGAGTTCTTTATGATTCAGGTTGATGGAAACCTTGGGTTCGCTGTGTGGGGTGACTAAAATCAGTTACACCCCTAAGGCAAGATCCATCTCCGGGATTGGTTGACAGGTGAGCTAACAAACACAGCAGCTGGTGAATCAGTATTTTATACCACGTGTCTGTGGGCTGCGGTGGGATGGTCAGTTTCAGGCCCATCCCATCACTGGGATGGGTGCAATGCATCCTTCACTTCCTCAGGTGAAGGGCTTGTTAGAGTTTTCACACAGGCCTTACCCCGCTAGCTCTGGGATGGGCTCTGGTACGAATAGGGGGATGCTGAGGCAATATTTGGAAAACCCTTTTGCACTCTTCTTTCTGCACCTCAGCTTAAGGAAGGCAAGAGTGCTGTCTTTTCAGAGAGCATTACACAAAGTCAATGGTATGTAAAACCCGATAAGTAGGTGTTAACGGTTCCCAGTCAGCTCCAAGGCAGTGGGGAGACAGAAGGCAAGCAAGCACTGTGCAGTTTCTTAGGCTTGGTCTATACTACCAGGTGAGGTCAATATACATACATAGCCCGGTATCAATCTAGCTATGCCCATGTTGTGGCAAAAGGCTGGCTTCTCCCTAGTGGGTCTCGCACTTTTGCCTCTCGTAGTGGGCCAGGACATCAACGATTACCCCGTCTCTCCAGGGAGGGAGGTAGCAACCCAGGCCCGCCCACTCCTCCGGGTCCCAGCCCAGGGGCCCTCTGAGTAGCAGCTATGTGCTGCTGGCACCATACTTGCAGCTACAGACTTTTCCCCTGAGCTATTTTCCCCCTTCTGTTCTTCTGGCTTCTTGAGCTCAGTGCCTTCCTCAGGACTCCACCTCTCTTCCACATACCACTGTACTTTGTTCTGCTTGTCTTCACAACTCCACACACCCCTCTGCTCCGTAGCACAGCACACCTACTCCTCCAGCTCGTGCACTGTCTCTCAGGAGCAGAGGGTTTTTATCAGGCACCTGCTGCCCCTAATTGCCTTCTAATGACTCTGGCTACTCTACAGGGAATAAAGCCCAGATCATTCTAGAACTTACATACCGCCCTTCCAGAACTTTCCTACTGCCCTCTGCCCTTGCTATACCACAGTGTCTACATTCAAATGTGTCCCCCGGCAACAGACGCGCCTCACTCTAGCAATGCAGTGACACCATCTCCACAAATGGTATTGAGGCATGGTTGACCTAATGAGGTTGATGCAGTACACATGTAAGCACTGCATGACCGATGTCAACCTTAACATTCCTCCAGCAACCATTCCACAATACCCGACAATGACCGTTCTTGTCACAGTTGTGAACCCCACTGCCCAGGGCTCATGGAAACCAGACCACACAGCCCTTTAAATCTCTTCTGTCTTTTTGAAATGCATCTCCCCACTTGGCAAGCACACCAGCAGGTCTCACCTGTTGTGAGCAACTGCCCAGCCAATCTTGCAGCTCCATGCATTAGACACACTCCTGCCTGGAGTAGAGTTGGGGGAGCAGGGCATGTGGAGCAGTGTGTGTACATAGGGATGTCCCTTGCACCCT
>ML675611.1:2674249-2734264 GCA_007922155.1 Mesoclemmys tuberculata
GTCATGGCTGGTGTCGGAGGAGCCACAATAGATTGAAATGGACAGGAATGGTTTTTGCCTTTCTAATTTTAAACTTCTGGTCTATTCATTTATCTTAGAATTCCAGATTGTGTTTGTTTTAAATTGCATATTTTGCACTGGTTTTGGTACACAGTAAATTTCTATTTGTTGGAAATACATTAATCTTTGTTACTTCACAATATATATTACAGACTGCACAGTGCTGTGCAAAGCACCCACTGCTTGTAACTGTACAGGGCCACAAACCTCATAGGGTCAGTGACAACCTGATAAAGGTACAGCAAGCACTGCATAATCCATAAGTGCATTAAAAAAGAGAGTTAAATTCAGAAATGTACACAGGGCACTACCCATTTCCTGACAGCACCCAAAATGTCAGGACCAAGTAGAGCACAGTCCACCATGCCACAGTAGGTCCACTTTAAACTCTTGTGTCTGGCTTCTTAAAGTTGGCAGACAATCACTCCATCTGCATCGTGGCAGCAACTTTTCCCTCTTTGCCTCACAGATACTATGCAGAACACAACAGGCACGTATAACTGTTGGGATACTTTTCTCATTAGGATCCAATCTTGGGTGTAAACATCACCAATGTCCCTTCAATCTACCAAAAGCATATTCAGCAGTCATTGAGAACATGCTCAGCATGCTAACATCTTTCCTTGGTGCTGTCAAAGTGGCTAGTGTATGGCTGCATGAGCAAGGGGTAGGCATTTCAACATTCCCAATAGTAATCTTAAGATTAGGAAAGAATGTCCTGCTTGTAGCTGTCTGAACAGTCCTAGGTGCCTGTAGGACAGCGGTCGGGGCATGCCGGTTGCTGTGGCCTCTCCGGGGCCCAGCCGCTGGGGAAGGTCTTGGTCTCTTCCGCGACAAAGGGGGAATTAGTTACCTGACCAGTCTCCGGGCTCCGGCCCTCTGGCAGGGTGGGCGAGCAAGCAACAAAGAGTTAAAGCGCCCGATCCCTTGGGCAAGGGCAGGCAGGTAACAAAGAGTTAAAGCGCCCGATCCCTTGGGCAAGGGCAGGCGGGTAACAAACAGTCTATAGAGCCTGGTCCCTGGCAGCAGGGCAGGCTGAGACGGGCGTCTTCCCGCCGTCTCTCCAGTGGTGAGGAGTCTCTCTCTCTCTCTCTCTCTCGCTGGGGTGAGTGCGGGTAGAGGAGGGGGGAGGGGGACGCAGGCCCACCCGTCTCCACTGCTTCCCAGCCCAGGGCCCTACCAGTGGCACTGGTGCAGCGGGGATCCGGCCGCAACACGCCACGAGGCCTGCGCCCCTACTCGAGCCATTAGGTCTGGCTGCCCCTGGGCCACTTCCTCCCCGTACTCCCAGGAGCTGGCCCTGGGCAACCCGGGGGTGGGGTACGCGGTCCACGGCCGGCTCACCAGTCCTTCGACGTCCGTTGGCGGCAATGGGGGCAAGTCATCAGTGTCCGGCAGCTCCTCGAGATCCAGGGGTTCGCCGGGGGGTCCAGCCTCTGGCAGCTCCTCGAGGTCAGCTCCAGCTTCAGGGGGGTCAGCGGCCGGCAGCTCCTCAAGGTCTAGCCCCGCCTCGGGCGGTGGGACCCACTGGGACTGACCGGGCCCCTCCGGCCAGGCTTGGGGTTCGGGGGGTGTCAGCCCCCTCTTGGGTCTCGACGGCCAGTCCCAATCGCCGGCACCCGGGGGCCCTATCCAGTCCTGGTCCCGGGGTTTACGCTGGGAGTGGCGGGGCTTCGGCCCAGGGTCGTAGCCGTGCCGTTCCCTTCCCTTCCCCAGCGGGAGCCCTGGGTGGCAGGTCTGCTTCCCACCACTGCCTGCCTCCCACTGAGCCCAGGGGCCTAGCTTTTATACTTCCCCTTCCGGGGGAAGTCCCGCCTCTCAGCGCCTGGTTGGCCGTCCCTGGCGGTCCTATCCGGGCTGGCCTGAGGGGTTGACGGGCGGCCCGGCGCGCTGGACCAATCCCGGCCTGTTGCTGGGCAGTTTTACCTGGCCAGCTATCCCGCTGGTCTATTGGCTGTGGCCCTCCCTCGGCTCCCAATCCCGGGTCAGGCCGAGGTGCCCTCCTACAGTGCCTAAAGATGCAAGTGTCATGCACCTTCTCTGACCAGCCAGCACTGATGTCAATGAAGCATCAACAGTAATACCCCAACACTTGCATCACCAAAGAAAAGTAGCCTTTCCTGTTGATGTACTCTTTCGCCAGGGGGCTGGTGCCAAAGTAGGGGTGTGCATGCCATCGATAATCCCACCACAGTTCAGGAATCCCCATTGCTGCAAAGCTATCCACTTATAACCTGCACATTGCCAAGAGTCTCATTCCTGCATAGCAGGAGGCTGTTAATAGCCTGGCCTGACAACAGGCCCTGCTGTGGCTTTTCCAACTCCAAAGTGACTGTCCACTGACCACTGGCAATACAGCACCGCAGGCTTCCCCACTGCCATCGCGACTCACTTCTCAGCATCAGAGCAGCTCTCATTCTGGTGCCTGTGTGCCAGGGCAAGCTTGAAACACTGAGCCCCACTTTCACATTAAAAAAATGTAGCAGCCACGGCTCATTGTTCCAAACCAGCATTACGATACGATGCCGCCAGTAGGAGCTTGTTTCTCAGGCAGCTGCTCTGTGAATGCCACCAACAGCTGGCTTTTGCTATGTCCCTCAGGAGTCTCTCCTGGAGGAAATCATCATGTCCCCCACTGGTTCACTTCTTCCTGCTGCTCTGCAGATGTTGGAGGGAGAATCATTCGTCCTGTGACTGCAACGTTCATGGCCATAGTGCAGAGTTCTGCAGGTTCCATGCTTCTGGCAGAGAAGGTGGACAATGAAAAGTGCCACACGGGTTTATGGTTTTCTTTAAGAAGGTATGAACACTGAGCTATTCATGGCCTTCTGGAGTGAAGAAAGTTGCACGATGGGAACTCCCCATCATCCCTGTGTGACTTGTTTCTGCTCTGCCATGTACCGCGGAAATTTCCCAACATTCAGTGTGCCAGACGGTCGTGAGTTGCACACTGGGCTACCTACCCATGGTGCAACGCAATATGCATCAACACAAGCACTGCTGATGAGAACGAACAGTGCCAATGCAAAACAGCCAAGTATGCACACACACACATGCGTGATGTGCTAACATGTGTGGGTCAAAGTTTGTAGCGTAGACATCGTCAGCTACCAGGTTGTAGGCAGGCTGGAAGGTGTGGATCAAGAGTCTGGTGAGCCACTTAAGAGCTGGATCCAGATGGGCTGGGTTTGGGAGTGAAGCGAATGGCTGTAGCTGGGAGTCCGAAGCCAGAGCCTACACCCCAGGTTAATCGAGTCACAGTCAGAAGGCATAGCAGAGGGTTGGATTCAGAAGTCAGGCAGACGCTGGGGGCTGGAGCAAAGAGCAGTGACAGGCATGGCCTCATTGTAACCCACAAGTGGTGTTTGCCAGCTTCTGGACTGAGCCTCTAGCCATCCTGCCCTGTGGATTACAACCATAATGGCTGCCAGAGGCCTCTGACACCATTTCCCAGCATGCTCGGAGGCAGGCATGGGGACAGACTGGCCTCGCCAGGAGATGCTAGTCCAACAAGGAGGTTTTTCTGCATGGGGTGGCATGGTCTGACGTTTGCTGGGCGGTGATGAGTCAAGGCTGCACAGTCAGAGAGCCGCAGGACTTGCTCGCCCCATCCGGCCACCACATGAAGTAAGAGGCAGGCAAGAGCTGGAACTCCAGCCTTTGTGCAGTGCATCTCCAGGAGCGGCAGTTCAGGCATTCTCGCTCCATGGGCCAGTGCACAGACAGATGGACCCCGCCACCGCTTGTCACCCTCCCGCCGGCCAATCATGCAGGTGCTAATTGACATCCCACAGCTGCACGTGCAGCGATCATCTGAATAATTCCTTTGCTGTGCCTGCTGGAGAGGCGCTCTCCCCCAGGCAGGCTCTACGCTGCCACGGGCAGACAGCACTGGGGGCTTGGTGTGGGAAGTCAGGCAGGCTGCTCTCCTAGGAAACTGCCATCTGCCAGCCATCCATGGCAAAGAGCCCCCCCTTGACGGTAGCATAGCCAGACCCCTATTCCAACTCACCCTGTCAGCAGGGTGTCTGGTGCAGAACCATGCCACTGGGAAAACACCCAGAGCAGCAGGATGGTTGAAGTCATGGCCAAAGGCCTCCAAAAGCACAAGGACAGCAGCCTCACCCCCAGGAGGCAACCGCACAGCAGATACTTCATCAGGCGGGTACCACCTCCAGGGGTGCGGAGGAGAGAGCGACAGGACTTTCTGGGACAGCCTGGCAGCCTTCGGCCTGGCCCATGCTGCCATGGGAGGAAGGGAAGAGTGCTGCTGCAGCGTAGGATGGTGGAGGAACATGTAGAAGGTACGATGCTAGCGGCCACTGACTCTCAAACCTTCTTCAGCATCGCGGTTGAGGAGGGATGCCGGCCCCACCTGGCCTCTGCTGGTGTGTACACTGAGCCACTCTTCAGGGGCAACAGTCTGCCCCCAGCGCATGTCTCATGACTGGGAATGTGGGGGGGCTTTCATTCATCTCAAAGAGTGGTGCCTGTCTTCCCCATGAACACACTGCGAGGGAGGACAGCAGCAGCCCTGGTGGGAGACCCTGCAGGGATGATTGGAGGAGGAGGAGGAGGTGAGAATAACATTGGTGAGGAGATTTTAATGCATTAGGCCCCCTGGGGAAAGGTGAGACACCATTTTTCTTCCCTGTAATTTTGTTTAGAAAACCAAGCCATCCCATACCTCGCCACAAATCAATAGTAGAAGGTCTGGACAAAATGTCTCATTTGTTGCTTTAGAAAACAAAGAGTTTCCTAAACAAAACAAAAGTCTGTTTTGCACTGAAAAACGGATCCCAGAATGGTCTTTAAGAGTCTAACCCAGGAGTGAAAGCCAGGCACACCCCACGCTCCAGGGAAAGGAGCTGCAAAGCAGTTATTGGGTTGTGAGGGCCAGTAATTTAACACACCCCAGTGCATGCTATCTGTGGCGGGGAGGCAGCACCGTGCCCTGGAAACATGGGGCACAGGCTTTATAAATCTTAGCCCACTTAATTAACAATTAACAGTCGTTAAAGAGAAACACTTAACACAAATAGCAACGTTTAACACTTGTTTACGGTGGTCACGTTTTGTTTATTTTTAAAAAATATTCACATTTTGTTCAGATCCATCTGTCCATGTAACAATGATTTTTCCTGCTGTCCAACCAACACAAAACCGCCACGGAAAGTTTGCAGATGACACACAGATCAAGGAGTGGTAAGTAAAGAAGAGTACAGGTCACTGCTATCGAGCAATCTGACACCTTGGCAAACAGGACGTAAGCAACGGGTATGTTTCGATATAGCCAAATGTAAAGCCATACGTCAAGGAACAAAGGTCAGCCATACTTCCGGGGTGGGGTCTCTTTCCTGGGAACCCATGACTTTGAAACAGATTCAGGGGACTGAACATGGGCGCCCAGCTGTGGCCAGAAGGAGTAATGTGATTCCAGGTTGTATAAATAGGGGAATCTTGAGTCGAAGCAGAGTGGTAATTTTACCTATGTGTTTGGCACTGCTGCAACCACTACTGAAATAATGTGTCCAGTTCTGGTTTCCATAATTCAAGGAGGATGCGGCTAAATCGGAGAGGTTTCAGAGAAGAGCCACGGGTTCTTAAAGGTTTGGAAAACATGCCTTATGGTGAGTGATACCCCTGAGTCTATCTATTGATTTTTTATGGCGAATTTAAAGGGGTGATTTGATCACAGGTGAAGCAGCTATCCAGGGAACAAATGGAAGAATGGGCTTTTCAGTCTATCAGAGAAAGGTAGGACTAGAGCTGGAAGTTGAAGCTAGATAAATTCAGATTGAAAACAAGGCACAATTTTTTAACAATGAGGATAATCAACTTATCAAAGAGCGTGGTGGATTCTCCACTGCTGGAACATTTTAAACCCAAATTGGATTTTTTTTCAAAGATCTGCTCTAGTTCAACCAGGAATTAATTTAGGGAATCCTGTGGGCTGTGTTACCCAGGAGATCAGACTTCATCAAAATGGTACCTTCTGTCCTTATAGTCTATGCTTGATTTTTCACCTTCTGCACTATGTGGAATTCTCTTCCCAGGTGTCTCATTTGTTTGTAGCATCCATGTTCATATGGTTTTTGGAAAGCTATTGTAATAGGTTATTTCCATTAGCCCAGGTTTAGATGAAAGAACAATATAAGTGATTGTCCATGGGGGAAGGGGGAGACCAGACCAAACCGAACCAGAGCAGTACTTCAATCACGAAAGTGCAGTTCACGGTGAAAGTAGTAAAGATAGTTGGAAAAAAAGGGCAAGTATTTTTCATGGCAGTTTAGAAAATTTTTCATGTATCAGAAATTTTCCATAAAATGTCTGTCCAATGAAAGTCCAAAAAACAATTTCCTTCCCTCTCACTTCCCCTACATGCTCTTTTCATGCTTCCAATTTGCTCTGGAGAGGGAAGGGGGAAAAACAATAAAGCTGTGACACAAAAGTGAAAACATTTTGGATTTGGAAAGAAACAAAACCAAAAACAAAACAAATAAAAAAAGCGAAGAAAGAAAAACAAACCAAGAATTTGCTTTGTCAAAAACTAAAGACATTATAAAAAAAATCTACAAAAGTATTTCATCAAAAAAAAATTCAAATGAACAATTTGAACCATCTCTAGTAAGAAAGATTCCGACTTAAAGCTTTCAGCACATCTTCCCCTTAACATGACAAACTATTCTAGGAATAGATTACAGCAAGTGATAAAAAAGCAACCTCAGAGTTTTGTCAGCCAGAAAGGCCTGTAACTCCAAGCATGGAGGGAGTGCACCTTGGAGGGAATGAGGAAATGATAGAGCTCAGTTTGTAACCTATCTGCCTCCACAAAAAAAAAGCAAAAAAGCTTTTAACTTATCATCCTTCATACTGTGTAATGAACAAAAGCCTCCACCGAGCTATCCAGAGAGATGCCCAGGTCTCCCCTCTGCCTTTCTCCCCAAGTTATTACAGTTAGTTTAGTATCCATCAGACTGAGACTTGCCCAAGTTATTCTAATCCATAGGCTTTGCATTTCTCAACATTTCCTTACATCCATTCCAGTGTTGCCCAATCACCTAGCTTTTGTAGATCCCACTAGAGAGGACTCTGAAGAATTCTGAAGTAAGTAGTTTTATCATCTGCAAATGTACCACATCACTGTTCATTCCCATCACCGTATCATTAAATAGAATGTCAAACAATAACCGTTCTAATATGGACTGTCAGTGTGTCCCACCGGTAGGCTTTTGCCATACAGAAAATGGATCATTTGTTCCGACTCTGTGAGGTCTGTGATTTTGTGGAAGGATTTTTTTAAAAGTACAAATACATTATGACAGCTGGCTGCCCAAGTGCAAAATAGACTGACGTTTCTGTACACTATAACAATGTGATATGCTTATTACAATTATAAATCAGTGGTTGTGATAAACCTATGCTGGTACTGTCCTCTAGCTCCAAGAAGCCGAACAGTTCTTTTTGATAGATTCCTTTCTCCTTCCACTAGGCTCTCGATAAAGGCAGTTACAAATAACAGTGTTTAACACAGAGACACAGACTTGTTTAAGTGCTCCCCAGGTCCCTGTCCCTGTTGATGCAAGACACTTCTGAGGATTCTACCACGTTCTTTCCATTACGAGGGTTTGACAATGACTGCAGTGAACTGGTAACAAGTGGCAGAACTAGAGACTAGAGAATTCTGTAAATGTATTTCAAAAGATCACAACATTTTTTAATGTTATTTGCATCTGGGCTTCACTGTGGGCACTAATGCAGGAGAAGAGGGGGGGATAGTCCAGTGGTTAGGATGACAACCTGGGCCTTGAGAACCCAGGTTCAATATCTGCTTTGCCACAGATTTCCTGTGTGACCTGGAGCAAATCACAAAGTACTATCATTGCTCCCTTAGGACTACCTCTGTCCTTCACTGCTGAGGAAGCAAATTAGGGCCCCTCACTCACAAAAAGTTGGGAAAGCTGCAAGACCTGATGGCGTTGTTACAGAATTTCCACAAAACCTCAGAGTCAAGGGATGAAAGTGGTTGGATGCACTAATATCCAACATCCATTCCTCTGGACTCCTCCCAAGGATCAGGCGCAAAGCCCTGGTTATGGACTTCCCAGTAATCCCTCATTTTACCAGCCTATATCGCTCCTCCGCATGCCATACAGGGCCACTAGGAGAACGTTATGGAAACAATGTTACCAAATTAACAAGCCGCACCATTAGCCTTGACAAAACACTAAGATGGTTTTGTTGGAGTCCCACATGACTGGGGTGGCTTTCTTAAACATATCTGCTGCCTATGACATCTGGATGAATGGGCTCCTTCTGAAAGCCTGTAAAATTCTCCCATGCAATGCAGTGATAAAATTCCTCCAAGAACTTCTGACCAACCGTAGGTTTCGTATTTTCTTTGGTCAGCAGGCCAGGCACTCTCAGCAATGGCCAACCACAGAGGTCCTTGTACCAGTCCTGCTTAATATCTGTGCCGCTGAATTTCCTCACATATCACAGAAATACGTTTTTGCTGATGACATTGCTTTGACCACCCAGGCCTGGGATTTACCTACCATACAACAAATTCTAACTAAGGATGTTAACTATGGAAGATTGTCTTATAATGGCAGCCAAAGCCAAGCTCCATGAAGATTGTTTTGTCAGCATTTCATCTGAACAATGAAAAGGCTAGGGCAGAACTGCACATGGATTTCTGTGGCCAGCAGGTAAGACATATCTTGGTGCGACATTAGACCAAAGCTTCACATCTTACCAATACCCAAAAAGATATTCAGAGCCAAATAAAATCATGTGTCAATCTCATCCAGGAACAGGAAGGAATGACCTGTGGAGCTGATGCAAAGAGTTTATGGACAGAACAAGGAGCTACGGTCTCAAGTTGCAGTGGGAAAGGTCTAGATTGGATATTAGGAAAATCTTTGTCACTAGGAGGGTGGTGAAGCACTGGAATGGGTTACCTAGAGAGGTGGTGAACTCTCCATCATTTGAGGTTTTTAAGGCCCGGCTTCACAAAACCCTGGCTAGGATGATTTAGTTGGCGTTGGTCCTGCTTTGAGCAGGGGGTTGAACTAGATGTCTTCCTGAGGGACATTCAAACCCTCATCTTCTATGATTCCATTATTCTTAACTGGCCCTTGCCTATTCTACTGCAGAAAACTGCTCAGCGGTTTGAACACACAGCTCCACACATCACTTGCATTTCTCAACATTACACTGTCATGAAGATTTTTACAGGCACAGCACATTCAGTACCATGAGCACGGCTTGCCATCAGGACACATATTCACCCACACAAGTTTGCCACAGCATGATAATTTTTCAGGCGGTCCAGAACGTTGGAGGACACAATGACTTTCCAATCCATGAAGACCCTACGCAACATCTTGAGGTTCCAACTGTGATCCAGGAAAGCTCTATGTCTTGCTGTGCAAGATCTTGAGGATTCAGGGTCCCACCCCCCATGATAATGGCAAGCACTGAGGAAGGATGCCAGTGTCCTGAACAAACACCGCATCAATAACCCAACTGAAGAACTCACTGGCTTTTCACTCATATGGAACATATGCTCTCCTTTGACTCACATCTGCACATCACATGACAGATGCACTTGTCTTCTCCATAAATGGGGCCTGAATGAGACAGAATCCTATTTGTAACTGCTGAAATTGACTGCAAAATAGGGAACACCTTGCCAGTGTCCCAAAGGATCATATCCCACAGGTGTATCTGCCATCCACACAACATCACCTGAAGCAATCAATTGGATCAGCAGTCTAGGCTTGGACAACTAAAGTTTCTCTTTCAAGCCAGATGAATGATGACAACTAAGGTCTACTTCACATGGCAGTCAGGGCGTGAACACACAGTGCACCAGCCGGCTGTGCACCAACTGGCCATGTGAATGCTGCTACCGCACACTAAAAATTCCTTAATGGGACTAAGTCAAACGCCCTCTGGAGCTTTTAGTGCGGAGCAGCAGCTTTCTCACAGCCAGTTAGTGCACTGTACATTCACAGATCTGATTGCTGCACACTAATCAGCCATTTAGACATCTCCGTAGTCTCTCTCTGCCTTGATTCTTCTTCCGCAAGATGGGGGAAGATATCATTGCTCTACTACACTGGGCTTCTGTGAGGAAAATACACCGAAGATTGTGATGTGCTCAGATATTGTGGTAATGAGAGCTGCAGAGCTACCTAAGAGACAGTTAAATAACATGGACAATTATATGAAAATGCACGCTACACTAGGGTTGCCAATTTTGGTTGGATGTATTTCCTGGAGGTTTCATCCCATGACATAATCTTTAATTAAAGATCAATCTTTCATTCCTGGAGACTCCAGGACAAGCCTGGAGCATTGGCAACCCTACTCTTCACAGGTCCAAAAAAGAGGAAGTTATGTCAGCTGAACAAGGATCTGCATACAGCCCTCACCGCAGAGACTGCTTATGCACAACTTACACATAATGACTCTATGTGGACAAAATGAAACATTTTGTTTTGCATCTGAACGCAGCCTGACAATGGGCTATGTTTGCTAGCAATGGCATCTTTGCCAAAGACTGACTCGGTAGGCTCAGTAAGGAACTGGCTGAAAAATGTCCTGAGAATTCTCTAATCTGTCCAGCCTAACTTCACAAAATTCTCTCCACCATCACCTGAAGGAATCCAAGCACTACTGATTAGATCAAGCAATTTCGTTCTTTACTGCACTCAGACTTTTCCAATTCTAGGAGCAGATATTAGGCCACATGACTAAGATGCCCAAAAGGTGATAAATCGTAATAAAGAGCAAACATAGTCCACCAAATCAAAGGCTGAATCAGGTTTGACCAATAATTGCACATACGATTGCAAAAATATCAGTCTGAAGAACTCAAAGGAAAGAGGCTCAAATGTGTTGAATAAGAAAAGAACATAATAAGAACGGCCATACTGGGTAAAAGGAATGGTCCATCTAGCCCAGTATCTGTCTTCCAACAGTGGCCAGTGCCAGGTTCTTCAGAGGGAATTAACAAAACAGGTCATCATCAAACGATCCACCCCCTGTCATCCGATTCCCAGCTTTTGGAAAACAGAGTGTAGGGACACTTCAGAGTATGGTTTGGCATCTCTGCCCATCCTGGCTAATAGCCACTGATAAATATCCTCCATGAACTTATCTAGTTCCTATTTGAACCCTATTATTCACAACATCCTTTGGCAAAGAGTTCCACAGGTTTACTGTACATTGTGTGAAAAAATACTTTCTTTTGTTCGTTTTAACCTGCTGCCTATTAATCTCATTCTCATAAAACAAAAATTAAGGGTCACCAAATGAGTAAATAACTTTTCCTTATTTACTTTCTCCACACCAGTCATAATTTTGTAGCCCTCGATCATATCCCCCTTAGTCTTCTCTTTTCCTAGCTGAAAAGTCCCAGTCTTCTCAATCTCTTCTCATATGAAGGCTGTTCCATACCCCTCATCATTTTTGTTGCCCTTTTCTGTGCTTTTTCCAATTCCAATATGTCTTTTTGAGAAGGGGTGACCGGATCTGCATGAAGTATTCAAGATGCAGGTGTACCATGGATTACTAGAGAGAAAATACGATATTTTCTGTCTTCTTATCTATCTCTTTCCTAATGATTCCCAGCATTCTGTTAGCTTTATCGACTGCCGCTGCATATTGAGTGGATGTTTTCAGAGGACTCTCCACAATGACTCCAAGATCTCTTTCTTGAGTGGTTACAGCTAATTTAGACCCCATCATTGTATATGTATAGTTGGAATTATGTTTTCCAATGTGCATTACTTTGCATTTATCAACAGTGACTTTCATCTGCCATTTTTTTGCCCAGTCACCCGGTTTTGTGAGATTCCATTGTAACACTTCACTTTAGACTAAACTATCTTGAGTAATAAACTTCAGCAATGAGTCATGTTTCCATCTCTACTTCTAAAGCCATATTTATTTTTATCCATCACAGTCCCATTATCAAAGGATAAAATAGCCACGATCTAATCAAGCGGTCCTAGCTCAGTGAGCTTTTGGCCTACGATTTATTTCATTGGACTACCAGAGCTGCAGTGTGAACCCTTTGAAGTAGTTAATAGCTATTTTAGCAATTTGAGTTATTTTCAAATGAATGTGCCAGCAAAACAACAATTTCCAACCGTTGTGCTTTCAATTCATCAAGCCAATGTACTGTAATATGTCATAATTAAACCAATCATTAAGACTTATACTGGATAGAAAAATCAAATCTCATGAGGCATCTGACCTTTTGAGCATTTCAGCCTTTTACACTTCAGTTCCCCAGTTGCCTTAAAATTGCCAATTAGTATGTGCCTGACTTTATGAGTTTTTAAAACAGTTTTCTGAATAGCAAATCTAATAGCAAATAAATCCTTTACTAATACCCTCCTCGCACATTTTTACAATGCAAAGTCACAACAAACAATAAAGCCAGTTTAGCTTTTATATACACGCTCCCCAAACATTTAAATTTATACTTAACTGATGTAAGCCCAAAAATACAGCCATATATTCTTTTTTTTTTGGGGGGGGGAAGCATTTGAATATAGATTATTATAAAAATAAAAAGATATATGTTGGTTGTACTTGCAGGCTTTACATGGTACATCTTTATCTGACCTTTATTTTCTTTGTAGATAGGTGGAGGATGCCCTCAGATCCAATGTTAAACATTTTAGAGTGTGAGCATCTAGAACACCTAAGATTCTATCTCAGAACACTAATAACAAGGCTGATAACATCTACCTACGGTATGAAATAGAATAGCAGTAGTAGCCAATGATATCAATATTACTACAAGGAGTGTTTGCATATATGGGGAGAAAAAATAAACAGAATTGAACATTAACCAACCATAGAAAGTTGGATTTCCATATGGGTGGATGAATTTGTGCAAGAGAATAACACAAATTCTCCCAAATTTTGACTAAATTCTGCTCTGTACATGCCATAACTGAACTAGATTTGTGAAATGAGATGATTAAATCTAAATTAATTTATTTTGTGCATCCTCATGAACAATTTTTATTACACTAGGTCTTCTACACTTATCAGATTACATAACGCATCCAGCACAAGAGGGATCCAGGTATGTGTACATTCCTACTCTAAACAAAAAAATGGCTGTGGGCATGAAATACAAGATGCAGGGACTCCTAGTCATAAATACTTGGTGACTAAGTACAACATTACTTTTCAGACTGTCACTTGGAAGACAGTGTGGTGTCCAGGCACAGACAGCACACAGAGTCCGTAGTGTTATTTTTGGCAAGCAAAACTGAAATCTTTTCCACCAGTTGCCCTTCCCTGCAGACAATTGTCAGAGGGCAGCAGCCATTCCCCAGCAGGATCCATCACATGCAGAGTCCCAGAGGACATTGTCTTTCCCCTCTCCTGTTCCAAGTCTAATTTGCATCACTAGGGGTCTGTGCAATGCTATGGTAACTGCCATTCTGCCAGGATGCTTGGGTTTCAGCAAGTGACAACCTTTTCCCACCGCTTCTAATGAGCAGGAAAATGCCACCTGCTTCTTGCAGATGGAGCCCAAGATAGTGATCTGTGTTGCATCTGGAGGCTGAGGGCCCTTCTTTGAAGAACAGGTAGAACAGAAACGTTACATGGGCTCTGGTTTTCTACGGCTGCAGAGTGTTGAGCGTATTTCAACACCACTGTGATCGTGGTAATGAAGAAGGTGCTCTGTACACCACTTGTCCCTTCGTTTCCAGCCTGGTTCTCAAATACACAAATCCCAGTGGAGGAGGACAGGCCTACCCACACACTGTGCTCAGAACGCTACACTCAACAGTGTATCCAGAACATCACTCACCAGACTTCGGGACAAGACGTTGGCATAGTGAGAGGGGTGCCCAACTCTGGATCTCTCTGCCCCAGGAGCTCAGGGTGAGTACATTTCCCCTCCTTGGTCACATTTCACATCATACAAACAGAGAAGTTGAATAAAAACAGGCAGAGCTCTTGCTGGGAGGTAGCACTGTAATCTTGCTTTATTTCCCAGAATTCAGAATACACACACACAAAACCAGAGACAGGCTGTTCTCAAACACAGGTACAACTTGCCCCACCCTGCTTTGCGCTGGCTACCTTTAAACTGACTGCTGCTGGATGGCATGCTGACCTTACAGAGCCCCCCTGGGCCAAGAAATCCCTGTGCATTTAAAGTGAAAGCTCTACAATTTGAATACAGGTTTTCATTCACCACACTTCAGCAGATCTTTGCAATGATGGTCCCACCACTGAGGCAAAAGTGGTCTAGCCACTGAGTCATCGTATTCCAGCAGATGTCCCCAACTCTGGAACTAGCACCTCACCAAGGCTGGAACAGGGTGGGCTAAAGCTTAAATGGTTTCTATGTGGAGACTAGAAATACAAACCAAGTTAGATAGATGCTGACATGTAACTGAGGCAATATTAATGCTAAGTAATTGATACAAAATTCAGAATCAGTTCTTGACTTGTGACTGAAATCTCAGCTCTAGAAGTGCCCAGATGTGGGTTCTGAGAACATGAGCTTGTCTTAAAGAATTTTGTGGTGAGTAACCCTGGGTAAGGATTTCCTAAAACAAATCCTCCATTTAAGGAACTAAATTGGGAGGCGGAGAAATAAAGAATCACTTTACTACACTGGGCACAGTTTTGTTCACAGGTTAGCAAACAGGCTTTAAGCTGAAGACCATTAGCAATACAGCATACTATGCCCTCGAGCAGTAAAGTATAACATTTGTGGGTAGGAATTATTTGAATGGCTAACAATTGATTTTTGTTTTGCTGCACTGTTGGGTAATGACTCTTACCTTTTATTAACCTCGCTCTTCAGTGCCAGCCTAATGAAGCAAAGGGAATGAAGCAAAAGACTAAAACAAAAGACTCAGTCACTCAAATCAACAATGCTCCAAAGTCTTTCAACAAGGTCAACTTATTTCAAGCTACACTAGCTGCTGCTGCTGCATGTGATTAGAGGGGAAAATGAAGAAATACTCTAGAATTCTTCAGATTATTATATCATGGAATCTTAGTACAAACCATTTGACAAGCAAGGATTCAGGAGCAATTATTAGAAGATACTGAAAATATCCTATGTTAATAACAATTAATATTTGTGTGGGGATATGGCATTTAGAGAATAGCGTTGGTGCTAATTTACTATTTATTCTACTTGTTATTTGTAGAATCTAATAGGAAAATATTAGTGGAATAAGATGAGTGATTTGCATTTATTTTGAACAAGGAACTTTGGCAATAAAAAAGAATGAGGACATTGCTGTTTTACCAAGTACACGTATCAGCATGTAACCACACAAAATCTTATAGGATGATAGAATAATTATAAATCCTAGAAAATACTTTATAATTAGCCAGTAATGCAAACTTTCAGTGTAGGACAAATATTCAGCATCTTTAGCTTGATTTAAAAAAATAACAGGAGGTTCAAATATGAAAGACCAATAAAATAGGTAATTAACATTTGGTTACATGATAATTGCTGTACACTTACATGGTAAATGCTCACAGTGGAATTATGTTTACTGAGTTATTACCCATGCTGCTATCCTGGGACCTATAAAATAAAGGGCTACAAATGCATGAGACCAAAAACATGAGCCCAATTCTAACCAGTGTCAGACATTAGGGTCTGCAGACATCACAGCAGTGGTAGGTTTTAAAAAAGGTATTTAAAATAGGTTGAGATGGGCCTAGCCCATGCACAGGCACCAGGAGAAGCAGGAAGGTGATTTGGGAGAGACAGACTAGCAGTTGAACAAGACTTTCCTAGAAAGAGGAAAGGCAGAGATCCAGATTGCATGGAGATGTTAGATTTTAGCACAGTCGACTCCCTTTGGTCACCCTTGGAATGAGATCTTCATTGGCCAATGATATAGGGGGCTATTGCCCTACATGAGGGATTTGTGCTTTGTCAGCTGAAGAGCTTCAGTTGAATTAAGGGAAGATGTGATTACAGGCTCAAGACAATGAGAAGATTGTGTCGCCAGGGACCCAAATGGAAGTGAATCCTTATCTGAGCCTCTGCATTGTCATCATGATTCAGGCTGTCAAAATTCTGTGGCAAAGACCTGATGAAATATGGACTTTAGCCTACCACTCAGTTCACATATTGGTGCTTCCCAGCCACCTGTCCTCCCTCAGGGTGAATATACAGGCTCTGCTTAGCAAGTCTGCTGACCTGTTAACTACAGCAGCTCTTTCCGCAGGCACAGAGGTCATTAAAGGAGTCTCTCTTGCAAGTAGAGAAGAGAAAGCAGAATTTTAATTGAGGCCACATTTGAAGAGGTGGGGGGGAAGAAGATCAGACTTGAACGAAGTAATACTGAAAATAAACCAGTACAGTGTTATTTTGCCACAGCCCATGGGGGCAGCCTCAGAATCCAGCCACATGGGAAAAGGACAATTGCTGTTCCTTGGTGGCTTCTCCCCAGAGATTTTATATATGCTGAGATAAACATGTGACCCCTCTCCAGTCACTTTTGGCTTAAGTACATAGTGTCTGCTCAGCCTTTCTTCATTTTGTTCTCTGGTGTGAGTTGCGTCTTCCTACATTACAGCAGTGGGATCACAGAGCAAGTGGGAACTAACTTCCAGTTCCTGTTTACAAGCCCTTTAGAAATGGCAAGGGTAATTTTAAGTGCCCTATGGAATCAGCTCTACTCCCCTCTAATTGAAGCTTCCTTTATCTGCACATACCAAGTTTGACAGTTTTTTACCAACTAGTGAAATTTTCACTTCCCATTAAAAAAGTGCTTAGCGATTGTTCCTTCCTAAATTCACTTACTTTGCATTTGTCTTTGTTGAATTTCCTATTTACTTCAGACCATTTCTCCAGTTTGTCCAGATCATTTAGAATTTTAATCTGCTCCTCAAAGCACTTGCAACCCCTCCCAGCTTGGTATCATCCACAAACTTTGTGAGTGTGCTCTCTATGCCATTACTGGACCCAAACAATCCCTGTGGGACCCCCTTGATATGCCTTTCCAGCTCGACTATGAACCACTGATAGCTGCTCTCTGGGAATTTCAGTGGAGCAGCGCTGACCTCTCAGGGCAGGACAGCAGCTCAAAAGGAAGTTGCATATTTCAATAAGCCTCCTTCACTTCCATTGACTGTCACCTCCAGAATCACCAGCCTGCATGCAACATGGGTGACCCCTGGCCTTACCCTTCACTCCCAAGGCTAGAAATGTTGTGATGGCAACAGCACCCGCAGCCTCTGAGTTGGGGAGGAAAGGGACTGAACAGCAAGTCCTCGAACAGATTCAGGATCAGCATTGATGAGCTCTGAAGGGCATTTTAGTTACTCTTCCCCAGCCCAATGAATGTTGGCCACTATTCGGGAGGTAAGGAGACAGCAGGGGAGGAAACACTGTAAGAAATAAAGCAGACTATAAACCTTTGCCTGGTATTCCACCCTGAATACAAAGACACAGGCTTTAACGACAAATTCTGAATGAGACCAGGGAAAGGAGAATGACGTGGCAGATAACTGGGATGGATTTTTTACTTATTGCTACCGGAGCTGACTAAAGGCCTATACTTAGTGCAGCCTCTTTCTGTCAGAGGCTAGGAGAGACATTTGCATTATATTCTCACTGCTGAGTACACCTTACCTTTGTAGGAGAGATAAAGATGAAAGAATGAAACAAGGTTCTTTATTTATCTTCATGGACACTAAGGGCCACGCTCAATGTTTTTTTCTAGGTAGGTTTGGTTGAGCTTCAAAACTCAAAACGCGTCACTGAAATGAAGTAAGCCACAGAGCTGTCTGGTCACACCCTGCTAAAAGACTCCATCCCTGTGGCATATCATACACCCATGCCCATCAAGAAGCTATCTGGTCACAGCTTCCGTGTGGACGGAGGGAATAAGAAATGTCCAATCTCCAAACAACTAAATTTGGGATGAGGGAGTTAGTGTGTTAAGTAGCTTCCTCAAGGAAGGATTAGACAATCTGATTTGTATAATGCTGCTGAAATGTCATTGAGATCAGCTACATCCTGCCTGGCTTTATCATCATCAGTGAGATCAGGAAAACCCTCTAGAACTTGCTGCGGTTTTCATGCTCTTCTCTGCTCCAGTGACGTGAACTGTATGGTGGAGAAAGCTAAGTCATGGCAGATGCTGGCTGCAGTGAATTTAGGGCTGCCTGCTGCTTCTCAAGGTTTGGCCCATATAGAAGAGTTCTCTACCCTGGCCATGATAATGAAGCAGTTTCTGTGTCCTGGCTAGGGAAAGCAGTGCCCTGGAGTTGCTGACTCTGTGTTTGACTTCCTAGGCTGAAATCCTGAGCTTACTAAAGTCAATGGGAGTTTTGCCAGTGGGTACAGTGAGGCCAGGATTTCACCCCTCGTGCTTCTGCAGGATGTGGGTGTTGGATGAATGAATATATTTTACACTGATGGTGACATTGGCTCTGGTGTGAAAACCCTACAGCTCAATTAGATTCATGGGGACACCCACCTGGAGGCCCATTGAGCTTGGGTCATTAGAACACATGGCTACAATATTAAATACAAAACAGGTAATTTAAAAAACACCCAGGATCAGATTTAAGCCAAGGAAAGCAAAATGAAGGCAGAAGAAAGGTTGCCACTTCATTTTCACCTCACTTGGTTATGTTTACTTATTACCAGGATCTTATGAATCCTTACATGGCAGATGCAATACTATGACTTGGCCTAGTGCAGTGAAGAATTGATTAATAAAGCATCCTAATTATGTGGTTTTATTTAATTTGTACATTAATGTTCATATTCATATCATCTCATCAAGCCCTGCTATACATCTTGAAATGTAATGAAACTTCTTTAAAAGATGGATAGAAATTGGAATATATATTTCCTGTGTTTTAAAATTCTGTATTTTCTTTCCTTATCAACAGAGCCCTTAGTAATTCATAGGATTATATCATAAAAAATATCATTGAGGCTTTGATGCATTAAAGCTTCAAGCAATCTTACAGTAAGGTCTCTAAGGACCAATACCAGAGTTACCAAAAAGGCTAAGAAAGAATATTTCTCCATGACCTGAAAATAAAAACAATCCCCTTAAAGAAGGGAATGATCTAATATCTAACATGCCAGTCATTTTTCTAAGAGAATAAAGTCTGTTTAAATCATCACCTAATGAACTCTTGTGTTTCAGCTCTCATTTCTGAGAAACTGAATTCAACAAAAGCATTTTGAAACTTCAAAAATAAAAAAAAATCCAGCACACACATACTTTTCCCTTGTCTGACCTCTCAGTAATGCTGAGAATATGTTCCACTAGATCAAGTTTGGCACAGGCATATTGAGATTTAAGACCCCATATCCTTTGTTCTGAGGCCTGGGCAATTTATGAATGCATGAATCCATCTCTCTCTACATAAAGTATTTAAACTTTTCTGTATTAAAAACATTTAATTTAGCAAAACTCAATTTTGGCCTCAATTTTTTTCTTTGGATGTGTAAAATTTTAATGGTATACAAATAAAAATGTGCAGAGATTAAAAAAGTAAATGTGACAAGAGGACTTGAGTGTTTGATAACCCAGCTGAACAGGTCTTTGACCTCTGAGCAATGGGGTCATGGATTGCCATCCAGGACTGTGGAATGCGGACAGTTTCTATTTAAACTGCCTCTACAGGAGACTCCAAGCAGCAGAGATTCTCTACAGGAGATTGCTCTACAGCAGTGGTTCCCAAACTTTTCTCTGCCATGGCACACCTTGGTACCATTTAATTATTTGGAGGCACACCACTATATAGTCTCCAAATGAACTCATGGATATTCATGAGCCAACTCAGAAATTCCGTGGCACACTGCTTGGGAAACACTGCTCCACAGCAAAGAGTCCAAGGCCAGAAGGGACCACTGTGATCATCTAGTCTGACCTCTGTAGTGCGGGCCATAGGACTGCCCAAAATAATTGCTAGAGTTTATCTTTAAGAAAAATATCAATCTTGATTTAAAAATTGTCAGAGAAGGAGAATCCAACATGCCTCCTTGTCCATTGTTCCAAGGGTTAATTATTATCACAATTAAAAAAGATCACACCTTATTTCCCATCTGAATTTGTCTAGCTTCAACTTCCAGCCATTGGATCATGTTATACCTTTGTCTGCTAGACTGAAGGGCCCATCGTCAGACATCTGTTCCCCATGTAGGTACATGTAAACCATTCAAGTCACTCTTTAGCATTCTCTTCGTTGAGCTAAATAGATTGCGCTCCTTTAATCCATCACTATAAAGACATGTTTTCTGAGCCTTTAATCGTTCTTGTCGCTCTTCTCTGAACCCTGTCCAGAGGAGACAGTCAACAGCTGAAATATTTGGATAACAAGGGTTTGTCTCTCAGCGCATTACCTCAGTAGGGCTCTGACTGCAGGAACATAGAACAGGAAGGGAGCTCCAGTCCCCCGCTGTCATAGCAACTACATCACAATCCTGTTCATAAATGTATCAAGCTTCATCTTAAAGCTGGCTAGGTTGTTTGCCCCCAGTTCTCCAACAGGAAATCTCATCTTTCAAGAAGCAGACCCTCATTACCTGCACAGCCCCACTGTAGGTAGCTGGGCTCCCTGGAGGCTTGGGGCCTGACCTAGTATTGTTCAGTGAAGAAGGGCCTTATGCTTAGGCATTTGCTTAACATAAGGGGCTACGGGATTTTCAGTTAGACTACGGCTTCTTTACACCTTTACTTCATGTAAAAAGGCCTCTGTGTAAGTGACAACTGGGCCCCACAACAGTCTCTGTAGCTTCATAAACACACACACTGTTTCCTTGTGCTCACACGATCTATTTGTTGCAGCCACCTATTGTCTCTCTTCTTCTACTTAACCTGTGTGCCTGTAGGATCTCTGTTCTCTGTGTTTATGCAGAGCCTAGCATAATGAAACCGACTCTGGTCCATGCCTGAGTCCACAGGTGTTCTCTTGATAAATCTGTAGGACTGGCTAAGCCTGTTACAAGGAAGACAAAACAGTGTCCTTGTTTGAATATAAACATCTCACACCCCACCACAGTTAAGTGGAATGCAGTTGTCCCATGGACATGCTGGCTGGCTGCCGGTGGGCAGATGCAAATGGTTCCTCCATCTCTTAACCTCACCTGAAACTTTCGCACTTCTATTTCATGTGGGTCCCTGTTCAGCCTCTAACGACATGTGTATATGTATTTACTATAAATACCTCAGCCTCTGGCCATTGATTTGATTGAATTGCTTCCTCCCAACCCCAAACAGGAAGCAACCTATATGCTATTATCGAATCCCTACTTTCTTATACAATAAGGTTATTACAGATCAGCTCTCATCTGCACATGAAAGTGATGGTTAGTTAACAAGCCTCACAGATCCATTTTTTATCCTTTGTTTCAACCTTGATTTCTAAGTAAGTTGTCAAACCCTTTTCCACTGGACAATAATGAGGTATCTATATTCAGAGCCCAGCTAAGTTGGATTTTTGCCAATAAATTTCCACCCTTTCACATTTTTCTCCTCTTAAAAATATACTTTTATGAATCCGCTTCGATATTTACACCGACTTTAAAAATTTGTGCAGCATCAAATGAACTATTTTGCATAATCTCTCACTGTCAGACACGACATGGTACAAGCAATTAATTGGCTATCAAGGAGAAATGACACTTGGAAAAAAAGGTGTCAAAGCTACAACTCTTCTGTATGAGCAGAGAAGAATTTGGCTGCCAAGAAGAAGGATTTGCAAGCCTATGAATATATCCCATTTCATACATTGATTAATTTGGCTATTCAAGAAAAGAAAGGCACTGTGGATCAAATTGCATCTGATTTTCTTGGATAACAGCAGATTGACCATATCATGATGGGACAGTGTAATAAGTCCATAAAAATAAACAAACAAAAATTTCCGGTGATCAAAAAACCCTCTGAATTCCTGTACAATTAGATGTTTTAAATGCAGGTATGCAATGCATCTGCAGTCCAGGATTAGATGGCATATCCCAGGGCACTGCAGTTTTGAAGGATCAAAACCATTGACAGCATTGCACTGCTAAAGACTGGGGACCGACTAGCTAGGCAACAGTTCTGCAGAAAAGAATCTGGGGGTTACAGTGGACCAGAAGTTGGATATGAATCAACAATGTACAGTTGTTACCAAGGAGACTAACAGCACATTGGGCTGCATTAGTAGGAGCATTGCCAGCAGATCAAGGGAAGTGATTATTCCCCTCTATTCGGCACTGCTGAGACCACATCTGGAGTACTACGTACAGTTTTTGGCCCCCCACTAAAGAAAGGATGTGGATATATTGGAAAGAGTCCAACGGAGGGCAACAAAAATAATTAGGGGGATGGGGGACAAGACTTATGAGCAGCAGCTGAAGGAACTTGGCTTGTTTAGTCTGCAAAAGAGAAGAATGAGGGGGGAATTTGATTGAGGCCTTCAACTACCTGAAAGGGGGAGGGGAGTTCCAGGGAGGATGGAGCTAGGCTGTTTTCAGTGGTGGCAGATGACAGAACAAGGAGCAACGGTCTCAAGTTGCAGTGGGGGAGGTCTAGGTTGGACATTAGGGAAAAGCTTTTCACTAGAAGGATGGTGAATCACTGGAATGGGTGACAGAGGGAGGTTGTGGAATCTCGATCCTTCAAGGTTTCAGTGGGCATTAGTGCCTAACTCCCTTAGTCTCTTTTGAAACTCCCAGGATAGGTGTTTAAAAACGTCTTTATACATAGCAATCCATGAAGTTTTGTATTAACCACTGTATGTTTTGCAACCCATTTCACTAATGTACATCCCAGAGTTGCTATCAGAGATTACAAATGATCCTCTGGCATCATATTGCATATCCCGTAGCTTTTTCTTTGGAGATGCTGTGGGTAAAGAAAAGTATTCTCATCCATCTTCTATCTCTGAAAAATAACATGAGGAGTTTCATTTGAAATGCCGCCTGGGCGTCTTCTGAAGCCTGGATTTATATGGATCATAGGGCAGCACTGGCAATGCTGTTTTATGGGCACTGCTGTTTTTTTCCTGCAAGAGCTCTCAGAGCTGGCCCAACCAGCATTTGCAGTCAGCGTTCAGATGTAGGTTACAAAGCTCTTTCCAATCTCTGCACTCTTTGAACTGATGCCACATCAGAACTGACTCTACACGATCTCTGCTGACAATGTCCTTACTTTCTGATAACAAATCCCACAAGCCTCAGGGGAATGACTGCTAAGGGGAGGGTGGCCTATTCTTCACCTCTTAGTCACTGGTTCATATTTCCTCTTGGTTCACAGTGAACAGCAGATGATTTCTGACATTCTCAGGCCTCTCCTTCGTGAGGATGTGTCCACATAAAATCCTTCACCATCTACTTAGGTTTTGAGAGGTTGTGGCAGTACCTGAATGACGGTGACGGTGGCACTAGTGCAGAACGGTGGATGCATCTCAGAGGTTTGCAATTCCTGTCCAGAGAAGCACCCAGCAGCTGAAGGTTTATCCAAGGCTGGTGAGTTTAAAAAATTTATCAGGGAAGTCTTGAGAACCGACTTTCTTGTGAGATCCAGGGTACCTTTGAAAGATCTTGTCTAAAGTATAGATGTGCCCTTACAAGTCAGTGTGAATGGGAGAGCACTATTGCATGGCAAAGCCAGGGCTGGATTCTCAGATGGTATGAAATGGCATCGTTCCAGAAAAATTAAGTACATGGAGCTTGAGAGAGGGAGTGAATCGCTGCAGGGACAATGATGTTTGCCATGTTTTGATACAGTTCTTTGGTCATGATTAGAAGACAGTTAGTAATTCTCTGCTATTCTTCACAATTTAAGATGATGGGACACAGTGCAACCCGACTGCATTTGTGCACATGTGATCTGTTCTTTCACCCTGGAAAGGGAATTTTCATGTATTGGAGTTGCAGTTGGTCAGCGAAAGTATTATGTCTCCTCTCGAATTTAAAATTTCTCCTCTTGGGATGTCCAGCATACATCTTTCCAGGCCTTGTCATCAGATCTCTTGGCATAAACTACACCTTTCTCTTTGACTTGCTTTTCTTCAGTCTCATATGCCCCTAATGCATGCCATTTTAAAAGCAGAGGTTGAGAGCTACTCTGCATTGCCCTGATCAGCCAGCCAAAGGTTCTTCCTCCAGCTTTTCATATCAGCACACGCACTTGGGTTCACACAGAATGCTAGAGAGCATCAAGGTAGTGCAGCCAATGTGCCTCACAAGAACTTCTAATCCTTTGCAATCTTTTCAATGAGAGTGCCTCTTCCTGATCCTTTATCTCCAGTTGTGACCTTACGGCATCTAAGGGCTTTCCACAGATCTGACAATGATGTCAGGAAATCTATAATGGTTCAGACTCTGTGCCACAAATTCCATTTTCTGTCCATGTCAGTGTGGAGCATCCATGAAAAATAATGAAATATTTTCAAGAGAAAAGACCCAGGTTCTACCCCAGGTATACTTTTTCCTTTAAACTATTTCAGAACAAGTCAGACCACTGACACCTAATATCAAGCAGTAATGGTCAATTCATCTCCACTCAACGGCATGGCCTCTGTTTCAATATAAGAACATTTCTAAACATATTTTTCAGCAAGGGAAGCTCATTAACTCTAGCTATTTGCAAAGAGCACGCTTTGAAAGCAGTGAGAAAATCATTATGTCGCACCATTCAAATAGTGTAAGACTAAAAAAACAGAAGCCTTTGCATGCCAGTTCCCTTCAGTCCATGGCAGCAAGCGCACTTGTGACATACGTCTTACATCTGCCTTTTTCCTCTTTCTTTTATAGCCATACAAACCCGGAGCACAGCTCACATGCAGGTCTCTTGTGCTGACAACTGAGAGAAGGAGACAGACTAAAAAAGAAAGATCATCTCCATTTCTGCTCCAAATGATTGGAGATATACACATGGGTGAGAAAACGGGACTCTCCTGGGCAATCTCTGCTGCAGTGACAGAACGAGGTGACTGAGGAAATAGTTTTGTAGGTGAAGCATGAGGAAGTTGCCATGCTGTACTCACTTTACTCAAAAGCATGTTGATTCAGATCTGTTTTCTTATTAATCTCTAAGAAATGAATGCTGAGCCTGGCTTAGCAGGAAAGCCCAGAGTCAATGGAACCAAGGAGTTAAATAACAAGACATTTAAAATAGGCCAGTCTGGTATCGTGCAGTGAATACAGGGTGCATCCTTATCCTATTTACTGTCAAATTATGCTAATCCCTATGACATTTGTCCATTACAGATGGTTTAGGATTGAAATGTGGTCACTCGTTATCTGAAGGAATACGGTAAATTACCTCGATACTGCATTTATGACATGCAGTTTTTCACTGGGTATGCCAGAGAAAGCAGGAATGCTAATCAAGCTCTTCAAAATGAGCAATGAGTTTGGGGGAGGGAGGAAGTGGGAGATCAGAGGTGGAATGTTCTTTATTAAAAGCGATAGCTTTTTACAACTAAATCAGTCTTGGCATGATGCTGTCACTGGAGAATTCACTGCTTTGGCTCTAAAAAGGGCATGTCACTCGGTGCCAGAAACGTCACTGAGTCAATACGGCATTTGGATACTTATTACTGCACCTTTCCACACACACGAAAGCAAATTTTCATAATTCCGTATGTGTCACATCATGGCGATTAACCCAAGCGAGATCATGGGTGGCATGAGGAGATTACCTCTTGCAATCCCTTTCCTCAGACAGAAAATATTTGAGAAAATTCTTATCCACTCTTCTGGCTCAGTTATCCCACAAGGTGCTGCTTGGCCCAGATCTCTGAATTGTTTGAGAGTCACTGCACACAAACAGGGCAGTGGCTATGGTCTGACTCCATCTTCAGTGGTCTTAAAAAACAAACAAATAAAAAATAACCTACTTGACCCTAGGTATGGGTTGGATGAATGGACTACGAAATGGATAGAGAATTGGCTAGAGCAAAGGGCTCAACGAGTAGTGATCAATGGCTCCATGTCTAGATGGCAGCTGCTCACAAGTGGAGTGCCCCAGGGGTTGGTCCAGGGGCCGGTTTTGTTAAACATCTTCATTAATGATCTGGAAGAGAGGGTAGATTGCACCCTCAGCAAGTTTGCAGAGGACACTAAGCTAGGGGGAGTGGTAGGTACCTTGGAAGGGAGGGATAGGGTACAGAAGGACCTAAATAAATTGGAGGATTGGGCCAAAAGAAATCTGATGAGGTTCAACAAGGACAAGTGCAGACTCCTGCACTTAGGATGGAAGAATCCCATGCACAGCTACAGACTGGGGACGACGAGCTAAGCAGCAGTTCTGCAGAAAAGGATCTGGGGGTTACAGTGGATAAGAAGCTGGATATGAGTCAGCAGTGTGCCCTGGTTGCCAAGAAGGCTAATGGCGTATTGGGCTGCATTAGTAAGAGCATTGCCAGCAGATCGCGGGAAGTGATTATTCCCCTCTATTCGGCATTGGTGAGGCTGCATTTGGAGTACTGTGTCCAGTTTTGGGCCTCCCACTACAAAAAGGATGTGGACAAGTTGGAGAGAGTTTAGCGGAGGGCAAGGAAAATGATGAGGGGGCTGGAGCACAAGACTTATGAGGAGAGGCTGAAAGAACTAAGCCTGTTTAGTCTGCAGAAGAGAAGAATGTGGGGGGATTTGATAGCAGTCTTTAACTACCTGAAAGTGTGTTCCAGGGAGGATGGAGCTAGGCTGTTTTCAGTGGTGGCAGATGACAGAACAAGGAGCAACGGTCTCAAGTTGCAGCGGGGGAGGTCTAGGTTGGACATTAGGAAAAAGTTTTTCACTAGGAGGGTGGTGAAGCATTGGAATGGGTTACCTAGGGAGGTGGTGGCATCTCCATCTTCAGAGGTTTTTAAGCTGAGGCTTGACAAAACCCTCGCCGGGATGATTTAGCTGAGGATAGTCCTGCTTTGGGCAGGAGGTTGAACTAGACACCTCCTGAAGTCCCTTCCAACTCTAATATTCTATGATTCTATGACACAGGGCTGGATTTATGTAATTAGAGGCCCTGTTCAAGCTGCCATATATGGAAGTGGAGTTCTTAGGAATTCATTAACGTTATTTATGCTGACTAGTATTTCGATGAGACATCACCCTCTGCACTATCTGGGACAACCAGTGAAATACACAGCCACTGCTATTCTCAAATGAAGAACCATGTCAGGGGTGGCATATTTATTCTTCCAGCATCCATAAATAGGGATTGGAAGGCACAAAGGTGAATATGGACATACCAAAATAAATCAACTGATGCAGTCAAAAGCCAATTATAAACCAGTAACCAGTATATGAATCATTAGCATCTCGCTATGTTCAATTTGTCTCCTCCACCAGGATTTCCTCCTCCACTATCTTCCAGCATAGGGCTCCACCCTTATCTGCAACTAGAGGGAAAGAACATCCCGTATTTTCAAAGGCCACAGGCCTCTCTCCCTGGGTTCTCAATAGTCCTGGTACCTCCTAAATAGAGGAGATAGAAGTTGTTTCCATCCAACCCAATATTAAAGAAGCCACGACTCTAATACTCTGTGCAAGAGAATGGTAATTCCTGCTCTCTCTGTTCATGATTATTCCATAAAATATTCCAGAGCAATGGCTGGACATTTGAAATTAAGATTAGTGGTTGCAGGTATTTGGGAGAGTAAAGTTTCTTTAGAAGAGCATTAACTGAAAGCTAACATGAAAGGGGTGTGAATGCAAACCAGGCACATACTTCAACTGTAAACTCTTTGGGGCAGGGACTGCATCTTTGTTCTGTGTCTGCACAGTGTCTAGCCCAATGGGGTCCTAGCCCATGACGAGGTCTCCCAGGAGCTACTGTAATACACATACACACAATATATAACAGAGGTTTCCTCAGGCCGCAGAAATGTCATGTATGGTGCAGTGGGAAATGTGTATATTCTGGAATACGTTCTTTTTTGAAAAGTGACCTTTTCCCTGAGGCTTCACTCAGCACCCAGGTGGCTCTCTCTAGGGTGTGCAATTCTTAAAAGATAAAGAATAAAGGAGGGGGGATTTACTTCAAGCCTGAAACCTGGGAAGAGAAAACCCTGTCAGAATGGAAGACACATAATAAGATACTCCACAACTATTTACTGAGCTTCCCAAAGCAATAGTAGTTAGCAAGGTCAGTGCAACGTATCAGGTATTGTAGCCTTTTCTGGAAAAGAGACAACTTTCCGAAGTAGTATGATATGGCAATTTTAGTGTTTTCAGTGCTCTAAGTTAAGAACAATTAGTTTAATACCAAAACACATTCCTTGTTTTATCGGAGAGAATAATTGTTTCATTAAAACCTTCCCGCTGAGATTTCTTGTTAGAATATCGTTACAGTACTATTACATTTACCAATTAGTCACAGATTAATATCCTGCTCTTACAGCATTGTTGGTGGGCAAAGTCTTTTCTCGGGCAATACTTTGGGCTCCCCCAGTACAATTAAAATCTTCAGGATGATTTAGTTTTAACTGCCGACCGTAAAACATCACAACTTATTCTATATGAGGAAGACAGAATGGACTGTGAATGTGTTCTCATCACACTTTCATTAATCCATTATCAATTGTTTTCCAGAAAATGGTTGGAAGTCTCTGTGCCTTATCCACACAAATATTCCAGGCTAAGCTTTCCTCATGCCTTCAGCTGATATTTAAATAGCTCTAAGAATTTAAAGAAAAACATGTTTTAGTGTTGGATGGAAGGCTGAAGCTCTGGAACTGGAAGCCAGAAAAACCTAGATCCAGCTCTGACATAATCTTCCTCTGCGACACTGGGAAAATTACATAATTTCTCTGTTTCGATGTTTTACCATTTATAAACATACACCCACATCACAGGAGGGTTGAAAATAAGATTAATAAATGCTTGTAAATCATTCTGAAATCTAATTGACAAGTGCTCTCTGATCAAGAACAGGAATATTAATGATTCACTGGGGTAAGTCGAACTGGTTAGGGAATTTTCTGTTAAAATGTTTATTTAACAGAAAATGGGGCTTGCATAAAATCAATATTTTCCCCAGGAAAGTGTTATTTTTTCTAAAGTTTTCAATCTTCCATCACGAAAACTAAATTGAAACATTTCAGATTTGTCGGACTGAATTATAGCATTGGATTTCCCTGGAGTTGGGCTGTAATCTTCCTCCAAATGAGCTTCCACCATGCCTCAGGGGAGTTGAAGTTCAGATGCCTCATATGCCCACTATTCCCTATGGGCTGGTCAGACCACATTTCCCATGATGCACTTCAATCTCCCCTCTGGCTGGCAGATCTGCCCTGGTGCATCATGAGAAACCCCATGGCAATTTGGTAAACCCAGTCCATTCTGAAGAAGAATGCGGGCATAAGGCACCCAAGGTAGACACTTTGAGTGGGTGCAGATTCATGTCCAACTGACCCAAAATGTTTCAACGTGTCTAAACTCAAGTTTTTCAGAATTTTTTGTTCTGTAACACATTTCACTATTTTGACATTTGGTCCCAGTTCAAGATGAAAACAAAGGTATGAGCATGAGAACTTCTCGTGTACACCTGAGGTGTCCCTGGGAACGTCCGTTTTCAATTGGTGGCAGTTAAAAAGCTTTATTATCCTTTAATCTGTTGTCGATGAATGGAATATATTATTATTGTTATCATCCTCTCAACTCCAATTGAGGGCATGAGGAGGAATGTTCCCCTTGAGACAGGTTATCCCCCACTGTGTAATGCTGGGCTCTAGCATTTTCTCTGCGCCATCGTCAGAGACAATAAACTGGGCTAGATGGACCTTGCATCCAATCCAGTCTGGAACTGACTAGTGTTTATGACCATGTAAATTCAAATGACAAACATTCTTCTTTGCATTAAGTGCCTTGAAGTCGAAAGGACAGCATGTCCCTGGCTGTGTATGTACAAACTACTTCAAAGCTACTTGCATATTAATTGATACTTGTATTGTAAACAGAAACTCCCCAGCATTTTCTTATACGCCATAGCATTGGGTAATGAGAGCATTGTCTTTTCAGAAAGATCCCCTTTGCCCAACTTGGGTGGTCTGACACAAGTGAGATATTAGAACCAACTATCCCAAGGTCTTTCCTGTGTGTACTATACACAGTAATGCACACCTAGATAGCACGTGTGAAAAATTGGAACGGGGTGGAGGGGAGGAGGGGTAATTGGCATCCATATATGAAAAGGCCCCAAATATCAGGACTTTTCCTCTAAAATCAGGACATCTCATCACCCTATTCACACCCTTTTCAAACAAGTGGACCATTTCTGCAGAGTCTACACTACCCAGAAATTGGAGCAGCTCCCAGGCCAGGCCAGGCCAGCGTCTCCCATGGAAGCCTTCACCACAGCCGCTGCCCTATAACTCCTGGCACATCCCTATCTTGGGGACTATTAAGGTACTGTATGGCTTGTGTGGCTGTGTATGTTGGCCCTGTGCTAATCCTGCAGAAGGGGAATTCCCCGGCGCACTTCACAGCCTCCACCTCTCACAGGGCAGCATGCAGTGACCAGAACCTCACCTCATGCTGGATCTTGCACCCCTGGAAGGCAGCACACCAGGTAGCAGCAGCGACGTCCATCAAAAGCAGTGAGGGGAGGGAAGAGGTCTAGAATACCAGCCACAGAGGTCTGGAGTGACAGATACTGCATACTAGTTCTGACCAACGGATAAACGGTTTCTCAGGCATGAAGCTAACATCCTGACAATATCTCCAGCTCCTTTCTTTTAGACTTTTGCTGAGTTCTTAAACTGAACAACTTCCTGTAGCAGTGAGTTCCACAGTCTAATTACACGCTGTGTGATTATCTCACCTTTTAATTTCATTGAGTGTCCCCCTCTTTGTCTGTTGTGAGGAAGAGAGAACCAAAGCTCCTCATCACTTCTCTAGACCTTCCATTATTTTATATACACCTTTTTACTCATCTCCTTTGCAAGGTAACAATTTCAATCTTTTCAGTCTCTTTTCATTAGAATTTTCCAGACCCTTGGTCATTCTTGAGAGCATAACCACCCTGACACTAAAAGTGAGAAGCTCTTACTTCATTTTTGATTTTGGGGTGCTTAGCTGGACCAAACATTGAGGGTCAGCCATTCCTACCAGGGACACTGACTGGCAATTAGAGCTGGCTGAAACATGGAATTTCTGTCCTTTGGGAAATGTTGAGGTTTTGGCGACCGGGGGGAGGGAAGGAGGGATCATCTTATTTGTGACAAAAAGTAAAAACCTCAAAAAATTTGGCAGGACAGAGATTCCAAAGAAACCTCTTTGGAGAGCATTGAACTGGAACGTTCTGATCCCCATTTGCCCACCTGGCGTCTCTTGTCAGTGTCACTCTCTCCCTGCCAGTGGGAAACCTTCCTGGGGGCTGCCTGAAGCTGATCCCAGGCTCTTGAGTACCCCAGCTCTCCATCACCCCGTCATCCCCTGTCGCCTCTTGTCCATTTCACTTTCTTCCTGCCCGTCCAGGTAGGCTGCTGAGGTGCTGTGATTTCAATTATCCCTGGCAGAAACATCAAGTCTGGGAGGCATAACTGAAATTACCTGCTGCCTCGGAGCCTGGCAAGCAGTTCACAGAGCAAGGTGATCCCTGGGGAGAGGCAGCTGGGGCTAGGGCTTGTAGTGCTAAGGGTGCATAGCAGGATTCTCAGTTCAGCCCAAAGGGAAGAAACAGGAATAGGTCAGGGCGCTGCTTGCAAACCAGGCTGTGCTGCCAGCTGCCACCTTTGCCGAGATCTCTCGCAGCCTCAGCTGGAAGACCCTGGCTGCAGGGGACTGTACCATAATGAACAACCTGCATTTCCGAGGTGTTCGTATCTTGCGGTTCTTCTGTACATGGAAGAGTGATTGCAAAGCTGTAATTCAATCAGGAGAATGTGATAATGTAATAAACTGGAAGAGTGATGGCCCTTTATAATTCATTATTCCTGTCTGATTTTGCTCATATGCATACCTGCTAAATGGGCTTATGGGATTTAATTTATATCGTCAAATGACTCATCTGAGCCCCCTGGAGAACTATGCCCTTGCATAACAGAGGAATGCATTTTAAAGGGCATTTGTCTGTGTTGCTGATATTGTTTAAACCTAAAGGAAGCACACAGACACTTTGCAAAAAATGATGAATGCCTGTTCTCAACTGTTTCCCTCCTGTCTCCTGGAAAAATGCTCCCATTGTTCCTTCCATTTTAGTTGATTTATTTGGTGCCATCAGACTCTCCCACCTCCACTGGAGCTGCACTCCACTCTGCTATACAGAGGACACATTTCAGTGGTTCCCAACCCATTTTGCTATTCGGCTACCTGGGCCAGCTTTCTCAAATGACAAGCACTCCAAGGCTTTTAAGCCCATCTAGTTCCACGCTTGCGTGTGGCTTTGTTGGTTACTTTTTTTTCTTGGCACAGACATTTCAAACTTTTGAAACTCAGGTCACGATCTGAATGTTTTCTTTGATGGGGAAGCCTGAAGCAATCCTGTGCCCGAGATTTGTCTTGGGCTAACTGAGCTGCCCAGGAAAAATCAAAGCCGTTGGCCCCACATTCAAGGTTCTGTTTGTTGATGGAAATCCAAACTTTCATTTTTTGCCTCATCCACCCAAAACATGCTCAGGTTTCAATACTGGTGTCAATAAAGTAGTGGTTCAAGTCCACTATCCTGTCTGACAGTGACCTTCAGAGGAAGGAATCCTGCAGCAGGATGTTGTGCAAAATAATCTGCCTCCAGGGAAAGGTTCCTCCTACCTTTAATAATTAGAGCGTGGCTTATGTTTCAGCATAGGTGTTTATATCTCTTTCAGAGCTCTTGTTCCTATTTAAATATTTACTGTTATAAATTTGATATTGTTATCCATTGAACAGCCAAATAATTATTTTATTCCTGCTGTGCTCTGATATCTTGTGGCAATGAGTTCCACAGATTACTTGTACATTGAGTGAAGGCATTAAACCAGACTTTTCCCTAGATTTTTTGTCAATTTCCCTAATTCAGCACTTCCACAGTTACTGCCCTTTTAAGGGAAAAGAATGTACCTGCTGTTTAGTCGTCCATTATGTTGTTTAATTAAAATACAACAAAATATAGAATATATAAAATGGCATCCCAAGGAGCTAATGCACAAAAAGCAGGTGACTAAACAGGCATTGGCCAAATTGCCATCACCTTTCTTGTTAAAGGCAATGGGCCAAATCCTTAGCTGGTGTAAGTCAGCACAGCTGCATTGACTCCCATGGAAGTGCACAGATTTAAACTGGCTGCATAACAGAGCCAATGAGAGCTCTGGAATTTCTGGTATGGCAGAGCAACACATACAGACAAGAACGAAACAGAGGGTCAATGGCACATGGCTCGTCTGGCTGGCTGGCAAAAGGCAACGGACACTGAAAACAAGAGAGAAGCATTTGTAATGCACCTAGGCCATGAAGCTCTCAATAAACAAGGCAGGGACAAGGACTAGCTTTCGCCTAGCAGGGAAGACATAGGCACGTCATTGGCTGAAAGAAATAAAAATGTCTCTAGAGGTCTCAGCCTAATGTCGTGTTGAGCTTGCTAAAGAGAATGCCCCCTGCTCACCATTCTGCTAGGCTTGGCAGACGTTTTATGGTTACACCCCACCTATCTGCAGGTGGCGGAGAATGGGGGAATCAGGCGTGTTCTTTGGAGTGATCATCTGCACTCAGCTCCCCTGCGTGATCTCATGCTGCATGGCGGCCCAGAGTTAAATAAAAGGAGGCTGTCGGGAGGGGAACAAACAGGAAACAAAACACTAACAGAAACTGGTGCAGCCCATGGTCCTAAGGAACAACGAGAAGAGCAATGAACGGGGGAACTCCCTGGTCTGGTTCCAGCCAGGTTGGGTATCTGTGCTGGTGCCCTCCTGCTTCCAATCCATCTGATCCAAAACCTGCTACCCGCAGGTAACGTCAACCCCATTGGAAACAGACCCCAGAAATAACCAGAAGGAGCTAACTTGGCTCAGCCCCCTTAAAATACTACTTGCAGAAGCATCCCCACGAGTTGCCATCAGCTGTTGTGCCGCACTATACGCTTGGAGATCCAGAAAGAATGGGGCAAGGAAGAAAAACGCACTTGGCATCACCTGGTCGCCGTGACAAACATCATGGATCATTAGATGGAAAGCGTCATTCTCCGCACTTTAGCCCCCAAAATGGGTATGGTGAAGCCAGAACCACAAAGGAGAAATCTACGGAGAAAATGCCACGCTTATGAAATCTCCCACAGGAGACTCATTCTGTTGCCTTCTCTTAATATGAGATTTCCACACTTGCCTTCCAGTTTTCTAATACAGCTGTAACCCTTCAGTAAACACTCACTCGGGGTACAGTGTGGAAAGGTCTCTGAAAACGTTCACTCAAAGTGCAACGGCAGTCAAAAAAGCTAACAAAGTTGGGAATCATTAAGAAAGGGAGAGATAAGAAGAAATGAAATAGCATAATGCCTCTATATAAATCCATGGTACACCCATATCTTGAATGCTGCATCCAGATCGGTCACCTCATCTAAAAAAGATATATTGGAAATGGAAAAGGTACAGAGAAGGGTGATAAAAATGATTAGGAGTATGGAAAAGCTTCCATATGAGAAGAAACTAAAAAGATTGGGGACTTTTCAGCATGGAAAAGAGCCGCCTAAGAGGGGTATCATAGAGGTCTATAACATCTTGACTAGTGTGGAGAAAGTGAATAAGGAAGTGTAATTTACTCCTTCACATAACACAAGAACTAGGGGTCACCCAATGAAATTAACAGGCAGTATATTTCAAACGAACAAAAGGAAGCGTGTCTTCACATACCGCATAGGCCAGTGGATGTTGTGAAGGTCAAAACTATACAAGGGTTAAAAAAAGAATGAAATAAACTCCTGGAGGCTAAGTTCATCAGTGGCTATTAGCCAGGATGGGCACGGATGCAACCCCGTGCTGGGTTGTCCCTAGCATCAGTTTTCCAAACCCTGGCAGTTGACGACAGGGGTCACTGGATAATTGGCTGGTCTGTTATTTCCCTCTGAAGCAGCTGGCATTGGCCAATGTTGGAAGACAGGACCTTGGGCTCCATGAACCATTGGTCTGACCTAGTATGGCTGTTCTTATGTCCTTATGAATGTAATAACCACCAATATTAAAAATACAGTGCTATGATTTAGCTGAGGATAGTCCTGCTTTGGGCAGGGGGTTGGACTAGATACCTCCTGAGGTCCCTTCCAACTCTAATATTCTATGATAAGTTACATCTTAGCTAGACAAAATATTCAGACAGCATAGCAGACTATATTGAACCCTCAGTTGGGACTGCCCTATTCATAGCAACTGAGACAAGTTATACCATCTCCTTGATGATCTCTCACGACTCTTATGTGATTCTTGCTTACGCAAGTGCAAACAACTTCAAACTGATCATGTGGCTAAGCTGTGCCTTCAGGCTGAGATGTTCAAACATACCAGGAGGATTTAGAAGCAAAGCTGGCATTTATTCCCAGGATAATTGTGCATCTAAATTGTCCTATGTGGCCTCACCACCGTCTGTCTTTGAGCATGGCACCATCCTGGTGGAAGCAAGTACACGAGTGTGGAGGAAATGTGGTTGTCACGTGACCCTTTCACACACACACACCCCGACATCCCACATGGGAGCAGAACCTGGTCCACAGAATCCTACTCAGCCACTCACTAGGGAAGGATTAGCCCACAGGGCCATGCTAGCTTCAAGCAGCCCTGCCTGTCTGGAGAGCACAAGGACTGACTGCTGTGTCAGCACGGTGCCCTCTATCCTGCCCCTCACTCCTCTGTGCAGGACAAGGCCCAAACTAGCTCTTGTTCTTTTCTGGCAGGCTTGGGCCACAAGCCATGCAAGTGCGTCACGTCCCAGCACGGATCACAGGTAGACATCAGCTCCACTGAGAGACACTTTTCCCCCCGAAAAATGTTCAGCTCTTGGACCCACGAGTCAGTTTCACAATCCCAGGGCTTGCAGTCTGGAACACACTCAGGAAGCCCTTGGGCTTCTGGAAAATCTCTGGGGTATCAGGGCTGCCTCCAGATTGCAGGGGCTTTCATCACCACTTCACGGAGCCAAAGCTTAAAACCCTTCCATAGGAGGGCGCCAGGGACCAGAACAGAGGAGGGACCGCCCACAACGTCCTGCTGACCTGCAGAAAAAGGACACACATGCCCTGTAGGCCCCATTCACCTCTCTCCGGGGATTTCCTCTTTTGTTGTGCTAAGCAACTGCCCCTGCCTATAAACATCTGCCTCAGCTTTCTTCTCCAGACCAGCTATAGAACACCTCTGTCTGCCTAGGGCCCAGCCACTCCTGCACCCGTGTCAGAGCTCGCTGGTCACACCTGATAGGACAACAGGGCACCTCAGCGGTTATCTCCACACGCCAGCGTCAGCAGGACTCAGCAGAAGAGCCCTGCTTCATCATACCTAGCTCTTTCCATCCCTAGATCTCAGAAAGCTTTCCAAAGGGCAATACCATTATCCCCTTTGACAGATGGGGAAACTGAGGCATGGAGCGGCAAAGCTACTTGCCTGAGGCCACTTAGCAGGCCAGAAATAGAGCCAGGAATGGAATGCAGATCTCCTGTGTCCCAGTACAGTGCTCTATGCACTAGGCCACACTGTCTCCCCTGCCAAACTCCTGCCCTGGACTTTGGAATCTTGTTGTAGCCCCATTCAGGCAGGGTGAGGAGAGGACAGGGCTCAAGAACTCAGACTATTTAGTATGTAGATTCACTAGCAATAGGAAGTATACTGTCTTAATTTAAAACCTGGTGTCACAGCAATGAGACATCCCTAGGGAAGGCTAGGGAAGGAGTCTGAGTTTCTCCGTCTCCCATTGGAAGCTGGTATGTCCAAGATCCTCTCTTTTCTATTTCCTCCTCTTTGTGTTAGGAAAGCCATTACCCTCCACCCCTCTTCACGATGCTAACAAGTTTTTATTCACACAATGAGACTCCACAGAATTTGCATTAGTTCAAAGGAAAGAGCTGCAGTTAGCACCACATTTTCAATCAAACCACATGAAAGTCAGAGAGGCAGAGGAGGGCAAAGGAGAAGCTCCCTGTAGAAAAGGAGCTGTTTAATCTACAGAGGGTGAGTACAAAGCAGGGGAAGGGCATGTTGAAATCCTTTTCCTTTGCAAGCCCTCAGCATGGTAAATTCTAAAAATAGCATGCCCGTGAAAGGGGGAGAGATTCATGGTTATTGTCTCATACAAATGGGTAACCTGAAAGGAAATCACTCAAGTCTCATCTCTAAATTTAATTTAAGGATATACAAATCTATGCCTAATGATACAATCGCAAATATACTGCATGATTAAATGAGAGATTTGACATTAGGAAGGAAATATTTACCTACTTCAGCCATTATGTCACATGCAGCAGGGTGAAGAAGCACCCTGCTAGAAGAAAAGGGCATTTATTTTTTTGTGCGTTACTGCTACAGAACTGGAAGTGTGCCAAGCGCATTACACATATGCACAACAATAGTAAATCCCTGACACAAAAGATTTTACAGCCTGCGGGAGAGGATTCTCATGTCACACCCACACAAACACCCACACCCACCAATGGGGCTCCACAGGGGGCCAGGGATCAGCGCACTAAATAGGTCTCACAGAGCTCCAAGAGGAAAAAGGAGTAATACCATACATTTCAGTGCCTCTGTCTGTGCTGTTTACACCTCCTTGACTAATGCCAAGAGTTACTTAACTCTGGCTGATGCATTTTTTAGTTTTTAATTCCCTCTTTAAAATAAAAAAGAGACTATTCAAGCAATGGCTGAATTTAGGGAAACATTCAAAGGCACATGGAAAAAGTTAGACATCTTTCATCTTAAGTAGAACTGGGTGGGAAGTGGTTTTCTGGTCCCGTGGGAATTTCTGAGCTTTCCAAACTTGTCTCCATCCCAAAGCAGGATGAAAAGTCAGAATCTTGAACACTTTCATGAATAAACAATCTAAAAAAAGTCAGATCAGATCAAAACATTTCATTTTCATAATTTCAAAATGTTTCGCTTTGGCTTTCTTCATACTAATAGGCTAAATATAAAGTAAAGATTTTTGAAACTTGGGTCATATTTTTAGGCTTCTCTCTGTAACTGAGAGCTAGAAATGTCCTTTTTATTTTTATTTTTTAAAAAGAAGGAGAGATTTTCGTGTAGTCACATGACTCCAGGAGCTGAGGCTTTAGAAACACCCTCAATATCACAAGACTCGTGATAAAATGGTGAGTGTTGGCAACACATCATTAATAATGCCCTTTGTGATAATCAGAATGGAAGAAGATGAAGACTAGCACCCCAGTCATAAAGAAAATAGAATATGTGGGAAACCCTTATGCTTAATGATCTGTCCCACCTTGTATTTAGCTTTGACACTTGGTTATGTTCCCCAGACATTCGAATGAGTTCTGTGAAGCTCAAAAGCTCCTCTCTCATCAACAGAAGTTGGTGCAATAAAAGATATTACCTCACCCACCTTGTCTCTCTTAAAGCAAAGGGAGGACAGCACCCTGACATATGCTAGATGGTAGAGGTGAGTGTGACAGTCGTTAGGCCAAGTTGACATTACAGACATATATCTGTGTAACTACATTGCTCAAGGAAATCCAAACTCCTGAATGACATAGTTATACCCACCCAAGTCCCCGGTGTAGACAGCGCTATGTTGGCAGGGGAGCTTTTCCCATTCGCATAGCTATGCCTCTCACGGAGTTGGATTAACTACACCGAAAGGAGAAGCTCTGTCATTGGCATTGGAGCGTCTTCTCTTAAGTGCTGCATCTGCGCCAATGCAGGGTTTGAGTGTAGCAGAATGTGGAAGAACTAACATTTAAGAGCACAGCATGCGGAACAAGTGTCTCATGACATATCTGGATCATCACTGGCAACCCAAAAAGCGTTCAGACACAATGCGTTCTGCCATGTTTGCGCCACCTTGCCCTCTCCCAGTCTCTGGGCAGGGCCCTATCTACCTGCCCCAAATAGAGTCTGGAAGATCCTCAGTTCCCATCCCACCAATGGCCTAGCTGTAGTTGCCAGTGTTCAGAACATGGGTGTTTCCCTGTGGTCTTATATTTGTCCCTATCTAAATATGGTATTTGTGATAAGCAATTAACGCATCACACATTTACTGAGGAGAAGAATGTTGTTAGAATGAACTTTTCCCATTACTTCTTTCCCAATGGTGGCTCTCCAGAGTTTGGGATGTCGCTCAACTCTTGCATTGAAGTCGCCCATGAGGATAAGCTTGTCTCCCTTGGCTGTGGCAGTTAGAAGTGCATCAAGAGCACAGTAGAATTGCTCCTTGTTTTCGTCAACATCAAGTGTGGGAGCATACGCACTGATGACTGTGGCATACTGGTTGTTGCTAAGCTTACGACACAGAGTCATAAGATGTTCTTATTACCCAAGGGGAGTTTTAACTCCAGCATTCTGGTCTTCACTGATGTAAAGCTCTTCTGTCCCCAAGTTTAACAATTGAGGGTCCATAACAGATGTGCCAGCATTGTTAAACCTGGTAGCGCTACCACAGAATAGAATTTACCACCGATAGACAAATGTTTATAAAGCGATTGTTTCCAGTTTCCCACCCTAAAACTGGATATAATAGATGGAACCTGAAAGTGGTTTCAGTATGGAAGCTACAGCCAGAGTGACAGCAGCTCTTGGTTTTAACAGCTCTTTAGAACAAAGGGGGGCATGAGAAAATGGGTGGGCTCCTTTAAATGCAAGTCTACAAACACTCGGTGATCACCGTCAAGGGACTCACTGGATGCATTTGAAAGCCAAGGAGTGAATTGCAATGATGGAGGTAAACTGACAAAATCCTAAATAACTGAGCTGTTCTCTGATAAAGTCTTGTATGAACTAAAAAAACCCTATTTTCAAGAAGTAAATACTAGCCTTTACTAAGAACCTCTCAGCTGTGCATTTTCCTGTCCAAGGATTTTCAACTTGCATTATTTCACCCCCTACAATTTCCCACTCAATCAGAGAGAGGAATATTTCCCGTACTCATTTTTGGGTGTCAAAGATGAAACAGGAGGAGGAGAAAGGCCAAAAGTAATCAAGAAATTTGTCACTCTTATATGGCAGCAAGTTCTGCGTAAAAGATATTTAAGAGACCTTTGCTTTCTACTATGGTCTGGTGTTATTTATTCATACAGTTCCCTACCTTTAAAAACAATTACCTTCGTTTTTTGCTAGACTCACCACTTGCTGTCGGTGTTTGCGTAAGCTTCTCTGTTTGCACTGTTTTCCGCTCTATATTTATGCGGCATCTGCCAAGTCTGTTCTGATCATTCTCCATAGAATAAATGCTGTTATTTTCACAGAGCGATTTAGATGTAGAAATTAAACCTAATTACCAAGCATTCCTTTATACACAAGAAAACATCTTATAACACCTTAATTTATCTGTTTGGTGAGTGAGAATTGCACAAGCCTCCCTGCAGACGTCCCCAGAGTTTCACTGCAAAGCTATTAGCTATTCATGAAGGGCTCTAAGTAGGTCTGTACACATTTAAGCTCAGATGTTAGATGTTGTACTATGTGGTGCCATAAAAGGTGATGAGCCAGTATGTGGAATATGGATAGAACAGCTAGATCGCTTTGCTTTGGCAACTGCATCTCCTCCTTCTTGGAGGTAGGTACAAACCCACTATCAACTGAAACAGAGTTGAGCATATCCCCAGCACCCAGAAGACTGCCCTGTGAGGGGAGGGTCCTGTCATTGGCACCCGACGGTGCAAGGGTCTGCCTGAGAAGAGCAGCTGGCAGCATGAGGAGGATGGGAGCCAAGGCTGGTATTTACCCTGGACTCTCTTCATGAGGCGTGGTGAGCAGTGCTAGATGAAAGGTCACTGACATGCTGAGGGCTGCCAGGCCCTGCCTACAGGAGATGGAGAAGGAGTCCCCTCTGCCTATGTAGAATGTAGCTGGCTGAGACGCTATTGAGCAGACAGACTGGAAGGCAGTAAGTGACAGTGAAAACAGCTTTCTTAAAAACAGCTTTCTTAAATAATTTTTAGTGAAGCACAAACAATAGACCAAAAGGACATTAATGCAAATTAAGTAAGAATAAGAAATAAGAATCAGAAACAGATGCTAAAAAGCCCTTTTTCATGCAGCGAGTAATGAATGTAGGAAGTGACTAACTTGATGTGGTAGCTGAGGCAAATCCACATGGGATAATTTAATGAACAGATAAACATCCTCCCTAAATTAACTTAACATCCTGAACATTTTCAGACAAATAAGCCTGTGATGTTTGCTCTCCCAGATTTTCTTGAGTTCTTAAAAAGTACAAAGACCAAAAATACTAATTTAATTATGAACCTTCAGTTGCAATTTCATTTTTAAATATTAACTTTCTTCACATTCTGCTGTTGATACAAAAACCTGCAGTTATCTTGATCCAAGTTTTGACTTACACAACATGCCAAACACTACTTAGTGTTAGTGAACACCCCCTGGAGGGATAAATATGTTTTGAACATAAATTAAATTGCAAAATCCACTTTCCCCCCATTGGGACTAATTTATTTGCACACCTTGTTGGGGTTCTCTCGACTGAAGGCAACATAGGAATGGCAAATAAAGCCAACTTTAGTCTGACTGGCTTGCCTTGGCATTGAAATGCTTGGTACAAGAAAACCCGTCCTTCCAAGATGACAAATACGCTTCTATGCATGCCTCATTTGATAAAGTCACAGGTGGATCCACCTTGTAGAGATTTCATTCGGACTTCGTTTTGTAGGACTTACCAAGACTCCTCAGAGATGTACTCCTATCGATACTGTGTGTCAGCTAGGCCATAATCATAGAATAATACAATCAGAGAAGATTAGGGTTGGAGGGACCTCAGACGGTCATCTAGTCCAATCCCCTGCTCAAAACAGGACCAACCCCAAATAAATCATCCTACCCAAGGATCCATCAAGCTGGGCCTTAAAAATCAATCCTCCAATTAGTGTAGGTCACTCTGTATCCTATCCCTACCCTCCAATGTATCTGCCACTCCACCCCATCTTACTGTCATCTGCAAATTTGCTGAGGGTGCAATCTACCCCATCCTCCAGATCATTAATGAAGCTGTTGAACAAAATCAGCCCCAGCACTGACCCCTGGGATACTCCGCATGTTACCGGCTGCCAACTAGACATTGAGCCATTGATCACTACCCATTAAGCCCAATTTTCTAGCAAGCTTTCTATCCGCCTTATAGTCTATTCATCCAATCCATACTTCTTTAACTTGCCAGCAAAAATATTGTGGTAGACTGTATCAAAAGCTTTGCTAACATCAAGGTCTAACATGTCCACTGCTTTCCCCACATCCGCAGAGCCAGTTATCTCATCATAGAAGGCAGTCAGGTTGGTGAGGCATGGCTTTCCCTTGATGAATCCATTCTGACTGTTCCTGATCATCTGCCTCTCCTCCAAGTGTTTCAAAAAGGATTCCTTGATGACCTGCTCCATGATTTTTCCAGGGACAGAGGTGAGGTTGAACTGTCTGTAGTTCCCTGGTTCCTTCTTATTTTCTTTTTTAAAGATGGGCACTGCGCATTTGCATTTTCCCAATTGCCTGGAACCTCCCCCAATCACCACGCGTTTTCAAAGATAACGGCTGATGGCTTTGCAATCACATCAGCCAACTCTCTCAGCACCCTGGGATGCATTGCATCTGGACCCATGAACTTGTACATGTCCAGCTTTTCTGAATAGTCCTGACCCTGTTCTTTCACCACTGAGGGCTACTACCCCCTCCCCATACTGTGCTCCCCAACACCTTAGTCTGGGAGCTGACCTTTTTGTGAAAACAGGGGCAAAAGAGCACTGAGTGCTTCAGGTTTTTCCACATCATCTGTGACTAGATTGCCTCCCCCATTCCTTAAGGGGCCCACATTTTCCTTGAACAACTTCTTGTTGTTCAAATACCCTTCATGTCTCTTGCTAGCTGCAACTCCAGTTGTGCTTTGGCCTTCCTGATTTCAATTCTGCACGCTCGAGCAATATTTTTATACTCCTCCCTAGTCATCTGACCAGTCTTCCACTTCTTGTAAACTTCCTTTTTTGTTTAAGCTCACCGAGGATTTTTCTGCTAAGCCCAGTTGGTCGCTTACCATATTTGCTATTATTTCTGCACATAGGGGTGGTTTGTTCCTGCACTTTCAATAAGGTTTCCTTAAAATGCAGCCAGCTGTCCTGAACTCTTTTTCATAGTAGCCTCCCAAGGGATCCTCAGTCAAAGTCCATAACCTGCTGCTCTCCTTTCTTCCTTTTGTCAGGATCCTGACCTCAACCATCTCATGGTCACTGCTGCCCAGGTTTCCATCCACGTCTACTTCCCACTTCAATCTTCCTAACACAGCGAGTTTATCCAAGCACACTTCTTGTGCCTGACCTTCCTATCACAGAAGAGGCTCCATTGCTTCTGTGACCCATCTGTGCCTAGGGCATCCACCTGAAAATGCCAAGGTCAGGGCAGGCTGTAAAGGGAGAGCACATTCTCCCAGCACTGGTGGGTGACACTGAAATCAGACTTCCCAACCAGCCACAAATAGTGTTTCTGATTCCCCCACACTGGTTATCAAGAAGCCACTGTGCAAATACACACAGCCCCCTTTACTGCATTTCAGTCTCCAGCTCCCAATCAGCCACCAGGTCCAGTAAAGGGACCAGTCATTTAAACTCTATGCTCTTTAACAAAAAGGTTCCCTCTGATCCCAAAGGATCAGCCACAGTACGAGATCAATATAAGTTTGGATCTTACCCAAAATACAATGCTGCCAAGCAATCCATTAGTAACTAAAACTAAAGGTTTATTAATAAAAGAAATAAACAAACAATAAGAGAAATGTTAAAGAATTAGAGCAATCAGATACATATAAATGATTTGAAAGTCCATATATATCAGGTTTCTAGAAGAATTGTGGAGTTGCAGTCTTGTATAGTCCCTCTGGTATACATCCAGTACCTGGATGGGTCTCAGTCCTTTGTTTCACAGCTTCAGCTCAGATGCAGATGGAGTGATCCAGAGGTACATAGGTGGCTGAAAGCTGCACACGGCTGAAGACTGGTGACTGAAGACAAAATGGATTCCCAGGCCTCTGCCTTATATATCCTCTGGCCTTTGCCACACTACTTGTGGAATTTTACAGGACCCAAAATGGAGTCCAGAGTCACATGGGCCAGACCTGGTGATCCATCAGGTATATCTCTGGCTACTCCCCCTGGGCCTCCTGCACCTGGGAATGTCTTAATGGGCCATTAAGCAGGCTATTGTTCTGCAGCCGTCCTGTCTGAGGCGTTACCCAGACAGCACCATTTGGAATACTGATATATCAACCATATCCATAACTTCCATTACACACAGAACACGTGGACATAAACATTATCATCTTACTCAGCACATTACAGCCTTTCTAACAGTACCTGACATGGCACATCTCACATGGATTACTATGGTTTTGACATCCTGATGTCAAGTAACACAATAAATGCCCCCCTCAGTCTAGCCAGCGTGACAGTCTCTTTTCTCTGGCTTGCTGGTACCATAGATATGTGGGCAGTGGTGCTTGTCCTACACTCTGCCATTTTCCTGCTAGACTCCCAGATGCACAGGCCTGTGTTCATGCTGTACATTGATGCAATATGGACATCAGATTGAGGAGCCAATTTCTAAGATAATTGTTTCTGCATATTGTGATCCTGGTGAAAGGCATTCCCAGGATGCTGTTGATTTTCAAAGCCTGTCTCCAGTTGCACTAAAACATTTGGCACTGAGCCTGCCCAGCCATGCTGAAATAGGTTGTCAAAGTACAAAACCGGTGTTGCTAACCCCAGCTTCTTTGCTCTTTGTAATTGTAAGGGATACTTTTCCCTCAGCCATCCTATCTCAGAGTCCTCTAACTGAAGAGCTAACATATGGTTTCAAATGTGTTCTTTGAGGCCCAAATGCCTCCCACTTAACTTACAGAAGCTATGTGAGATTAGGAACCACAACAAGGACATTCTTTCAGCTTTTCCCTCTGATTATTGTTAGCCCTGGGAGTCCTCTTTGCACACAATCACCAGGCCCAATTTAATCTCATCTCTAAAGGTACAGGAACGCACTAAGAAAAATCCTTTCCCTCTCCTGCTGGGAAAGCGGCCTTTTTCCTAACATGAAAAGAATTTCAAATAACGACAGCATTTTGGTACACATAGGATGGATTTCTTTGGCAAATTTAAAAAGAAAATATCCATTCTTTTAAAAGCAAAGAGTCACGATCAGCTCCTATTATGTCAGATCCCCTGCAAAGCATATTCTCTGGAAGACAACAAATATACAAATGTAACTGAGACAAAAAAATTCACCATTGCACACTGCATAGGAAAGTGTATGGTGTAAATACTGGCCAGCCTCTGAACCCTGTGACATTTGCCTTTCTCCTGTACTGTGTGTGGCATTCACTACATGATCTGAATTGTAAAACATTTGTTAAGCTTTGGACAAGCCTTCGCCCATTTGTCAAGCCCAGATGAACACACGGCCCACTCCTTCATGAACGTTGCAATCTAAATAAGGGCCTTGGAAACTCATAAATAACCATGTTTATCACATGGCTACCAGACATCCAGCAAGCACCTCTGCTGTATTATAGCAGAGCAGGAAAAAGAAAGTTACATTAGTAATTTAAGAAGAGAAACACACTCAGTGACCAATGTATAAACATACGTACAGCAGACATATATAGCTTGTTTGGAATCCACCAGTACAATGCAGGAAATAGGGATGATGCAGTATAAATATTTCATGCTTTGATATTATGAAATATTTATGATGCAACTCCTACAAATGGACTGAATGGGTCAGCGACTTTTTGGTGGCAAAAGCCTCCCTTGTAGCTGACACAACACACAACACTGTTCCGGGCCCACACTTCCCTTGACAAGTACAAAGTACAGCATCGTAGAGTGGCACTGGGAATATGCTAACCCAAAGGGAAGAACCCAAGACTCCTCACATGCAAGGTTCCTACGCACAGCATTATGTTGGAACAAAGGTCTCCTGTGTGTCAGAAAGCAACTCTAAGTGCGGTGTGCATAGCAGGGAGACAGGGTGTGCTGTTCCAAGTGCATGATCGCAGCCAAGAGCTTTTTGCCTGAGCTGAGACTTCAGCTTATGGGGACCTTGGGCAAGTGATGACACCTCCCTCCTTTGGTCATCCCATTTATAAAATGGGGACAGTATTTCCCCACCTCTGTCTCAGAGAGCTGCTGCGACAACCAAGTGCTCGGAAGATGGGAACTGCCATGTAAATGTTCACTCTGTCATTATTGAGATTTGGGTGCTGTGTGTGGAGTCAAACACTAGGTTACTGACCTGTGAGGCTCCATGGGCTCACACCAGGCTGCCCAAGATGCAGCAGACCCTGTGTAATTTTCCTGTCATTGTGTAAATGTCACTTTTCATCACAGCCCTACATCAGCTTCTATGGTGTAGCTCGGATTTCAGTTTCAGTTTCGTATTCCAAATGTGTGTGCAACAGCACATTCCCTGTATTTGGGGCCTGAGCCACAGTCCACTGGCCTCAATGGAAACACATCCATTGACTCCAGCGGACTTTGCATCAGTCCCTTGAATTGTAGACGTCCATCCTTACAGAAGCAAACTTCGATGGGGAGGTTTGTTTGTTATTTCCTTTTGCTGCTTTTTAGCAGACATATTCAATTCTAGAAACTGCTGGAGCCATAGCCAAGCAAGACAGCCTGACGGAGTCTAGGGATGTGCCTGTTCTGATACAGAGTGATTTGCTCCCCCGTAATTACAGGAAAATGTTTTACTGCTAGAGGCAATCATCCTCTAATTTTGCCTACCAATTAACTCCTCGTCCAGGCTGCAGTATAATTCAGACATGGAGACAACAAAGATGATGTGTTTATTCTTGATACACCTGTCACCACGGGCTGTCAGGGTGAGATTTAGCAATGCCCTGTGCCTTCCAGGACGGAAGGGCTGCTGAGGAGCCAAAGGGGACAGGGTCAGTTGCAGCTGCTCAGTTGCCTGTTCTCGGAAACGCCTTACACCAGCGAGGCGTGAGCGAGCTGGGGGCATTGGGTTGAGATTTTTGTTTTTTCATACCAAGTGGAAAAAAATTCCAGTGTTAAGACTGTCCTTGGTCTGGCAACAAACCACTGACATCAAAAGGAGCAGAGAGCACTTCTCAGAAGAGACAGAGGACGCCAAGGCAGCCAGATATCTCAAATCCTTAATTGGGAAGAGACGTCGGGTCAGACCCTTGGCAGCAGCAGCATGCTGTGACCTGGCTGGCACAAGGGAGCATTGCAGTTCAGCAGATTAATTTCATCGTGTACCCACATTTGTGCCAGGCTGAGGAGGACTCTATAGCACAGCCGATACAGGAGAAACAGTTTAGTGACAAAATGGCAAGAAAACCCTGCTGGAAAAGAATAATTGCCCTTCGCTACAGATCTGCAAGCTGAAAGGAAAGCATATGGCTCAACCCACCCTATGCCCTCCTCCTGGAAGCCTTTCCTCCCCTCCCCCAAGATAACAGCTCTCTTCATTCCTTTCATCTCATCCCCCATCCATTACTCTACCTTCGACCCCCCACAGCCTCCTCACCCCTTGCATTCTCTGCCAGAATACACGCCCCTGCCCTGGCATGTCCTCCAGCACTGCCTTTTTGGGCGTGTCCCCCCAGAAGATTATTCCTAATGAGCTAACCCTGCCAGAAGTTGCCTCTAGCTCCCCATGTATCCAGCCTCCCCCCTGGGCAAAGGAAATACGTAGAAGGAAGGGAAGGAGGCAGTCATCAGGGGAACACAGCAAGGAGCTAGCAGTTGGCTCGGGGAGTTGGAAGCACCGTCCCAGCAACTTCTACTAGTCGGTCCCAGGGATGAAGGACTGTCCCAAGTGCTCGCTGCAGGGAGCTCTAGCAGAAGAGGCTACAGCTCGGGGAGGTGTCACACATAGCAGAGGGACTGGAGTTCCCTTTCCCAGCTCTGTACTTATGAGGTCACTAAAAATGGTGAAATGGGAAAAAAGAGTCATCTTCATACAGGTTCATCTCATAAGTAGAGTGGCAGGATGAGTGGGCATGTGATGTGCAGACATAGCTCACCACCTTGAGAGACATGCCTTGCCTGTAAGATCCTTTCTCTATAGCAGCCACTTTCTGTAGCCCATAGGGCTAGCCTGCCTTCACTATATTCTGCCTTTATATTCAGCAGTAATGCAAGAAACCTACAGGCCTGTATCCTGTAAGATACTACAGCAGGTAGCATAAAGGCCTATGAGTTTGAGGCCTATGAACTTTGGCACAGATAAATGCCCTAACGGTCACCCCCAAGTTTTAGTGAACTGCAGACAGAATGTACAGAGGGGACTTGGACCATAATGACACCTACCAACCACAGGAACATGAGGAACCATGAGAGGGCTGTGGCAATGAACTGATATCTAGGGTAATAAGTTGAGATCATTGATATACTAACCTATAAGAGAAGGATGCACCCATACAGTAAGGAGATGAAATACAAACAAGGAAGAGGGGAGAAAACCCTGCTGAATATTCATCGAACAGAGCAGCATCAATGTAACATATTAGAAAAGTTACCTCCCAGTCCATGGGCAGTGAGAGAGAGATGTAGCCTTAGGAGGTGCCAGAATGATGGCCACTGGTGATGAGGAGGAAGGTGATGGTGATGAGGAAGATGATGGCTAACACTGAAGGCTGTTCTGAAAGGATGGTGAGAGTATATGGCTGTGCAGATATACATTCTGTAATTTGTCTATCTATCCTACTGAGCTAGAGTGTTTGTGACTATGCTAAATGTATTAATAAGCTATTTGTAAATAGTATCTATTGTGTGAGTGTTGCAGCTGTGCACATCAGGGTTCCCAACTATATAATAATTTGAATAATACCAGGCCTGATCTTGGGACAAGAACCCATCAACCCTCAAAGCGATAACTGGGAATTCTTAAGTAATCAATAGAATTAATCCATAATCTATAGATGGCACTCTATGCCACTGCTAACGTATGCCGCTCCCCACTGAGCTAAATTAGCCCTTCAGAGATAAGCTCCTCCTGACAGCAAGTCGAATAGGAGGTGGGAGGAGAGCAGGGACTAAGTTAAGGGCAGAGCAGGAAAAGTGGCCAGCATGGAACATGAGCATCTTGCTTCTGACTATAAAACAAACCTTTCATGTCCTACCTGCAGCAAGAACATGAGGTGTGTTGGGATCCAAACAGACCTGTAAAGTCAGAGGAGATCCAAGAATCATAGAAACGTGGGGCTGGAAAGGATTTTGCAGGTTCAAAGAGTCCAGCCCCCTACACTGAAGCAGGATCGCTTTAATGTGAATCATTAGTCACGAATAACACAAAGGTTTTACACACACACACCCACACACACACCCCTATTTTCTACCCTTCTTATAGGGATTTACAAAGATACAGCAGGGGCTGGTATGGGGTAACCTTTGGGAAAATCTCAGCTTCTTCAAAGCAATCAGTACCACAGGGAGGGCGATGAGACCGAGCAATGGGTGTAGTGTGGAGACCTGGATGAATGGCAGATAACCAGCTGAACATGAATTCCCAGGGTGCTGCTGTAGCTGAGAGCAAATACACTCATCGGCTGTATCAGCAGGGGACTATCAAGTCAGAGCAGGAAGTGGTGTCATCTCTAAGCATGGTATTAGTGAGACCATTGCTGGAATAATGCATCCAGTTCTGGGCTTTACACTTCAGAAAATCAAAACAGTCCACTCTGGCTTTAGATCTATGAAGAGATTGTGCTAGAACGAGTTTATTTGCACAGCAGTAGGTCAAAGTGCACTATGGGACTTTCAGCACATGGTAGCAGGGTCCACTCGGCTGCTTAGTACACAGAGAGGTGGGTTCACACCTCAGCTTGCCCTGCACTAACTCTTGTATAGACACATCCTGAATCTGGTTCAACTCAGCCTTTTATAATCCAGCTTTTTTCTGTGTCATTTGCTTCCCCTTGGGGATTGCCCCAAACCAGTGTAGGCAAGCCACCCCCGGGGGCTGCCACTTCTCTGGAGCGGTTTCCATTCCGGGGGGGCTGATTTTGGTTGGGGAGGTAACTCTCCCCGCCAGGGAGCTGCGTACAATCCCTGGCCCACGCTCATACATAAAACATTACTTAACACAATATGGTCCCAAAGACACTGTACGTGACTGCAATACCCGGTTCCCATCTCGTAGGCAGGACGTTTTGACACTCTGTCCAACCCGGAAAGATCATCCCCTCCCTGCATACAAAAGAGGGAAATGAAAAGAAGGGTGACTCAGGGGTTTCTGCATCCTGGCTCAAAAAACACAAAGGGGCCTGGAGCTGTTAGGAGTGCCCACCTTGCCGATCTCAGGAAGAGTGGCCTGCGTTAGACCCTTCTCTGCTCTCCCGCTGCATGGGGCTGCTGGACACAAGCACATTCCACCCTCTCCCTGAGGTATCACCTCAAGACCTGCGCAATTCCCTAGGGCATACACTTCCTATAAGTATACAATGGCTGCATAGAAAGAGAGAGACCTCCAGTTCTACCAGCATGCCCCAGGCTAAGGGAAGGGCACCTCTCAAACTAGTATCTTCTTTCAAAAATGTAAAGAAACTTTCCAAGTGCGACCACTATCCCCCGTCGTGTCCAGAGATAACGTTTAAATGGGGTTGATGATCACTCCGCTTCTTGCTAAAGGGAAAGATTAAACCGCTTGGCCACCGTTAAAAAGCTGCTGTGGGTAATCATACACTGTCTACCTGCAGGTTCGATTCAGAGAACATCTTCTGTGTTTCGGGGGCACCGTTACTGAAATCGCCTGACTGCAGGGAATCTCAACACGAGTGGCCTTGGCCCAGCGTAGCTCCTATTGTATGTTACAGGTAGAAGGGAAGCAGATCTTAACCAGGAAACTGACTAGAAATGGGGCTTTTCACAAGATGCGCATGACCAGAAGCAGGGTTCAATGTATAAACATAATGGGATTTACACAAACACAGCAGAGGGCAGAACCTGGCTTGTAGCATGTTCCTAATTCGTGTTGCCAATCCCAAGCATTCAGTAATCATGAGTCAGGTACCAAAAAATTACGAGATTGGCTTTAAAAACACAAGATTTAATAATGAATTAATAATAATAATAATAAAATACGTCTCTCTCTTTGCCTTCTGTGTTGTTAGCCTTTGGGGCGTGGGGAGCACATTTCAAGCTGTTCTTCTCAAATATCAGGGCTAAAAGTTGTACTGTTGAAAACAGTGAAAGCTGCTGTTCCGAGGTCACCACCTGGGTCTTGTAAAGGTGGGATAAAATTGTAAGAGTGGGTCAAAAACATCCCCTCTGTCACTTTAGAGAAAGGGGAGATGATGGGAGGGTGGTTTTCAGATGCTGCACTGGGAACGTAACATGGCTCTACCCTCCAATCGGTACACAAGAGATGTTCTTTGTACTGTTTTATAGCACCAACATATTGGAAACTTTAGATTCCAGTGCTGTGGGGCGCACCACTAGCAGAAAGAAGAAGCTGGGACAGTGGTTAGGGTGCTAATCTGGTGCTCAAGAGACCTGGGTTCAAAGCCATAAGCTTCCTTTGTAACCTTGAGGAAGTAAGTTACCTTCTTTGTAAATCAGTTCCCCTCTGTACAACGGGGATGATGGTAGAACCCTGCCTCACAAGATAAATACATTAAATACTTTAATAACAAATACCTTAGAAAGGTAGCATGGACTTCTGCACCTGTGTAGAGCTTCACTAATTCCATAAGGGTCTAGCTGGATATTTCAAGTATAACAGAGGAAATGTTTTGAAGTACTGTCTGGTATAGTTGTCTAAACGTTTTTGCTTTGTAGTATTTTACTCTTCATGGAAATTCTAGTACAACTCCAGTAATCTAAACTGTCCAGCTTTAAATGCTGTACAGAAAACGTAAGTGGATCTGCTGCAAGCACTGTACAAGCCAAGAGTCATACTTATAAACAGGAAGATTTCAAAGCAGTCATAAACTAGTGCTTTTTAAAGAAAAAGATGGCCTTTTTTCCCCTGAGAAAAGAATCCTATTTTTTCCATCTTCATTCCTGCATTAAATAATCCCAAACAGTTCAGAGAAAATAACAAAACTCTGTAAGCAAATTAACACTAAGGATCCTGTTATACTTAGGGTGATGTAGACTATTAATATATTGGGGAAAAGTTATGCAGAAAATGTCAAAAGTAAATTAATTGTATTAATTTGTATAGTTGACTTTCTCTTGACTGTAGCAAAGTGGTCCCTTGAAATATTTAAGAACAATAATCTTTATAACTCCAGACTGATGCATGCTAATGTTGCCTGGAAAGGTATTTAACCCGATTGGTTTGGGCATGTAGTACAATGAGACTAAGTACCAGCTAGAGGCAAAACAGAAAAATGATATTTTCTAGACCCATACAGCGGTTGCTGAAATTAAACTCAAGTAATTATCCCAAGACAGAACCAACTTTAAGATCCTGCAAACACTTTCACATCAACCCTGTTCATTTAAATGGGGATTACTCATACGTGTAAGCAGTTATTCTGCCGTGCAAGCATGTGCAGGATCCAGCCGTTAGCAAAGGAATGCACACTGGGAACAGGCAGTATGTTCAGAACTGGCCCTTCGTAAGGATACTGGAGTCAGGCTGTGGTTTTGCGATGTGTATAAAGGGGGTACTCACCGCTGCGAATGTCTGACCTACCCAAGATTTGAAATGACAGCTCCACAGGGGAAGGACTAGGACACTCCACCTAGCTTTTGGAAACATCACACGGCCAAATGTGCAGCTTGTCTGGCACTTCTGCCTCAGGCAAAGCTAAGCTAGGCCCTGGTGCTGCAGTGAGCTCTGTTCCACTCCGACAGATTCCTGGGCCCACGCTGAGCCCCGCTAACTTCAGCTCAGAGGCCTGTCCACATGGTGCTTCCTGCAGGACGAGGGCCTTTGCCCACGAGAACATTGCAGGATCAGCTGCTGTAATTCAAAATATTTTTCAAAAGTATATCACCCACATTGCACTTTCAGCAGCAGCAAGCACATATCATTTAACTCCCCACATTTTCAATTACTACTAAAGAGAGGCTCCATCCGATTGCGCTAGGTGCTGTACAAACACAGGCTTTCTTCCTGCCTTGCACTTACTCCCATGACTAGTTGTATTGAGGCTACTCTTATGAATAAAGCTACATGTGTGTAGAGAGACCGGACTATATACCATGAAAGCCCCTTTCCATCCACTGAAGGCCTTAGAGTCTATAACAGTAAATATTTTATTGTATACACGGCCAATAACGTTGCCTAAAGGGAAGGGTTGACCTCACCATTCATGACAGTAATCCTCACACAACCGCTCCCATTAAAGTGAATGGTTTTAGTCACACTGGTTGCAAACTCAACTCCCTATTTTACAATAGTTAGTGAAATCGGTTGCACGTAAACGTCTATATGCATCGTATGCACTGGGTAAAAGTACCTCTTTCAATCCCAGATGTAATACTCATTTGATTAACCAAGTAAACTGCTTTAGATAACTTCTACAAGTAGCCTTTCCCAAAGTAATTGCAATGGCAAAGTCATTCGCTACACAAATTATTCAGTAAGTACTCAACTTGAAGTTAGTTGATGTTCCCCTTTGAATATTATAAAACTAATCCATTTTCACTTTTCTGAAGATTCACTGGGTTATCACCTTTCACTATCAAAATGAACGACCTCACTCCTTAATAAACTCTGATGTCACTGATGTGGATTTGGTTTGCTGCTTTTATACCATGTAATGCAGTGCGGAGAGCCTTGCATTAATAACGTAAGATTTGCCTTACTGGCTCAGACCAATGTATCTAGCCACGTATCCAGTCTCCTACAGTGTCCAGTACAGAGCTGCAGGGGCATTGTACAGAATGGCAATTCTGGAGACATCCACCACTTTCTTCCCCTCCTGGCTTCTGGCAATTAGATGTTGAGCAGAGGGTTACATCCCAGCTCAACTTGGCTAACAGCCATTGATGGACCTATCCTCCATGAACTTATTTAGCTCTTCTTTGAACCCAGTTACACCTCTGGCCATCAATCTGTTCCAGACTTTAACTGTGTTGTGTGAAAATTTGTTTCCTCTTGTTTGTATTAATCTGGTTTTTATATTGTGGGAAAGGATAAATAACACTCCTCTAGTCACTTTTTTCACAGCGTTCGTGATTTTATAGACCTCTATCAGTATCTTTTAAGCACAGATACTACAATCAGGTTGGAGCTAGTCGAAACATTAGCTTAAAAAAAAAGTAAAAAAAAGTTTCCAGAGAAGATTTCTGTTATTGAATTTATTTTGAGTTTTCATTCGTCCCCACCTCCCAAATCTGACAACTGAACACTTTTCAGCTTTTAACAATCAATACTGAAATATATTGCAGGTCTTTTTTTGGGTGGCGGGGGGTGTCGATGGAACCTCAAAAAATGCCACAAACATGTTGATGAAAAAAGATTTTTTTTCTTCATGTTCTTCAAAACTTTCTGCAGAAAATAAAATACATTTCGCAGCCAGCTCTAAATTGGACCTTGGTACCCATGTGCAGTCAGCCCCTTCGGATGTCAGGGAGGCTCCACGCAGGCCTTAATGTCCTTGTAGGTTGCCAGAGAGGAGCAAAGTGGCCATTGCAGAACTGAGAATGGAGCACTAGAGTGTCCATATGGATCCAGACTATACACCAAGATCAGACTCTCATGTTCCATGGGCATCTTCAGGACCACATTTTGGTCGCATTTTGCAGCTCCCGCCGTGGCTAAACCGCTCACTGTGTTCTATTGCTCCTGTCTTCTCACACCTGATGTTGGCACAAAGGTAGCTGGATGGTCTATCTTTCCTTCTCATTCTCACAGAACGAGACAAAGCCCCTGTCTAAAACACCACGGCTCACTTCAGAAAACTCAGACAATTGGAAGCTGGGAAGTTGGTAATGAGAACAAAGCTGCCAGTAATCAATAGGGGTTTACTTTGCTACTTGAGTTCTCTGCAGTTTTGTATCAGTACCAATCCATCCAGCTAACCTGATAAGCTGCGTCTTGTGTCTCAGGTGTCCCTAATCTTTGCTGAATCCTCATAAACAAGACAGCTGCCTGCACAGTTTATTTATGTCTCTTTTTCTGCTTTCACGGACGCTCTGTCAACGCTTCTGTGAAGCGCATTATCCGTAGGAGCTCTTGTTAGCAGGCAGAAACGAATCCCGCACGGGGAAAGTACAAGGCTTTTGCTTTCATTACAAAACAATAGTGAGGTGACGTGTCGCCAAAGGGATGGCAGTGCCAGGTCACAAGCACACGTGATTGAACAAAGCACTGTGAGAAGCACTCACAGACAGATGGATGCCAAAGGATAACGATAGCAGCAGTTGAGAGACGGAGCTCACACCACCGTCAGCCCCGATGCTGAACGCTGGCTCAGCTAGCAACGCACAAGTCACAACACTGGTTTAACCAGCCCCCAGGAATACGCTGGTGGGAATTCTCCACACAGGATAGGATTGGCAGAATGACCCTCGGCCTCCCTTGCTTCTAGAGCCCCCGTGTAGGAATGTGCCAGGGAGGCTGTGCACTGGGGATTGAGAGGATTTGATGTACCACTCTGCACTCTGGCTATGCTGGGCCAGCAAAGAGGCCCACAAAGGCTGTCCAAGGGTGCCATAAATTAGAGCAGCTTCTGTAGTTATGGCAGGGACCAGGTTCAGAATTATAAGGATCCAAGCGGGGCTCTTCAGATGAGGCCTTTATGCAGAAAGCTGAGAAAGGGAAACTGCTACTGCACCGAACTTTGAATGTATTGTAATGTGAGTGGGGAATACAGCACAGGCCTGCACACATATCAGATAAACCACCACCACCCAGCTCATACACACTACTTCTCAGCAGTCTCAACGCGCTTTTAAAGGCGGGCAGTATCATTACATTTACAGGTGGGGAAACAGAGGCACAGAAAGGGAAAGTGACTCGCTGAACGTCACCCAGCAGATAAGCGTTACAACTAGGAACAGAACCCAGGCCTCCTGAGTGCTAGTCCAGTGTGCGATGGTCTGTGCAAGTCAGTGCTGGAGACACCCACGTGGAGCATCTGACAAGGCTTACCACATTGGCTTACCTGCTGTCTCAAAAGCAGAAATCTCTTTCCTGTGTAACACGTTAAAGAGGGTTTCCCTGGGCCAGAGATGGACTGTGTGTGCGGATAAGCCCAAGCTCAGCGTACAGACTATTTGATTTTGTTAAAGAAAGAGGTCCTCGCAGAGTTATTGCTCGTGTTCCTCCCTTCGGGGCTTTATTACACATTTAGGCCCTGGCTGGTTCTCAGATTTAGGGGGGCACTGAAATTTTGTGCAGAGAAGAACTGAGTACTACATCTGCCTTTTTAAAAAAAAAAAAGAAAAAAAAAAAGCTAATGGCATTCTTTGCCATCTAAAAATGCAGCTTAGCCAAAACTGAAATGTTTTGTGGGAACACGTCAATTTCAACAAAATTTTCCAACAGGAAAAACTTGAAATGAAATTTTACTTTCTTGTTTCCTTTCATATGTCAAAATATTCTGTTCTGATATTATAGTTTTGATTAATTTTGTTTAAATATATTGTGTGTATGTGTGGTATGTGTATAATTTTATAATATAACATTTTGATATTATCAAAACTAAACAATTTGATTGTTCCAAACAATTTTTTTTAATTGTGATTCCAGGGAGAATTTCAAAATTTTGGCTTATTTTGGTCTGATTTGGGCCAAAAAACCAAACTTTGAAATGTCAGTATTTCCCATGGAATGAAAATTCCAGTTCCCAACCAGCTCTACTGAATATTATCAGCCTGCAAACGGTCAACATGTTAAACTAAATGACCAGAGTTATAGAATGTGTTATACCTTATTGCTGAGACCCTGGGAATTTTTATGCGATTCTGCACACAAATGGTGCTTCTTAAATTTATTAGCTGGAAAGCTTCAAAGGGAAAGCTTCAAAACAAAATTAGCCTGCAATTGAGACATTGACATTTATTCCATAACCAGTGCCTCATTTTGGAGGTGAATTTCCTTCCTCAGTAGAGAATTCTCAGTTAGGTGTAGGGAAAACAAATGTGGAAAGCAGCAGTGTCCATGGAATAAGAATCAAAGTAAAATCAAGTATTCACTTGTCATTGTTATTCATTGAGAATGTGCCGAAAAGAAAGTCACAAACACTTTCAAACACTCACAAGGCATCAGGGTACTGTTCTCAGATACAGGATGCGGAGCTCAAAACAGGTCAGACAGCAGTTACACACACCGGCCATTTTTCATGTCCCAGCCCAAGACAGGCAATGCTAGCGATGAGGAGCCCTAACGGTGCCGGGAGTGTCACGCAACTCTGAGAGCTGCAGCAGAACCTGGAGCACATTAAGGGCCTGCTGCTCCCGGATGCCCATTATCTTTCCCTGTGCCCCTACTAACCTCAGCTGGTGCCTAGGCAGTGCTTCTAAGGGAGTCACCGTAACTGTATGGCATGCACTGTGCTGCATGCAGCGGGGTAAGTGTCTTATTAGTAGGGGATGCCGTGGACAGGAGATGGCTCTTCTCCATAGACTCTACTGGCTTTTTAGATGCTTGAGAGTGGCCAAAACAAGCCCCCAGTTCTATATCTGTGGATAAAGTACCCAGCAGGTGAGTGACTGCACAGCACACTTTGTATTTGCTCTGGGAACGAGGCAGGGGTCTTTCGTTTCATCCATCCTCCGCAGGTGACTTCAGCCACTCGTAAAGCCAGCCTGGACCGAACATGTGCTACTTTGCAAGTTAGACACACTGGACCTGGATTTCATTTTCAATCTACTGCACCACCACCAGCTGCCGTGATTTCACATGCATGCTTGAACTGTGTGTATAGATCTTTCCTTAACATTCATTTCAATTGGCGCCATTACAACACGCTAACTGACTTCCCAAGGCAGAGGGAGTATCTCAACAGTCTGGTCATTTTGCACTGCTTACAAATTTGCTATTGTGGGCATAGGGGATATAGGAAGGACACCTCATTGTGCCAGCTCACCACGGAAAGTTGCGTGCTGGTGACATAGCAGAGTCTCAAGACGTGCCAGGAAAAAGGAACAGAGTATGCTCAAGAAAGTGAATGTTTGTCAGGGTCCCTTGGAGAAGACACGTATGCATTTTGCCAGTTCTTATCGATCATTTAATTCCAGGGTCACCAAGGTGCAGCCCATGTAAAGAACACGTCCCTCAAATGCCACGGTCTCAGAATTGTCTGATCATGACCAGGAGAACTAGTCCTGCCCCATCCCTTCTTCATCCTTCTCCTGCAACAGCCTGACACAGGAAAGAAAGACCTCCATTCCTGTGCTCAGAGATACGATGGCCACACAAGAACCCTGATGAATAGCGCCCCGGCTCTCAAGGCCAGATGACGGCTTCGGTCCTCGCTGGAATCCAGGGCACAGAAGCTGGTGAGCCTAAGCACATGTGTTCTGCGGCAGAAACGGGCAATCCCAGGGAGTGCTGAAGCTGCCTTTCAGATGTAATCTGCCTTTATGTCTGCTCTAGGACTCAAACCTGCCTCCCTCGGGGTAGGCAGGAGTTGCACAAGCCTAGCACCAGCTCCTAGGCACACAGGGGTAACATTTTCAAAAGCACCTATGTGACATGGGAGCCTACGTCCCATTTGCAGAAGTGACCTAGGCACCTGGGAACCTAAGTCCCCTTAACAGCCAATAGGATTTAGGAGCCTTAGTCGCATAGCCCAAAGCCCCTCAGTCCACTCAGGTGTGTAATGGAATGGACCCAGTCACCGCTCTGCCTCTTTGAGGGCAATGTGCCATGCTCGTCCCTCCAGGGCCTCCCTTCATCTCTGCCCTCCTTGGGGTGACTTGTACTTGTGGCACTGTTACCTCAGAATTTGACATTGCTGCGTGTAACCCAGCACTGGACAGCACTGCACTCAGCCATCTTGTGTGTTCAACCACTGCCAGCAGAAAGCCAAATACCACATGGCAAGAAATCAGCTTAGGCCTTTATGAGGCAAGGCCAGATAGCTGCTTACTTGCAATTGGCTAATCAGAAAGGGAGGATGGGACAGAACCTTATGGAAGAGAGTGAATGAATAATGATTTCAGCTTTAAGTGCTCCTGACACACTGTGGTTGTGATTAGAAATGTTTTGAGATGTGATGAGTCGTTCTGCTGAAATTCAGAGAATGGGTGACCCACTAAGAGCCATGATAAGTTATGTGATTTGTTTGAAGTTAGCTGTAAAAGATTAGGTGAAAGAATTTGCTTTGGATCAGTCTGAGGAAGTTTCCTTTGGGCAAGGATCTGGCATCTATGCTCTCCAGCAGTCAGATAGAAGGTGGCAGCTGATCTCTTGGTACCATTTCAGACTTTTTGGGTAGCTGGACATGTTTTGAAATGCTCCAAATCTATTGCAACAGCGTGTGTGCGCGTGCGCATGCTTGAGAGCTAAGAGATGAAAGTGTAAGACTGACAGGCCTCAGTCATCAGCAGGTGGCATTAAACCTGGGAGTCTCTGAAGATTAGTGTAGGAGCCTCTACTGCATGAGCTAAAGGCCACCAGGCCCTTAGGTAGGACTGTAGTGGACTCCTCAATCTCTAGGTGGTCTAGATGCCACTAGATGGGGACAGAGAACCACAACAAGCAGCCAGGGGTTACAAAAGCACTTCTGCCAATTATTTACCAGAGGGATGAGCTGGACCCCCACTGATTTATTCCTAACATGGCCTGGCAAGAAACAGTTAAGTTACCACTGCTCTGGGTTCTGAGAAACTCCAGGTACCAGGACCGTATACTCCTAGGTCTTAGGCAGTGTGGCTGGCTCATGTGCTGTCCACACAGTGCCACACCCCGTGTTGAGGCAAG
>ML675611.1:2749264-2785964 GCA_007922155.1 Mesoclemmys tuberculata
AGAAAATTATAAGCCAGAAGAAAACAAATTATCTATGAATCCACCTTTCAACATAAAACATCCTTTTGTTTGCGGTTTTTAAACAGCTGGAAGAAAAAGAAAATTTTCATTTTGACATTTCCTACAGAATCAAATTTTCTCACCAGAACAGACATTTTCCCCACCAAAAAATGTCCATTCTGACAAAACTGTATTAATTGACAGTCAAGCTTTCTGCATCCAAATTATGATCAGCTCTAAAATAAAGTAATTTAGTCTGAAAATATAAGATTTACTCTTTATGACTGGAAAACAGCAATATGAAGTTTTATGCTCTGTTTTTATTAATTCAATAGCTGTAAGTATGGAATAATTCATGTTTAAATGATTTTTGAGCCTTTTAATTTATTTTTATTAGACCCAGTTATTTGTACAAAAGTAGAATTATCCATGTGTTCCTTTCAGCAATGTTTCATGTAAAAAACACGGAGTTTATTGTCACAGGCAAAGATGGCTAGCGGAAAGATTGTTTCCAGGAATTGGCCGCAGGGCACTAATAGTGCCATTTTTACTTTCTCTCCTAATTATTTTTGTTTTCTTTAGCTCTGTGATTCACCCTCAGTATTACTTCAAGGGGTTTTGTCATTCATTTTCCTTTTAATAGTTGTATAATAGAATATAATTTTTAGAGGAAATGAAAGGAAATGCAATTTGTTCCTATTGTGAATTCAAGTTGTTTTTCCCATTTCTAGAGTGAAAAGGTCTTTGGAGAGCAAAGCAACATAATTTGGAATCTAATATTGTTAGTACAGGGGTGTGAGCTTTCACACAGTAAGAACAGGGCTCATTATGTTAGTCTTGCCAGCTGACCTTTGTGCAATGTGTACAGAATATTAATATTCCTCATATTTTATACTAAAGATCCATTAGACACCAGGAATCCCTCCTTGCATATCCCATAACACAGGGTCCATCTAGCCACATATTCTATCTTCTAACAGTGGCTGGTGCCAGATGCTTCAGAGGGAAAGAATGGAACAGGGCAATTATTGAACGATACAACCTATCATCCAGTCCAGCTTCTGGCAGTCAGAGTTCTAGGGACACCCAGAGCATGAGTTCACATCCCTGATAAAAGTGAATATTAACCATTGATAGACCTATCCTCCATGAAATTATTTAAGTTCTTTTTTGAATCCAGTTTTAGTTTTGGCCTTCCCAACACATCCCAGCAATGAGTTTTGCATGTTGATTGTTTGTTATGTGAAGTACTTCCTTTTGTTTGATCTAAACTTGAAGTCTCTTAATTTCATCGTTTACACCATTGCAAACACTTCTTTATCCATTTTCTCCATTTACTCGATCATATTCCCCCTGCCCAGTCACCTATGGTCCAAGATGAACAGCTCGTCTTTTTAATCTCTCCTGCTGTAGAAGTTGGTCCATACCCCTACTCATTTTTGTTGACGTTCTCTGTACCTTTCCCACTTCTAATATTTCTTTTTGGAAATGGGGCAAAGAGATTTGCATGCAGTACCCAAGTGTGGGTGTCCCAAGGATTTGTAGATGCATTCTAGTTTCGCATATTGCTTATTCCTTCCTCTATGGTTCCTAACATGTTAGTTTTCACTGCCATTGCACAGTGAGCAGATGTTTTCAGAGAACTATTCACAACAACTCCTAGACTTTGAGTGACAAGAGCTAATTTAGACCTCATCATTGTGTATATGATTAGGATTACGTTTTCCAATGTGCATTACTTTGCATTATGAACATTGAATTTCATCTGCCATTTTGTTGTCCAGTCACCCTTTCTAATCTGCTTTGGCTTTAACTATCTTTAGTAATTTTGAATCTGCAAATTTTGTCACCTCACTTTATCCCTTTTTCCAGATCATTTATGAATGTGCTGAACAGCATTGGGCCCTGTCTGACTGGTTCAGAAGAAAAGTCAGAATCACCGTCAGGTCATTTGCTGTGGACTCCTGAAACAGGCCAAGATGTGTTTTATATGCTCCATAACTGCACTGGATGTGCTTTTGAGCAAGCTGGCAGTTGCCCCGAATCTAGAGAAATGATCAACAAGAAGAGATATCCAAACAGAAAGCATCTGTCCCGAGGCTCTGTCATGGGCTGTCTGTACAGACAGACAGTGGGTTGGTTCTAATGCGAGCTGTCTGTTGCAGCTGTTCGCTCAATGCAGGCAGCACATGCACTGTTTCGCTCTCTCCGTGCATTTTGTAATGCCTTGATGTCCCTCATACAGTCCATCAAGGATTTACTGCTGCACTGATATAGGGAGAGCCAGTCAGAACCCTTTCAACAACAGAGCTCGGTTTAAGGTGAGGTCCCTGAAAACCACCCACTGTTGTTTCATTGAGGGTTCTGACTTGGTCTGGTTTGTCCACTGTTCCTTGCAGTGAGTATTTCTGGGACTGTTAGAGTAGGAAGTACTGCATCTCCAAACCTCCTGTCATCAGCGGCTCCTGTTTACATTCTTGCTCTGGGGTATCCAGTATACGGGCCCTAGAGGGCTCATCAGCTTTGGAAAGACTCTTCTCACATACATGAGAAAGAGACAGGAACCCTCATGATTTTCATTCAGAAATGGCGCATGGTAGCTGGTAACTCAAATACATTTTTTTAACCTAGAAAAGCCACTAGTATTTTGAGGTTAATTTCCACCTGAAATTTTATGTCTATGAAAGTCTCTGCAACGTTCACAAGCCTATGTGATGGCTACGTTTCTTTTTCTACTTAGGGCTAGTGTTGCTCTGTCGTGGAGAGGGCACATGAGGCAGATGCTAGTGACCATCATAATGAAGGTGACTGACTCTGAAGATAAGATGAGGCATCACCTGAAAAGAGGGGAGGGTTGGGGTTTTGGGGGGGGGGCTGGTTAGTTTGTGGCCAAAACTGGTGCAATGCTCAGATTTTGCTTCATTTCTCTGATTGCCGGACTGTTTAGTTCCCTACAAACTGGAATTTTGTAGACTCAGGTGGTCTCAGAATTGCTTTGCCTCTGTCAGGTGAGGCAGGAATTTACCCAGGTCTGTCACCAGGTGTTCTCATAACTTTACTGCTGCCCAGTGTGAAAGAGCACATGTCCCCTCTGTTGATTCAATAAGATGAAGCCCTGCTGTCTCAAATAAATGGAAAGTGGAGGCAGCTGCCATTAGCGGCCAACGTCAAAAACATTCACTATAACGCTGAATGTTGCAGTTTCAGCAGCCTAGCTCTTGGTGTTGTTCTCCACTGAGAAGTAATTGCCCTAAGGGCAAAATCTCACTCTCCCTTCCCTCTCCCTCCCCCAAGCCCACCAAGCAAGTTATTTACATTTCCATTGGACAGGACCTTGATAAACAGGAGTTGTCCGTTCACAGGTGAGAAGGGAGAGGCTTTAAGTTTACTTGGTAAGGAAATGCAAGGGAGTAAAGTCAAGCAGTGCTCTGGGCATTTCCTCTCATTGTGGGAGGATTAATGCTACACATCACATTTAAAGAAGCCTTTTTTCCAAACTGTTTTACAGGTCTAAGAGGTAAGGAGAGATGTCCTCTTCCTTACAGCTTGTATGTAGTGAGGCAGAAGGGTGAGGATTAAAAGAGCATGTCTGAGGTCACACAATGCATCAATTCATAGGCTTCCCTGTAAGCTACTCAACCAAACACAGACATATAGATTAGTAGAGAGCTGGCTGACAAAATGATGATTTTGCCTTCCTTCTCTTTACTAGGGGTAGGGCTCCAGTCTCCTTCCACCCAAAAAGCATAGCAGGTAAGGCTTGGAGGAGAGCTGGGAAAGGAGCAAGTGCAATGCAAAGGGTCAAATATAGCTCCAGGGGTTGTTGGATTTCCAGCCCCTGGGAATGTACCTATGACCCCAGCTGCTCCTGCATTCCCATCCTACACCCTGCCATGGTATTTGTGCTGAATAGGCCTTCTCACGTACCATATCAAAGCTAACATATTGGTCAACAGTGTCCTTGTGGAATTAGGGATACTCATCCCAACGCTTTGAAGTTTGAATAAAAGGGTTGAAACCTGGCAGGTCAGGGGAATTGATAAACAGGTTGTCTCCAGACAAACCCCTGAAGCCAGGTGTGGCCAGAGTCAATAAGCTATTCACTTGTGTCACAGGTTGCAGGATGAGATCATTTACATTGTAAACATCACCAGCAGGAGGGGAGAAGACAGCATGGGGTCCACACGCAGCAGAGAAAAGGAACAAAGCTGGGGGTGCAGTTCAATGGTTTACTAGACTATAGAAATGAGGAGAGCCAACCTCTAGGTTCCCTTCACCTGAGGGGAGCAGGAAAACCAGCACCTTAGACTGTCGGGGGGTCCTATCAAAGAGCCAGCCAGCCACTCCTGGAGAAGGAAGACTGGTGAGGAAGGTACCTTGAATAAAGACTCTAGATTAGGAAGTTGAAACAGTAGCTGTTAGAAAGTGTATTTTTACTTGTATGATTGACACTGTTTCTACCCCTCACTGAGCCTCTCCTTTTGTTAATAGGCTTCTTATAAACCAACTCCCTGTTGTGGTTGAAGGGAAGGGGGTGTTTATGCCAGTTAAGTTAAGAAGCTGTAACCTGCCAACTCTTGAAAAGGTCAGCAAATATCATATGTTCTGTGCACGTGCAGGGATAGGGGCCGTGCACGACCCAGAGCCAGCTCTGAGAAGCTCAGGTGCTAGAGTTCACTGACTTACTTGCAAGCAAGATTTGCGCTGGCAGCCTGCGAGCAGTTTGCTGGCAAGGAAGACAGAGTGGAGAGTCTAATCTCCAGCAAAGAGGTAGCATGAGGACTCTCAGTTCTGGGTACCGCTAGCACAACATTACTGTACAGTTTACATGACCCAAATGACATGACTCTACAGCATTTGCACAGCTCATCACTGCCCGTTGAAATAGGAGAATGCACACACAGTGAAAAGGGTAGCTACAGATCTTGCATAGTAGGCACAGGAAAATGCAGTAGATCAGCATTTTTCAGGAGGGGCAGGGGAAATGTGCCGCTAGAATAATTTGGCAATTTGCGATGAAACCTAGTGCAGCAAGGTGCACGTTGAAAAGAGCAACTAGTTTTATTTATAAATGACAGAGCTGGATTCAGAAATTAAGCACAGCAGGAAAGAAAATCTTGCCTGGATGTCAAAAGACAGTACATCTGTGCATCAAACTACTTTTCTATGTTCTTACAGAAAGCCTTCTTGTTGAATGCCTATTTGCAAACTCACTTACACCGCGGGTAATTGACGCATGTCAGAGATGATACAGTGGTGGGAAGCCATCTGCAGCCAGTTCAACAATACTCCAGGTTTGTGTGTGTTTTAAAAGTCTGGGGTTGGGTGTATGATATATTCCCTTACAATAAATTTAAGTAAGTGCAGAAAGGCATAATTCATACACCATCAACACTCCTGTATTCAATGTAGCTCCCAGACTGAATTGGGAACTCCTCCCCACATTCCTAGGCCAAGGTACCTAAAGTACCCTACCAGTCCCAGCTATACTGCCGAGGCTGGCTCCAGACCAGAGATGGCATTTTAATCTCATCCTTACTTAGATTCCTCATCGGTGTTGCTGCCGTATGGCTGAGGGTGTACTGCACAGACGCTCAGTCAGACACATACAGGTCAGGAACATTGCAAAGGCCCCTAGCAAGACGAGTGTTGCCTTTGAACTGTCAGAGCCAACAGCATATGCTTGACCTAAGTATTTAACACAGCCTCCACCTGCTCTGCAGGACAATTTGAGACCATACAGACGGCCATACTGAGGCAGCCCAGTGGCCCATCTAGCCCAGGGTCCTGGCCTTGGCCAGTGTTGGAAGACAGGGGCTGCAGAGGGGATGAATAGACCAGGCAATCATCGAGTGATCCGGCCTGTTGCCCATTCCCCGCTTCTGGCAAACAGCAATCTGTGCCTATCCTGGGTAACAGCCACTGATGGACCTGGCCTCCATGCTAGCTCCCCTCCACGGAGGGCAGCCAGTGTCCGGCTGCAGGTGCTGAGGGACATATGGGGCAGTATCACTTTCCCCATGACCTCAGAGGAAGTGCCTGGTAAGAATCATGAGCCCTCCTACCCTCCCAGTGATAGTGTAGCCCAGGCCTCCTGGGTGAAGCACTCTGCCTCCTTCTAGCGGCACCTAGACCCGCTAGAGGTTGAGGGGCCTGCTACAGACTTGGGCCCAGGTCTTTAGTTCATGCGGTACAGCCTCAAGCACTAAGCTCCAGAGGTCCCAGGTTTGATCCCGGCCGACGACAACAGGGGTCTGGCAGCGCTACAACAGCTTATCCCTAGTGGCCACTAGCTCGGTCTCTTCTCCAACGCACCCAGGCTGGAGCGCATAAATTCAGCACGTCCCCTTGCCCAGCCTGCTGCCCTCAGTGTCTCTAGAGGCACCAAGCTCTAGACAGACGTAATCCCACCCTGGGCACTGCCTCCCTCCTACCCCCGTACGGATCTGACTGTGGAATGCAGAAGTAGAATGGAGCCCTAAAAATGGACCCATGTTGGACTCAGTCACACAGCTCCTCCCCCACTGAGCACAGATAAACAGTTTTGTCTGTGAGGGCAATATCTCACCGTGCTTAGTACCCTCCCTGGTACCTTCTTGAAGCAGGCCAGAAAACTGCAGCTGGCTGAACCAACACAGCTGAACACGCAGGTTTACCCAGGGCTGTACAAACTCCTGTGTTCTACCTCTCATCGTATCCAAAGGCAAACACTGAACTGGGTATTAACTCAGAGCCAGGGCCCTGAACTAAAATACCCATAAAATCGCCATCCCTGTTTGCGTTCGTCGGGCTTTTGCACATGCCATTGTGGGTCTATCTGGCCATTTCTAAGTAGGTCCACTTTGCCTGTACAATCACAGTAATTGCCTGCATAACACACACAGTTGTGTGTTTACCGGGCTTTTTCCGACACGCTGAAAAGTCAGGCCCTTCTTTAGTACAAATTTTCACAGAGGAATATTGTAACTTTAACGTACAGCTTCACTTTAAGAGTTAATTAGCACAGAAGTGAAATCCCCGTCAGCTTTGTGCTGCTTCATTATTTAGCTGAAGATATGGTTGGGAATACTTGTTTGACAACAGAACAATTTAGAGTAACTACCGCTATAAAAGTGATGAAAAGGAATGCAGAATGAACTTTCAAAAAGCCATGTAAAGAGAGTGTTCAGGAAAGAGCTTGAAAAGCAGCACGTAGTAAAATAGTCAGGTTTTGATATACAAAGTAGCTTCCAGTGTGTACATTAAACAATACTTGGATCTGGCTGAGAGAGAGCGGAGATTCTTTTCTTTGCAAGAAGCAAGATTTAAGTAGATATCAGAGGTAAAGAAATGGCAATCAGGCTCTGAAGCTGTTCCTGAGGCAAAAACTTCATTCTGGAGCTGTGGGGGAATTACTAGTCCAGTGAAGGTCAGGAGCGGTCAAATCCAGTAAAGCAACGTCATGCATAACTCTATTTCATGGACACAGCCCTTTTCCAGCTGATTGATTTTGAGGACTGGATAGTTTGTCCTTTACTCATCTGCCTTTCCGGAATGCCCACCCTGCTTTATATCACATTCATGTTAGCTGCTCATCCTGCTATTCTGTCACCAGCCTGCCCCCTCCATGTTTACGTTACACTGGCCAGGAACACAACAGCTACCGTCCAAGAATTGGGCCCATTCACACTTGTAGAAGCCATGGAAGCATCCAACACCTGTGACTCCACTCTGTCCTTCCTGAGGGGCAAAGGTGACAGAATAACTGGGGCCCACTCTCAAAGATTGTCAGCATCCGCTCTGTGAGGGACATCTACCCTCCACTCAAAACCAGGCAACAGACCAAGCAGGATGATGGGAGAGGCTGCTACTAGTGTAATCCAGCACCACCAGAGACATCAATGCAGCAGCCTCTCCTGGATACAGTGGTCAGCTCTAGTCCCTCATCTCCAGCAGGATGAAGCAGAGGGAGAGATGGAAAAAACCCATTTGCTTATCTCAACGAGGAGAGACATGGAGAATTCCTCTCCTTCCCCGTCTCAGACAGGGAAACTCCCGACATACTCCGAACAGCCACGGCCTTGCCTTCACTCAGATCTCACCTCTGCCATGACACTTCCGCAATCCAGCCTCCTGACCACAGCTAAGCAGGTGAGAAGCTGCAACTGTTCTCCTCCTCCCCTCCTCTTCCTGCTGCCCTGCCCACCCCAGACATCATTGATTAACAAACACCCCACAGTCCCCATAACAGAAAACACCACGCCAAGTCTCCCCAACACATCGTCTTGTATGTTGTGTCCCCAAACTCCTCCCCTTAGACCGTAAGCCCCGCAAGGCGAGAATGGTCTCTCTCCTGACTGTGGAGTCATTCTTCTGCTGCTGCACACTCTGACCTCGGGCCGTGACACTGGGCCAGAAAGGGCTAAGCAACTTGGCAAGCTGCAGGGCCCATATCTGACCTTTGAAGACTTATTATAGGAAAACAGAAATGGTAACGAGGGTCATTCCTAACAAGTAGGCTAGTACTTTGATGTGCAAGTGTATTGCTGGTAGTTATTCAATGTTGTTTACACGTATCTTGTTAGAGGTTAACAATGTGGATGAACTGCTTTCCTGTCTATTACCGTTCTATTAATTAAGAGGTCAAAAGGGGCTATTAAGATCTAGATGGCACTTTGGTGTAATAACAGCATTTACCAGTATTACTCTTTGAGGTTTAAGTAAACTATTAACTGTGCTAATGCAGCTAATTACTGATGTGTGCCTAGGAAATGAAAGTTTTGCTTCACAGGACAATATACATTACTATTCTCCACTCAAGGAAGTAGCTGTGGACTGTCTTTATAGCAATAGCCATTTAAACTAACTGTATTGTCTGAAGAAGGACCCATTGAGTAAAGATCAAAACTATAGCTTCAATTTCATCAAAGCCTACATGAAAGTGTTACCTGTAAGCACCCACTTCCCTTCAACTAAAGGGAGCTTCAGGCCTTTTATCCTTTTTATTTCAGATCTGTACAACCTTTGACGGGGAAAATCTGGATCACAAGATTGGGATCCCAGCACCAGTCTGGAATCACCCTGCTAATTCTCATGGGAGAATTTGAACAAACTCTGTCCATGGACTATTTAGTCTTCATTTCTCTGGACCGAATTTCTAACAAAGAAGCTCTAAACAAGAACTGATGACCCCCAAGCTGTTTGGGTAAATTCAGAGATTTTGCAATATAATCATCTCGACTTTGAAACTGACTTACAGCTTTCTTTTCATCTACATATGCATAGTGATCTTTTAACCAGAACCTGTTTGTTGCTGTTTGTTGCTGGCTTGGTATATCTCATGGAAGAAAAACCACTAGTATTTAGGGCTTGGCCTGCCCCATGCTTTTTAGTTTAAAACAGTACAAACTATCTCAGCACAGCTCCTCTAGAGGCCAATGTCAGAGGGGCCTTCTGGCACAACCAGAATACAGATATTTAGCAGCAAATAGTCATCATAAGGATAAACAAGATAAAGATTATGAAGAGAGATCAGGAAATTCTATTCCCCTGGCTCATAATCTTGGAACAAGGAGACAGTCAGTGAAATTAAAAAAGGGGAGAAATTCAGAAGGATTCAAAGAAAATTCTTTCCCTCCAGAAAACACACAATTGGCCGGTAGAACCCTCTGCTACAAGATCTCATGATTCTGCAGAACTCACAGTCCCCAAAAAAGGATTAGACAATTTTAGAGATAAGAATATCCAACGTTATAAAAAAATAGCCAAACCTTTCTGCTTCAGAGCATAAACCCACCTCCAAGGAGTCTGTAGGCGAGGAGTTGGAAGAAACTTTTCTTTAAGGCAGGTTATTCCCTAACTGCCTGCTGCAGGGTTTCTTGAGCCTTTCCCATCTCAGCAGAGTAATGCACATGGATTGTATTCCAGAGTCTGGCATCCCTTGCAACTCTGACGTTTTTTTTTAAAGAGAAAGGAAATCCATCATTACAGAGTTACTAAATCCATTGAGATTTCAGTCTTCATTCTCTCAGAACAAGAATAATGACAGTTAAATCCTGGAACAGGCTCCCTAGGGAGGTTGGGGAATCCCCATCATTGGTGGGTTTTCTAGTCCACAGAAGAAGATGGGGAGAATTACATAAATGCTTCCCCTCACTCAGAGCACGTTGTCCTTTATGCCCTACTCACTGATCTTGGGAATACTTACCCACATTTAGTTTTACTCATGAGTAGTCACACTAATATCAATGAACATACTGTAAGCATGTGCAGAGTCCATGTTTGGCTAATGCTATGATCCTGCATTCATCTAAAGCAGGACATCCAGAATCTATTCCCAGGGTGGTTCTTGTATCAGCTATTGGCCAGGGACAACATCACATGAGCATCAGGAGAAGGTTTTGTAATAAAAGCAGCAGAGCTTGAGAAAAAGTTGTCCACATCTGTATCTCATGCCAGCCCATGAAACCCCACTTCAGTCAATGCAGTAGGGCTCCATTTGGACCCACTAATCAGTCCACATGCAACCAAATTGCAGGACTTGGGGATAAGCGAGTCTGGGCATAACTTCCATGAGGAAGCTCAAATAGCTGTTGATGCATATAGACGTGCGTGTGATTGATCTATCATATATGTTAATGGTTTAACTAGTGCCTGACACCGTAGCAACAAGGCACCATTTGGAAAAGTGACAAAGTATACATTACACAAGACTACCAGTGGCAGCATAAAACAAATCTGCAGCTGCTGCTGCCTCAAGAAGTACGTTGGCAAAGAAGTGTCTAGGAATAAGAAACACGGCAGGGTGCTAAGTGCATGACAGCCGCCCAACTCAGGACTTACTGCGCTGGCTGCGACAGCAATTTCTAGGGTGGCAGCCTCTGCTAGGACAATCACTCCGCCCAGCCCCGTAAAGACAGGTAAGGGAAAACTAAGCATGGCTGATATGACTCTGCCCAGCTGTTCCCCAACTGTTGGAATGGTCAACAAGGTATAAATCAAAGCAGCCTTGAGGCTGCTCTAGCTTACACTGGGAGCTGTGCAAGCCTTAATCAAAGGGAAATAAAGGGAATAAAGTCACCTCTGCACTCCATCTCATGAGTGCAGCGTAGCCGGGTTCTGCATTAATTGTAAAGGAGCCTCTCAGGAAAATGAAACATTTACATGAAATTAAAATAGACCAGCCTATGCCTAATTTGTCAAGATGGATCTCATCAAGATAGGTTTGCGTAAGTATTCTAATCAGTGCTCTCATCTGCTCCTTTCCCCATAATTACTGCATCTGATAAAGCCAAGCTTTACTCAAAGTAACTCATAATGTTTATTCACGAGGGTCTATTTTGGAAAGCGGGGACTCTGAAAAGGACATAAGGGTCATCATGAAAATTACCTGAATCTGAGCTCCAAATGTATGGCTGTAGCTCAGAGGGAGAACATGTTCTATGGATAGATAAGCAGTGGACTATTAAGGAAATGTAGCCTGGTGGTGTTACCTTTGCACATGGCTTTGGGGGGGGACCGTAACTGGAACAGTGTGTCCAGCTTTGGTGTCCACACCTCAAACAGGAAGGTTAAGGACAGCAGCTACAAGAATGATTTGAGTGGAAAACCTACTTTCTAGTGAGATTAAAGACATTTAATCCAAGTTTATCCAAGAGAACTTGGACAGATGACCTTCAGTCACAGAAGGAAGTTTTTTGGCCCCCATTACACAAGAGGCCAGACTAGGAGCTCACGATGATCCCGCCCAGCCTTAAAATCTATGAAACCGTCAGGAGAAGCTGGATGCTCAAGTGGTCATGATGCTACTGTGGGACCCAGGAAACCTGGGCTCAATTCCCTTCTCCACCACAGGCTTCTGTTTGACTGTGAGCAAGTCACACAGAGCGAGGGGGGAAAAAATCTGCTGAAAACATACTGTGTATGCACCATTTACAGGCTAACCACATGTTGGCTTAGCTTTGGGAAGTGCTTCTCTTTCCTGAAGAGGACTGGACAATGGCAAACGTACCTAGCTTTAAAAAAGGAAAACAACAAGACCTAGGAATTAGAAGCTAGTTAGCTTCACTTTGCTACCTGGAAGGATACGGGAACAAACTATTAAACAATCAGTTTGTAAGCAACTAGGTGATAATAGGGTTATAAGAAATAGCCCACATAGATTTGTCAAGAAGAAATCAGGCCAAGCCAATATAATTGCCTTCTTTGACAGGGTTACTGGCCTAATGGAATGGGGAGGGGGAAGAAGAAATAGATGGGATGAATCTTGATTTTAGTAAGGCTTTTGACAGTCCCACATGATGTTCTCATAAGCAGACTAGGAGTAAGCGGTCCAGATGAAGTTACCGTAAGGTGGGTGCAAACCTGGTTGAAAGACTGAATTCTGTGGGTACATCTACACTGCAAAAAACCCTGCACTGCCAAGTCTCAGAGCCCAGGTCATCTGGCTCAGATTCATACTATGGGGCTAAAAACAGCAGTACAGCCATTGCCTCTTGGGCTGCGGTGGAGGCTCTGAGACCTGGTGAGTAGGAAGGTCATAGTAGGCTGCAGCCCAAGAGGGAATAGCTACACTATTTTTAGCCCTCTAGTGAGAGGCAGGTGCATTGGCCCTGGCTCCATTACTAGTCAGCATTTACATTCATATACGTGAATAACTGAGGGGACAGTATGTGTATAAGGTTTGAGGAGGAAACCAAGCTTTGAGGAGCTGCTGGCACTTTGGAGGACAGGATTAGAATTCACAACCACCTTGACAAATTGAAGAATTGGCCTGTTTTGAACAAGATGGAAATTCAGTGATGACAAGTGCAAAGTGCTTCACTCAGGAAGCAAGGAAGAATCAAATGCATGACTACAAAATGGGGAACAACTGGCTAGGTGGTAGTATTGCTGAAAAGGATCCAGGGGTTATAGTGGATCACAAATTAGAAAGAAGACAACAAGGTGATGCATTTGCAACAGAGATGTATCATTCTGGGCTGTATTAACAGGAGTGTCATCTGTAAGACGTTGGCAGTATTTGTCCCACTCTACTCAGAATAGGTGAGGCCTCAGCTGGAGTACTGCCCTGTTCTGGACACCACACTTTTGGGAAGATGTGCACAAGCTGGAAAGGATCCAGAGGAGATTAGCAGTAATCATAGAAATGTAGAGTTGGAAGGTACCTTGAGAAGTCTCCCAGTCCAGTCCCCCACACTCAAGACAGGACTAAGTATTATCTAGGCCAGCGTTTATCAGAGTTTATTTATTATTATCTGTGCCCCTCTTCTTTGTGTCTAATAGTTTGACCCGGCCACTCAAGTACATATACTGATAAAAAGACAACCAATATGCAGCTTCCAAAAAGTATTAAGAACAACACAGCATTGAATCAAAACAGAGAACAATATTTTGTAAAAAAGAACAAAAGCAAAACTGCAGTTGTGGTGGATGCTTACAATTAAATGTGCACACCACATCGTAGCAAATGGATTAATGTACAGATAGCATTATAGAAAGTCATTGCTAAGCAAGCTTAACAAAAATCCACCAAAACACCCCCCCCACATCTGGAGTCAAATGCACAGTGCCATCTGAGGACCTGATGTGTCTGGAGTATTCAGCTTTGCTAGTTATTCATTGCTATGGGTAAAATGTGTGCCGTAAGACTTCTGTGCCCCTTTGGGGGGGGCTCCCCCCAGTTTGAGAACCTCTGATCTAGACCAACCCTGACAGGTGTTTGTCTAGCCTGCTCTTAAAAATCTCCAATGGACAAATTCCACAGCCTCTCTAGGCATTTATTCCAGTTATTAAACACCTTGACAGTTAGGAAGTTTTTCCCTAATGTCTAACCTAAACCACCTTTGCTGCAATTTAAGTTCATTCCTTCTTATCCTATCCTCAGAGGTTAAGAGAACAATTTTTCTCCATTCTTCTTCTAACCGCCTTTTACGTACTTGAAAACTATGTCCCCCCTTGTCTCCCCAGTCTTCTCTTCTCCAGATTGAAGAAGTCCAGTTTTTTCCATTTTACCTCATCGGTTATGTTTTCTAGATCTTGCATTATTTTGTTGCTCTTCTCTGGACTTTCTTCAATTTGTCCACAACTTTCCTGAACTGGGGCACCCAGAACTGGACACAAGATTCCGTTGAAGCTGTATCAGCACAGGGCAGAGCAGAAGAATTGCTTTGGGTCTTGCTTACAATACTGCTAATCCATCCCAGAATGAGGTTTGCTTTTTTTGCAACGGTGTTACGCTGACTCATACTTAATTTGTGAGCCATTATGACCCCCAGATCCCTGCCCACAGCACTCCTTCAGAGACGGTCATTTCCCATTTTGTATCTGTGCCACTGATTATTCCTTCTTTCACGGAGTACTTTGCATTTGTCCAATGATCAAAGGTTTAGAAAAACCTGACTTCTGAGGAAAGGTTTAAAAAACCAAAACTGGGCATGTCTGATCTTGAGAAAATAAGACTGAGGGTATAGGACTTCAAGAGGCTTTTATAAAAGAGGATGGTGACCAGTTCTTCTCTAGGTCCACTGAAAGGATAACAAGCAATAATGGACTTAATCTGGTTTAGATTAGATATTAGGAAACACTTTCCAATGCTAATGATGGTTAAGCCCTGGAACAGGTTCCTAGGAAAGTTGTGGAACCCCATCATTGGAGGGGTTTTTGTTTGTTTGTTTGAGAACAGTTTGGACAAACTTCTGTCTGGGATGATCTAGGTTTACTTGGTCCTGCCACAGTACAAGAGACTGAACTAGATGAACTCTGGCGCTCCTTTCAACCCAACATTTCTAAGAATCTCATGTTGCTATAGCTCTTAGAGGCCCCTGCACATTCCTGCAGCCAAAGAGACTCCCCAACCAAAGAGTGTACAAGCTGAAGCCCACAAAGTTATGCACATGAGTGTTTGCAGGATCAGGACCCAAATGGAGAGAGAAGATAAAGGGGTGAAAAGGAAAGTATTATCCATATTTTACAGATGGGAAACTTTGGTACAGCTACACACCAAGGCCCAGATTTTTACAGGTCCTTAGTAACTTCTCTGCTCAGTATTGCAAGGCCTAGTGATTTAGACACTGGAGTCTCATTACCAGAAGTGATTTAGACATTTTGGAGCCGAAGTCTCATTGACTTTGAATGAGATTTAGAATCCGGCAACGCCACTTACTTCTGAAAATGGGAATTACGCATCCAAATCATTAAACCCAGATGTTTACGGGTGGAACACAGCACCGCCTAATGGATTTAGGAGCCTAAATCTTATCTTCGGGAGGTATTTCAGCACTGAATCCCATTTCCTAAATCAATTATGCGTTGCCACAGCATATAACTAAATGCTGAGCACAGCAATAACTAAATACTTGTGAAAATCTGGGCCTTGGTGTCTGACTACCTCGCAGGCATGCTGTGATGGTAAACACAGCAAAGACTGTGACACTCAGATAGCACAGCCATAAGGGTATACAAGTACCTAACACTGACTATATACAAGGAACTAGACTGGTGACAGCTCAAAAAAATAGTACTATCAATACTGAACTAATGCCCCAAATATTCACGTAAGTGGTAAAACAGCATGTTCAGGAATATGACACGACTGCTTCCTAACACAGCATGTTAGATGGAGAACAAATTAGCCTTGCATTAAACAGCACATGGGAGAAGAGGTGAAAATGAGGGAATATCTGGGGAACAATAATAATCGCTAATGCACTAAGAGTGTATTTGACTCTGCTACAGTACCTACCTGGGGGTGAAAAGAGTTCCCTGGTTGGAGAGGGGACAGCACCAATCTAACGGTGCTCCCAGTATTTGTGGTACTCCCCCACCAGTTATATTTATCATGAATAACAGTGCCTGTGTAAATCTAATATGAAAAAGTAAAGGGGGAAAAAAAAAAAAAAAAGAGTTCCAACAAAACCAGCTTTAGAAGCAAGTGGACTCATTACTGAGCAAAACACTAGGGAAATTAGCATGAGTTTTGCAGGACACAAGAGGGAAATAGGAAGCATTCCAAGTAAATGACAGGGAGCTCACCTAATCAGTCTACCAATGAGAACTTTATATTGCAAATGAAAATATACCACTGCAAATGACCAGGGACATACAGAGTGAATAAGGGAAAAGAGATGGACAAAAGACAAATCAGCGGGTCAATGAAAAAATAAGGGGTAAGGAATATGAATGTGAGCAACAAAAAGACATTAAAATGGCTACACTGGGTCAGACCAATGGTCCATCTAGCCCACTATCCTGTCTTTAGACAGTGGCCCATGCCAGGTGCTTCAAGGGGAATGAAGAGAACAGGTAACCACCACATGATCCATTCCATCACCCCTTCCCAGCTTCTGAGCAAGGAAGGAAAGAGAGAGAATTAAATGATGGCAAACAAGTGGACACTCAATAAATTAGGTGCCAGAGAGCAATGAGGGAAAACTGTTGGCCGTTAAGAGACATGGGGCATGGAAGGTGGAAATGCCATAAGAGAAGCAGAGATACCGCTAGGTAGTGGAATGACTTATTATTTGTCTCCAATCTTCACCACTGAGATGCCAAAAAAGACACTTTCTGAGCAAGGGTGGGGAGGAGGGGGATGAATAAAATGGAAAGTCACACAGTAGCACAGATACAAAATCTAAATGATAGAGAGCTCCAGGACTGGTTGATTTGTAGCTCAAAATCTAGGAAGTAGCAGACAGATAAAAGCACCAGTAAGAAAGGTGTTTAACTGTTTACATGCAGGAGACAAGACAAGATCAAGGGTCATATCTGCAAACTATAGGCTTGTCAGTCTGATGTATACACTAGAAAGACATTGGGACTGCTGACCAGTACAAAATAATACTGGCACACCAGGGGCTATGCTTATAAAGTATTTAATGAAGGTTCTGAGAAAGGGACAATAAAAAATGAGGATGAAGCAAAATGACAATCTTGTCTGACTTCAGGAAGTCTCTTTGTAATGGCCAGAGCAGATGTGGCTGGCCCAATAATGTCCACTGGACAAGGGTGAAAGGCAGAAGTTGTTTTCAAGCTGGATCAGACAGATACAAAGACCAAGCCAATCTAGGGTCAAAGACAGGAGTCGAGAGCAAGACAGGGCAAAGGGACAAAGTCTGTAGCAGTAGCAAGCAAGAGTCTGCATTGTTGCTCAGATAGTTCCTGAGGCCTACTCTCTGGGTTAATAGTTGGTATGGCCCAATCAGACACAGGATTCTGTCATTCTGGCCTCTGTAGGCGGTACTTCCTGCAGTGCATACTCCAACATTAATTGTTAGCTGGTTCTCTGCCTCGCTCCCCAGTGACAATGCAGATGGGTCAATTGGCCAGAACTCGAAGATTCGAGGGTGATGGGGAATACTCTGTTTAACACGATCTTCAAATGTGATGCTATGGCCCAAATGCTAATGTAAACTCGGGATGCATAAACAGATGAATCTCGAGCAGGAGTAACAGGATTAGTTCACTTCTGTATTTCGCACTGGCGCAACAACTGCTGGAATAGTGTGTCTAGTGCTGCTGCCCACAACTCAAGAAGGATGTTGATAAATTCGAGAGGGATTAGAGAAGAGTCAAAAGAATGACTAAAGGATTGGAAAACCTGCTTGACAGTGAGAGACTCAAAGAGCCCAGTCTATTTATCTTAACAAAAAAGAGAAGGTTAAGGCGTGATTTGATTACAGGCTAAGTATCTATTTAATAGGCTCTTCAGTCTAGCAGACATAGGTATAACATGATCAATGACTTGAATCTAGACAAATTCAAAATGTGAATTTTTAGCCTTGAGTGTAACATATAACAATTTACCAAGGGTTACAATGGACTCTCTATTGCTGATATTTTTTAAATCAAAATTGGATGCTTTTTTTTTTTCCCCCCCCAAAAAAAAAAAGAGAATCTGCTCTATGAATTATCTGAGGGAAGTTTTCTGGCCTGTATTATTCAGGAGGTCAGACTGGATCATCACAATGAATCCTTCTGGCCATGGTATCTCTGAGACTTTCAAGAATCTCAAAATTGATAAGCTTCTAAGAATTATTGCCAGAAACCATTGGTAAATGGATACACATCATGCAGGAAGGAGCACAGTGGTAGAGTTTACCAGATAATCCCCACCAGATCAACCCACTTTTATTCACGTTACAATAAATATCTGGAATATATAGCAAATTTGCCAGTGATATAAAAGAACATGATGGGCAGGACCAGACATAGCAGATAAAATGGAAATGGACCCAAGCAACTGATAAAATGGGGACACGGATTGTATGTTGATAAAATGGGTAGTATGTTGAAGTATCACAGTGAGGATGAGGGATAACGTAACCTAAATAGAACACTTGCATGAGCATGTTATATGCTACCATATATAAGAAGATGCTAATTCACAAACCTGCAACGTTATTTGATCCCAAAAGAACCACCCTACTTCCAGACCAAGAGCACATACACCCAGCCTGTACGATTATGGAATGGACAGATGGAGATTAGTTACACTGGCTTATTGTTGTCTGGTCTAATTTTATTAGGTAATTCTATAATGGCACCAAAACAATTACTCAGATACAAATAGTGCCAGCCTCCAGCACACTGCGTGATTCCAGGCAACAGTAACAAGCTTCTGATTGATTGGAGGTTCTTTATATTATCAAGATTTAAATGAAGACGGCAATAAAAGTGCTTTGCCTGGGAAAGAACGTTAAGCCCAGTGCTATGCACTTTGACTCCAACAGCTGAGACCCCCCAAATCACTATTTTCACACACAGGCATGTGTTCTAGGACAGGGGGCAATGGGATGGAGTTCAAGCATCCTGGGAGCAGTGGAGGAGTCTGTAAACACAGCTGCCAGATCTCAGAGTCAGGGCTCTCTCCCCAGTAAGATAAGCCTCCTCCAACCTTTTAATGGAAGGAGAAAGGAAAAGTTAGTACTAGAGGCTACCTGGGAAGAGAAGAGGAGGAAGCCAAAGAGGGAATCTGTGGCTGCTGGTCTCAGCCATGTGACAGCCCTTGTACTTCACCAGTGTCATGTGAATGGGGCCAAGTCAGTCTACAAGCTGCCTTGATCTTAGACCTGAGTGCTGCCTGTACTGTGTGTGAAGAGGACAGTCGGGGTTCGAAGGGAGGCATAGGAGGCAGAGCTTGAATAGGTAGGGAGGAGAGAACTGTAGAGGCCCTTCTACAAATTAGCATGAAATAATTACTATTTTCAGTAAGGAGAAACTTTTGCACGTAATGGAGAAAACGCAAGAGAAAATGCACTTGATAAATGGTTATCAGGTAACGATTCACCTGAATTTTAAAAATCCCTTTGATAAAGTGCAAGATAAATTTTGCTTAAGCTAGGGAAAGACAGTAGGATGAGCTAATAGATAAAGATCTGCTTTAAAGGAAAAAAAAAAAATCAGCCGTCAGAACTAGGCCAAATGGAGGAGAGGGTTAGGGTGCCCCAAGGGTCACATTTCAGACATTTTATATATAATGTATATAGAGAAGTCCTAAATAGCAAACTAAATTAAGCTACATTTGTCCTTTTGGACAGATCAGCAGTGGGGGAGTCATGAATATGGAACAAGTAATAAAATTAGTGGCTTTAGCTCTCTCATGCATCTGGGTCAGCGTAAAGTTAATTAATTTCATATTTGACTTTGGAAATGCTTCCCATTTGGCTTGTAGTTCTACTCCAAAGAGTTTACTAATATGCCCTCTTCCCCAATCATCACTCTCTTTTGCTAGTCATTAATTTCCAAGGAGCTTTTGCAGGTTTCTGCAAGTCCCTGTGCAAAAGCCTCACTAGACATCAATGCAGGCTCCAGCTCAAGGAAAGCCTACAGCCTTCTGGCACTGCTATTGACGTTCTAAGTCGTCTCTATCATTTTTGCAACAACTCCCGGGTTTCCTAAGCATGCTTGGCTTCATGATAAAAAAGGATTACACCACATGTTCATGTCAGCCAGTTCCTATAATCGGAGGCCCCCATCCTTAACTGCCATTAGCTCTGTCAGCTCACACGTTTAGTTCCATTTGCTTTCGTGTCTTGACTCAGATAAAAGTTGTACAGACTTTCATCTGTGCAGCCCTTAAGGTCCATCTAGACAAGAGACATCCTAAGGCTTTGTTAAAGGAATTTCCTCTAAAAATGAAAGTTTGTCAATAGAAAAACTGTTTCTAGCTGGCCTCCCACAACTGCTTATTCTGAAAGATCCATCATAAAAGTGTTACATCCTTGGGGTTCACTAGAGGACTTTCCTCTAATAAGAAAGCTTGTCAATAAGGTTGCCTTTTAGCTGTTCTTTCCAACACTTCTGCAAAGACATAATGGTCAACATGGTATAGATTTATTTGGCATCCTCTAGCCAGACTGAAGTTACCACGGTGGCTTTCTATCAAATACATGCCTCCAGCCAAATTGGTCTTTTGAAATTCTATAAAACATTTATAAGTGAAACTACAGGAAGCAACTTCTTGCTTTTCATAAACTTTACAAACAGTACTTTAAAAATAAATTTCAGAGGTTAAAAACTGCAGTTACATTTTCAACTTTTTTCCTGGACAATTTTCTTCCAGGTTAACCTTAAGAATTGTCCAGAAAAAGGAAAGTTTAGCATTTTTAACCCGATTGACTTAAATGGAGGCTTACTCACTTCACTGGAGTTGCACTGATGTAGCAAGAACAACCGATCCTCTGTTTAAACATTGAGAAGCTTCATAAAGTAGTAATATAGCAAGTGCGGTCACCTTTGGATGACAGCTGTCTATGGCACCTCATGTCAAGAAATAGCCTGATTAAAATTGATAAAAAGGTTTTTTGCACAAATTGGTTACCTTTCCAGAACATGGACTTTCCCCATCATCTCATGTTTACCACAAGGCTATACAGGAGTGTGATGTTACAAAATGAGTGAATGATGTAGAGAATGTATCCTGCACCATGCCTACATCTTCACTGCACAGTTAACCTGAATTATCTACACTTGATTTGACCTAGCTCAAGTCAGAGCAGCTATACTTCAATTGCTGTGTGCACACCAGCACTACAGTCGCTGGTGTGCGGCCCTTAGACATCAGCAAGTATGTATCACTTCCCAGTGAATTGCGAAAGAACACATCTGTCTTTTCTGGGCACACTGGGGAAATCCAGGGAAGGCGGCAGGGGTGGTCTAGCAGCATGCAAGTGATGCTAAATTATACCCACCCAGCAGAGTGGCCTTGTTAGCAGCTGATGAGTTGTACTGACTTATGCTACAGCCCTTTCCCTCTCAGCTCAGCCAAGCTGAGTTCAGAGCACCACCACTCCAGTGAAGGCTTTCTGTGTGGGTGGAACGCACACTAGGGGCAACACCAATTGTAAGTGGATCAACTTAGAGAAGATTGGGACTGTTGACTTTACAAAAATATGTAAACATATATGTTGACTATACATTGAACAATTTCCCTTTTCATTTAGGTTCCATCTCACTTTCATGGTGGTAGCTGTAGCAAATTGTCATATCCCCAATTGTCTGCCCTGGCCCTGTGGATATCATGATGAAGGCTGTTTTCAGTAGGCGTGGGCATGTGTGTTTAGCCCAAGCTGAAATAATGGCCTTTAAATTGCAAGAAGTGGGAACACTTGGATTCCTCCAAACATCCAAGTTCGTCACCATGGTTCTCCCTTTCCCACCTCTCTAACCATGTTCTATTGTATATAGATTCTTATGCCACCCTCTTCACCACAGTGCTGAGCAACTTCCAGCTTTAAGTGATGACTAATTGAAGAAAATTTCTGTGTGGCTCGAAAGTCTCACTCACTCAAAGAGCCTCCCCACCTAGTCTCTCTTACGAAAAACTTCTGTTACAGCTGGTTCATTCTCTCTCATACCCTCCCCAGAAGAGTGAATAGGGTGTGCAGTAGAGTATTTTGTTTTGGAACGGGGATTTAAAAAACCAAACTTTGTATTATGGCAAAGTTGCACTAAAATGTTAACGTGCTACGTCATACATTATTTATTCAGGATCAGATTAATATTCGAAGAACCTGGCTGGGGAATCCTCGTCCTGTGAGTACATTAGAAAGGGTAATCAGTTTGGTTTTTATAAAGTGTCCGTGCTGCTACCCATGTGGGTCATGCCCAATGCAATGCCCCCTCAGAGATCATAGACTCACAGGTGGCGTTTCTATGCTAGAAATGCTGATGTGATAGGGCTGAGGTTAGCCAGCATATAGCTCTCAGTATACTGGTAAGTGAGGAAAAACACTGGTGTATATTTTATAGGTGTCCTTGAATAAGGATGACTTAATTAGCTAGGTACTGTATGTAGTATATAAAATAGCCCAGCAGAAAACTGATTGCCACAAGCATCTGACTGGACAGATCCACTAAAGGCCAAGGATAAAAACTTTCAAAAAGCACTTCAGTTCCGTTTTCAGATGAAACTTCGGCTCAGGTTTTAAAAGCAGTGGGGTGTTGCTCCACATAATATTGCAAGGTCCAAGTGATATAGGCACAGACGAGCCTCCATGGGAGAGTTTTTAATATCTTTACTGATTTTATACCCTAATTTCCACCTATCAGTCCCAATTACCTTTGCACCATGAGCCCAGCTAGTCTGGCCCCAAAGGGAGACATAAACTGTTTCATAAACCTCTAAAATTCCTTTAAATATAGTGTCTATCCAGAATGCCATTCTAAAGTCTGATCTCTCTTAGCCTACCAGGGCCAGAAGCAAGTGTTACGGCACCTCAGAAGTCTCCCAAGCCACCTCTGGGTTGAAAGGTGACAGCAAGCTAAGATTGCCCAGCAACACTACACAGTAAACATAGGGCAGGGAGTTAAAGCCGCTCTCCACCAGCAATGATAGGGGAGACCAGTCTGACAGAATAACCTAGAATGTGGCAGTCCCTTCTTTATACTAGTAACTGGTGCTAGGTTCTTTTGAAATTAAGACTGAGGCTGAAGAGAGAGGCCCAATAGACATGGCCCCTGTAAGCCTCCTTTACGCAGCACTGCCAGCGTACTTCAGTTCCTCAGCATTAGCATGTGACAACCCAACTGCTGCTGTCATGCCAGGGTCAGGCTCACTGGTAAGTGGTTCATTCCACTTGCATAAGTATGCATCTTATTTCAAAAGAAATTGATGAAGTACATGGAGGATTCTCCATCACGTGCTGGTAGTATCTGGATACTGTTCTTGTTACCTGAACCAGTAACAATCCAGTGATGAGGGGAATTGTATTCATTGAACATTTTAATGAAAGCCACAGCAACATTTCAGTTGCATCTGTAAGAAGGAGAGTTGAATCCCTACAGACAGGGGATGTATGTCTAGCAGATAGTTTCTTTTAAAAGTCATCAGGATTTACACTCAAAAGCAAGTGAGACTTAGTTTTCGATTATGGTTCTCAGCTCACTGTATCTACCTGCATGGCAGGGAATGCCTTGTTTGCATGACTTCTTTTAAGCTTGCAAAACAGATACAGAATTACATTCAAGCAGCCAGAGAAAGCATTTCAAGCAGAGGACAATCTGAATTTCAGTTTGAATCTAGGCTTGCTCTTCAAACTCTCTTATGACTGGTAGAGAAATGAAAATCTCAGGCAATTTAAATGCTGTATCAGTCATTTCTCACGTATCCACGTTAATCAACTTATTGAGGTACTGCACGGCATGTAGACATCAGATGAAACTGAATGTAGCAATCCCAGAAAACATAGGCTTTACATCTTAAAATTAGCACTATATGATCCATGCAACAAGAATTGCAAGCCAATTTGCACTTGTATTGTTGTTGCTTTTGCAGTTATGCCTCCTTACACCCTCACATTACTAGCATTTCAACACACACCTGTTCACACATGAAAGCACATGTACACCATACACAAAGGAGGAGCCATTGCCAAATGTGTTACAAAGGACTAAAAAACCCAACAATTTACAGATGGGTTGCACATGAAAGTACAACTCAGAAGTGGAAGGAAAGCCAACTTGTCATTCTCCACCTAGGCAGAGAGGCAGTGTGGCCAGGATGCATGCAAGACTAGATTATGCGATTTTATTTACTATACACAAGCAATGTATTCAATATGTTAGAAGAGCACCTGTTGAATGACATTTGTTCTACCATTGAATGATTACAGTACCTTTAAATTGATAGCTACTTATGAATCTATTCCACATAAGACCGTAAGGGACCATACTAAAGAATCTATCCCAGTGATTTCTGTACCAAGTCCAAGTCCAATACCTTATGGTTTAATTAGAGAATCGCTTTTTTTAAAAAAGACATCCAATCTTGACTTTGGCGGAGATTTTCAAAGAGAGCTGGGGAGTTAGGATTAGAGGCCCTAGCTCCCTTCAGCTCCTTTGAAAGTCCCAGCCTTAAAGACTTGAAGTAATGGAGACTCCACCACACCTGTTGGGAGAGCTGTTCCAATGGTTCAGTCACCAACACTGTAAAAACATGTCCACTCGTCTCATTTCAACTTCCAGGCACTGACATCATTGTGCGTTTGCCAGCTAGGTTAAAGAGCCCTCCACTATCAGGTGTTTCCTGCTCACAAAAAAGCTTTTCTGCCAGCAAATAAGAGTTTATCTTTCAGCCTTCAGTGTTCATGTGTTCAGCTAGACCCATGTAGAAAAACAGGATTAGAAGTACCAGTAAAATACAAAGGGCCTGATTCTGCTTCCAGGGACTCTTGTGTAAACCATGAATTCAGTGGAGATAATGGAATTACACCCGTGTAAAAACAGATCGGATTCAGACCCAGCATGTTTGACATTGCGTAAAGAAACTTTGACCAATACAGTTGAAAGGAATGTATATTTACCTTGGGTTGTGTATAAATGCAAAACCCAAATAAAGATATTTTTTCATGCATTAAATGTGAAGCAGATCAAATACAGGCTTCCCAGAAACATGGGAATGATGGGTACAAATCAAAATGTAATAGAGGGATTCTGCAATCTATAGCACGCCTTATAGAAGTAGGAGTGAGCTGCATTTATTGAGTATACCTTCTACCTGTAGAGTACAAGAAAATGGATATTTCATTCAGAGCAAAAAGGATCAAAATGGATTAAGAGGTGGTAAAGCTGGATAAGGACCCGATTAGAAAAAATGTTATTTGTTATTTCCTTCAGATAACAGAATTTTGTTCTTTAAAAAAAAAACCCAAAGGCATGCTGCTGTGACACTCTGGGAGCCATGCTCCTGGGTGACACCCGAACACTTGCTAATCCATCACATTTCTTACCCTGCCTCGTGAGGAGACCCAGTAGAAGTTACCTAAGAGTCATCAGAGCAAGGCCCTGAGCCAGCAGGGTACTTAAGCACATATCTAATTTAGGCACGTAAGCAGTCCTATTGCCTTCACCAGGAATATACTTGCATGCTTAAAGTTAGACAGCATTGCTGGAAAGCGTCCAAAAAACCTCATTTTAGCTCATTAATGAGCATGACTATGGCCTAAAAAGTTTACTTGTGACTACAGCATTTATCAGTTAAAATTAATTCTACCTCTTGTTTCCAAGTGAAAATGCCTCTTCCTCCTAGTTACGAGTTGCTACAGGGATGAAGACAAGAGAAAGTTGCTCATATTAATTAATCCCTTTGGGGCGCTTTTTGCAAACTCAGCTATCTTCACAAGCTTGTCTGCTGCTTCCTCAGTGCCAGCACTGTGAGTGGAATTCTTCAGGAAAGCCTTTCAGCTCCTCCCTTGAAGGCCGTACCTGTCATAGATGCTGCCCAGAGATTCTTCCCTGCCAGAAATATTCCAGGGATTCTTCTTCGTGACTGCCAGAGTTTCCTGGGAGATTTTGATCTGAGACTGCAGAAAGATATGACTAACAGGTGCAGTGTGTCTATTGCCTTCTTCAAAGAGAAGAAATCAGTGATCACTTCTTTTGGACAATACAATCAACATTATTCAATATCCACAATCAAAGTAGGCAAATAAAAGAATAATCAGAGGCAGTGAAGATATTTCAATACAAAATATCACATTTTTAATGGTCTTCTGATAAACCTCTAAAATCATTCATTGAAATATTTAAAAAGAAATCAGTTTAGAAGGGTTCTTATTCCCTCATTTAGTAACATCTTTTTAAAAATCCCTCTATAAATGTTGAATCACACAGGCTTTCAAAATCCTAAAACACTAACTTCAAATGGACTAAGCAGAAAAAGTAAAATCTGTTTAATCTCATCTTTAAGGCCCCAATTCAGCAAAGGACATTTTTAACATTAGGCACATACTTCCGTTCATTCTCATGGGATTGAAATATTTAAGAGTAATTCTGAACACAGATGGGCATAAGCGTGTTTTAAAAGCAGATGCTTAAATATTTTTCCAAATCATGACCTGAGATACTAAAAAGGAAGGAAGGAAAGGGTGAACTCCAGCATGAATCATTTTGTAGTACATTAAAAATGCAAGTGCAATATTCTGTTCATCAGTTCTCAGGAAACCAACTCATACCAACTACAGTTATCTTTAGCTCATTAAAAAGAAAGTTGTTATCTGGAATCACAAATGACTTCAACATTCCTAAGTGGGGGAAACTTAGAGCTGTTTCCATTTGCTTTTTTGATTCTTTCCCAGTGGAAAAAATTATTTAAACTATCCTTAAATCTTCTACTCAGAAGACTACCTGTTAATTCCATCATCAAATATGCACAGAGTTCATTACAGTATATGGCCTACATAGATCAGCCTATTAATCTCTACAAGTGCATATAAATAACATGGGAATGATAGAATCAATAATGCAGAGAAGGCTGAAGTGTTCTATAAATATTTCTGTTCTGAAACTGGGAAAGAGCCAGATGTAGTCACATTACAGGACAGTGACAACATTTCCATTCCAAGAGTATCTCAGGAGGATGTTGAACAGCAGCTACTGACATTGGACATTTTTAAGTCAGCAGACCCATACAAGGTACACCCAAGTTAAAACAGCTGGGTGAGGAGCTTGCTTTACTCTGAGAGTTGAGTTTTCAAATCAGTCCTGGAGCACTGGAGAGATTCCAGAAGAGAGCCAATGCACTGAGATTTAAGAAGAGTAAGTGGGAAGATTGGGGTAATTATTAGCCTGCCAGTGTGAGGCTGATCTTGGGCAGGGTCACAGGACAGCTAATACAGGACTCCATTTAAAAAGAATTCAATGAGTATAACCATGCCAGTCAACACGGGTTTACTGCAAAGAGTATAGCTGACTGGGCCACCTCTTGAAGAAAGCGCTGAGTCCAGGGTGGACCGAGTCCAGGAAACAGGCGGAGAGTCAGTACTGGAGGGACAGAAACCCAATGCCAGAGCTGGCCAGTCAATAGCCATAAGCCAGAGGGGAGCAGGGGCTGGAACAGAGCAGGGACAGGGACAAGGGCAAGCACAGCTGTGGGCATGGTACACAGAGCAGCTGCTGAATTGCTGTGGGACCAAACTCATAAGCAGGGCTGCAGCCACTCCTTCAGTTCCAAGGCTGTGCAGCTGGGATCACTGGCTGCCTAGCAGCCAAGTCTAGCTGGTCTGGCCTGACCAAATCGATCCTATCAACCCCCCCCCTCCCCTTTTTCCTCTTTAAAATTACAAATTGGGATGATAAAGCGAGTTGTGCTGATGTAACTGATAAAGTTAGCAGATAACAAATGGGGGGTGGTAAATGAAGTAGAGGTCACTGGATTACATGATACACTGGGCAAAACAAGAACATTTAACATGGCTAAACGTACACACATCTCAGTACAAAGAACGTAGGCCATATTTTCAAGTTGGGGTGAACTCTATCCTAGGAAGCAGCGACTCCAAGAAAGATTTGGGAGTCATGGCAGATAATCAGCTGAACATGAGCACCCAGCACAACGCTATAGCTAGGTGAGATGATGCAGAGGAATCTCAGGGAGGAGTAGTGTTTAGTTTACCTCTGTATTTGGCAGTGGTATGACTTCTGCTAGAAGAACGTCCAGTTCCGGTGTCTACAATTCAAAAGGGATGTTGATAAATTGGAGAGGGTTCAGAGAGCCACAAGACTGATTAAAGGATTAGAAAACCTGCCTTATAATGATCAGCTAAATGTATTGAGCTCTTTGAGTCTAATAAAAAGATGTTTAAGGGGTGTCACTGGACTGATTGAGGCCAGTGGGGAAGGAACAGGCGGGGCTCATATAAAGCCAGGAGCTCGGCAGCAGAAAGGGGCTGCAGCCACTCTCTGGACATTAGAAAGGGAAAGAAGGGAACTGAAGGAGAGAGTAGAAAACCTGGAGAGCCAGGCCCTGGGTGAAGGGTTTACCTGGAAGCGTGGCAGAGCAGAAGCCTGACAGAGGTGGAGAAGGAAAAGGCTCAGGGAAATGACATCAGGATTTAAGATGTTGCAGATCTTGGCAGCTAATTGGGTCGTTGGGCTGGAACCCAGAATAGAGGATGGGCCCAGGTTCCCTACCAACCACTAGGGAAGTGACACTGTCTGGGCAGAGAAGGGACAGGCTACTTGAGAAAGTTTGCTTGGAGAAAGACTGATGCTTGTAGTGTTTCCCCCTTCCAGGGGTGTATGTCTACATGACAATTAAAAAACCGCCACTAGCTCATGTCAGCTGACTCAGACTAAGGGCTGCTTAATTTGAAGCGTAGACATGGGCTCGGACTGGAGCCAAGACTCTTAGGCCCTGCGAGTTGGAAGGGTCCCACAGCTCAAGATGCATCCTGAACAGGACCATCTACACCGCCAATTAAAAATAGTCCCTTAAACCAAGTCAGCTGTCACAAGCCAGCCGCAGGTGTCTAATTGCAGTGTAGACATACCCATAGTGACCTGGCTGGAGGACCAAGCTAAAAAGAGAGCACCCCAAGTCCCAGAGAGAGGCAGGCATTTTGGGGCATGTGAACAAGCCATGGAAGGGGGTGTCCAAACTAGGAGGATACAATTCTAAGAGCAGACAGGACGCAGCATCCCAGTGGTCAGTGAACCCATGACAAGCCTTCGCTATCTAGAATCAAACTTCAGCTTGGTTAATTATCTATGGTGCACACGCGCGCGCACCCCGCCCCCCCCCCAAAAAAACCCAAGTTTTTCAAGATTCACAAGCTTTTCATTGTTAAGAAATGGCTTTCTTGGGACAGAGCCGCAGTGGAGATGTTCATCCACTGAAATTGCTGTGGTGCCCTCTTTTTCAGTACCCACTCACTGGAGAAGTGAATTCAAAAACTGTATTTTATTTGTAGTTTATGGGTATTTCAGAAGGGGGCAGTGGCTACTAGATGTTACAAACATGCAGTGGGTGCATTTGAAAAGTTCAATCCAATTTTAGCAACTCCAGCAATATTTTCTGCACTTACAATGAGGAATGCAGCTGGACCCAGACATGACTCCCAAAGAGGAGCAGCATTTTGCAATACTTCTGCTGTAACTGCTCTAGGTCATCAGGCAATGGCAGGCAAAGTTTGTAGCTCTCACATCACTGCCAGATAAAGAGAATCTCATCCTCCCCATTCTGTGGAGAGGGGGGGATAAGGTAATGAGGATGCCATTCCATTGTTGAAATTTAATACTATTTTAAAATTACAAGAGCAAAGTAATTTCAGACTTGTTTATTCAAAATTTACCCTCCTAGCTTAGCCCTGTCTGAGCCCTCTCCAATTAACTCCAGACAGTGGTAAAACAAGACTTGCTTTATAGGTTTCTGCTGTGATCTCCGAGGTCTTCCTCCATATACATTCTTCCAAGGAACTCATTTGTTATTCATTTCTGCTTCCTCCTTTTCTGTGGTGAACTGCCTGACTGGTACAGTTCCAGCCTGGAGGGACTCTCCCAAGGGAGCCTCAAAGGGTCTCGGATACAAATGCTCAGACACTTCAGTAAATTGGCTGAAACACTACAGCCAGGAACTGTACAGTCCCACAATAGGGTGAGCAGCCTCCTGGCTGCTCAGATAGGGTGGCCTGTTCACAGTACGTGTTTCCTCCCCACTCAGGAGCCCTCACGCTAAACATGTCCCATCCATGTCCATCTCACAGAAATCCTGCACCACTTGCACTTTCCAGGCAGGTTTGCTGTACAATGCTCTTTCAGGAAGCCCTCAAGACAGTGGGTGGCAACCAACTGCTGTCATGAACCATGCAGCCCTCGGAGCCAATGGCTGCTACCCCTAGTGCCATGTTGACCTGAGATGACTGACGCTGCTTCTGTTTCCCCTTCAGCTCAGAGAGACAAGATGGCTTCTCTCATGAGCCTGTTCCAGGATAGCCTTGGCCTTAGTGAAGTCCTGGCTGGCTCCCGCACCCTGCAGAGAGGGTGTGTGCATCACCTGGGTCTATAGCCAAAGCAACAGGTTCATCGAGTTAAAGGCCAGAAGGGATGTTCCAGTCTGGCTTCCAGGATGTCACATTCCACCCCGATCCCCCTATGCTGAGCCCAGTGACTTCAATCGGATTGAGGTGCTGGAATCTCCATCCTTAGAGGTTTTAAAAGGCCCAGCCTGTCAAAGCCCTGGCTGGGATGGTTTAGCTGGGAGGTCATCTAGTCCCACCCCCTGCTCAAAGCAGGACCAACCCCAAGGTCCCTTCCAACCCTCATCTGCTATGATTTTATTAAAGCATTTCAGGCCCCAGGAGCCTACACTGCTGTGTGCCACAGGGCAGACGGAGGTACCATCAATTCCCGAGCCTCCTGCAGCAGCAGGGCATCGATTAGGTGAGACATTCCCGGATGATCCCAGCAGGAGATAATCCATGCTCCAGGCTGCAGAGGAAGGAAAAACCTCTCCTCCCCAGTCCCTGCCAATCAGACCTGGCCGGAAATTCTTTTCCAGGTCCAATTCTGGGGGTCAGTTTGACCCTGAACACGTGAACAAGATGCAAGAGCCAAACATCTCTAATGCGTCACCTCAGAACACAGCTCGGCCTCCACCTGGGGCTGTCTGGGCGTAGTCAGGCACGCTTGCAGTGCTTCCCTGAATGCACATTCCCCTTCCTGCCTGAGTCTCCTTCAGCCTTTCCATCCCTCAACACTCTCCTGCCTCCCACTCGGCCATACACAAGGCCCAGAGCTCGCTGGCTGATGCATCATGAGCTCCTGTCTGTTTGCTGGGTTTTGATGGTAGGTGTGGGATTCAAAGGGGGTGAAATACAGAACCATCCAGGACCGGCTGGTGCCTGAGTAGCTTTACGTGCAGTTTGTGAATGTAGTTGTGGCCCTGATCTTCCTAGGGCAGCAGCACGTGGCTGGGAGAACAGTGAGCCTCTGAAAACCCGGCTTGAGTAACCTGAACCACACCCCAGACCTGCCATCTCTGAGCACCCCACATCCTTGGGTAGTTGACCCTAGCTACACCTTTCTTCTCAGGCAGGGCCACAGGCCACCAAGGATACACTGAGCCCCATTTGGAGTGGGCCACCAGCTGTGGGCACCATCACTAGCTGCGATAACTCCAGCATCTACTCCGAATTGGCACTGGCTGAAAATTAAGCAAAAAGTAACTTTCCCATGGGGGGGGGAAACAAAACCAAACAAACAATGAAGTTGTGTCAACATAGGAAGTTGTCCACAGAAAAAGAAACTGGGTCAAGAACATTTCATTTTGAATCAACATTAACCTCTGCACAGAGCTACTCACATCCCACACCAGCTCATGCTGGAGCAGAACATCAGCAGTGATGACTGACGAGCATGGTCACAGCTTCCTGAAACTACCATCTGAATAGACAAAACGGAGCGGGTGTGAAAGGAAGGAGAATTATTCTTCAGCGGGAACTGAGGCACAGGTGTAATGTGACTTGCCCAAGCTCACACAGGAAGTCTGTGGCAGAATCAGGAATCGAACTCGGAGTCTCAGCCAGTGCCTTATCACAAGGCCATCCTTCCCCCGCTATAAGATTAGGATTTAGTAATTCTGTATTTCTAAAAGTTCCTGAAGTGAAGAATTCTGAGAGCAGAAAGGCAGAGTACTGACATGAGCCATGTAAAATATGTAAGCATGCAAAGTCTGGAGACGCATCATTTTTCACAACATGGCACAATTTTCGTATGCAACAAAAACTCCTAGGGGGAAACATGCCAAACCAGGACCATTTTTGTACGTGTGGTACCACTCTGAAATATTTAGCCATTTTGTGGTTGCAAGATAATATTTAATTCATTGCCAAATTTCTGGATTCTCTTAATGTGGAACATTTTTACTGCTGCTTAGCTGTCACTGTCTGGCCTACCTTGGGTTTCTTTCATGTCAACAGCAATGCTGGCATGAGTAATAACATGAATGAATTTATCCTTTAGTTCTAATGCATATGCCATGCCCAGCTGAAGTTATGAGATACTTCTCTGAAGCTATACTGCAAATGTGCTGCAGTAAGATAAAAATAAATTCTGTTGTGCTTAAAGAAAAGAAAAAATGCTCACATGCTGTAGGTACCCTTTCCAAAAAAAGGAAAGGAAGTCATTTCTAGGACTGTTTATACAGCCAGCTCAAAGCACTCCCAGAAAATTGTAGCACAAAGAGAGCTCAGCCAAGTTTATTACTCCCCCCTTCCTTACCCCCTTTTGTTTTAAATCAATGTTGTGCCCATGAAAAGGTGACAAATTAACTGCCCTGGAGAAATCACTCACTCACCACCCCCAATGCCCATACTTCGCACTTACATAGCTCATTTCTTCTCAGCCTCTCAAAGTGCGCTCCCCAGGCAGGACCGATAGGACGCCCTTGCACTGCTGGGAGGTGGGCAGAAAGGCCGATCCTGCTGCCACTGAAGACAGTTGCAGAACTCCAGCAGCAAGGCTGGGAAGGGGCTATCCTAAAGGCACATGCCAAGAGGGGCCCCAACCTGGGCTACCCATGCACATGAGCCCCAAAAGCACACTGCAAAGCAGGCGCCCAATCCTCTATGTGCACAGCCCATGTGGGGCTGCTGCTGGGGCTAAGGGCTGGCAGGTGCATGAATATTTGCAGGATTAGGCTCGGATTCATTGCCAAGTCAGAACCAGGGATTTCCATTCTGTTGGGCCATGCACTCTACCCCACAGAGCTCCCCTCTTCTACTTCCTCCTGCCCCTCACTTCCACTGCCTGCAGGTCTCGGTCCCACCAGCCAGCCAACGCATCCTCTTCTTGGAGCCTGGCCAGGGAGACAGAAGGGCAGCTTGAGAACTAGCACTACAGCAGACTGGTGGAGGAACTGCAGGGAAAATCTTCGCTGCTCTCTGAAACCCCGCTAGATAGCTGCCGGGAAGCAGGCAGCTGCCAAATGCACAAGAGCCCTTAGAGAGAGGCATGTGTGTACACACACACGCACGACTTGCTTGCTAAAGCTCTGCTTTATTCGGTGTTTGAGTCCAACAGGCTTCATAGGGCCCTGCCCAGACTTTCAGAGAAGCTCTGCCCTGAAAAGGCAGTCTCCAATACCCAAGCCTCACTCACCGACGTAGAGTTGCCTGGGTTTAAATGGGAACAGACTGCAATGCAACCCATTCGACTTTGTTGTGTGATAGCAAGAATTCTAGTTAGGGAATCTTGAGTCCAAGCAGAAATTATTTTACTTCTGTATTTAGCACTGGTGCGATGGCTGCTGGAATGCTGTGTGAACTTTTGATAGTGGAGTCTTCACTCTAGCAGACAAAGGTAAAACAAGATCCAAGGGTTGGAAGTCGGAGCTAGACAAGTCATATTAGCAATAAAGGTGCACATTTTTAATGGGGTGGGTTATTAACCATTGGTATAATTTACCAAGGGTGGTGGTGGTTTCTCCAGCACCGCTCATTTTTTAAAATCAAGACTGGATGTTTATGTTAGAGACCTGCTCTCAAACAGGAATTATTGGGGGAAGTTCTGTGGTCTGTTCTACAGGATGTTGGACTGCTTCACAATGGCTCCTTTGACCTTAGAACGCCTGAATCCAGTGGATCATAATAAATTATTTGTACCTGGTTAAGGCACAACACATAGCTTTAGCAAAGCTTTTGATATGGTCTCCCACAGTATTCTTATCAGCAAATTGAAGACGTATGGGTTAGCTGAATGGACCTTAAAATGGCTAGAGAACTGGCTAGAGCATAGTGAGTAGTGATCAATGAGTAGTGATCCATGGCTCCATGTCTAGCTGGCAGCTGGTCACAAGTGGAGTGCCCCAGGGGTCAGTCCAGGGGCTGGTTTTGTTCAACGTCTTCATTAATGATCTGGAAGAGGGGGTAGATGGAACCCTCAGCAAGCTTGCAGATGACACTAAGCTGCGGGGAAGTGATAAATATGCTGGAAGGGAGGGATAGGATACAGAACGATCTAAACAAATTGGAGGATTGGGCCAAAGAAATCTGATGAGATTCAACAAGGACAAGTGCAGAGTCCTGCATTTAGGATGGAAGAATCCCATGCACATCTATAGACTGGAGCCAGACAAGCTAGGCAGCAGTTCTGCAGAAAAGAATCTGGGCATTACAGTGGATAAGAAGCTGGATATGAGTCAGCAGTGTGCCCTGGTTGCCAAGAAGGCTAATGGCATATTAGCCTGCATCAGTAAGAGCATTGCCAGCAGATTGCGGGAAGTGATTATTCCCCTCTATTTGGCATTGGTGAGGGTGCATTTAAAGTACTGTGTCCAGTTTTGGGGCCCCCCCACTACAAAAAGGATGTGGACAAGTTGGAGAGAGTCCAGCAGAGAGCAACAAAAATTATTAGGGGGCTGGAGCACAAGACTTATGAGGAGAGGCTGGGGAAAGTAGGCTTGTTTAGTCTTCAGAAGAGAAGAATGAGGGGGGATTTGATAGCAGCCTTTAACTACCTGAAAGGGGGTTCCAGGGAGGATGGAGCTAGGCTGTTTTCAGTGGTGGCAGATGACAGAACAAGGAGCAATGGTCTCAAGTTGCAGTGGGGGAGGTCTAGGTTGGACATTAGGAAAAAGTTTTTCACTAGGCAGGTGGTGAGGCATTGGAATGTGTTACCTAGGGAGGTGGTGGCATCTCCATTTTTAGAGGTTTTTAAGGTGTGGCTTGACAAAACCCTCACGGGGATGATTTAGCTGAGGATAGCCCTGCTTTAAGCAGGGGGTTGGACTAGATACCTCCTGAGGTCCCTTCCAACTCTAATATTCTATGATTCTCTATAGATTTGCTTTTCTCCCTGGCTGCCATCTGTTCAATATATCCAATTTTCTACTTGGGGCACATGAAACAGTCATCCTTAGTCACAATGTCTCCCGGCTGGAGTGATGCATACCCAATGTAGAGCCAGAAACAACTTCTCATACGGACTGCTCAGTATGGTCTGTTACTTATCGTCTCCCCACTCTGATATAGCCCATGCTCTACTCGAACACAACTATATTCTTCCTGTTGCTAGGAGGAAGGCCCACCCCATCATGACAAGAGCAGTGACCGGCTCAGCAGAAGGGAAGTGTAATGGGCATTACGGAAGGAAGAAAGTATGACTGGTACAGCTTCAAAGTGAACAGAAGCTAAAGAAGATCTGCAGGATGATGTTTCCCCACCCTATCAAGACAGATGTCAGACCTGGCCACCAGAAGGGGCCATGGAAGAAGACATCCCTGTATCTTGAGTGTGTTACCGTGGGCACTTTGCTCCCTCATCTCTCCTGCTGCTGCAGAGGTCATCTTGATTCTGAGTCTTTGTGCAGCTGCTGGAAGGAGAAGATGGGGAATGTGCCTGAAGATGCCTTCACAAGAGTCAGGCTGGCTGGGGAGCATTACTCCATTTTGAATTCTTCACACCTTGAAAGGCCTTTAGTAGCCTCAGTGCCAGCACTACAGAACAGAGGTGAAACAGGCTATCTGTGGAAAACTATTGCAGGAAAAGGTAACAACTACTGCAAATTCTTAGTGTGTGTAGGGGACAGCTTTTCAATTCGAAAGGTAAGAAAACTACTAGGGGTCATCCATTTTTGGATCTGGCTTTGATCAACAGGGATGAACATGAAGGCGGTCGGGAACGTGGGAGGAAGCAATCGTGATCTGGTAGAATTCAATGTCCTATAGAAATGAGGCCGTAAGAACAGCAAAACAAGGACAATGGACTTTAGAAAGGTGGATTTCAACTGACTCAGAAATAGTAGACAAGATCTCATGGAAAGACTAACTCGGAAGAAAAGGGAGTCTGACAATTCTTAAAGATGTAATACTCTAAGCTCATCATCAAGCTATTCTGGCAAAGAGGAAAGAAGCCACAGGAGACCAGTGTGGCTGCAGAAGGAGATTTTTAGCGATCTAAAAATCAAAAGGGATACATAGAGGAAATGGAAGGAGGGGCACGTCACCAAGGAAGACTTCATGGGAATAGCCCAAGGGAATAGGGACAAAATCAGGAAGGCCAAGGCACAGAATGAGTTACAGCTGGCAAGGAACGTTAGAGACACCAGGAAGAGGTTCTTCAAATATGTCAGACAAAAGAAAGTCGGGATGGTGTGGGTTGGCTGCTCAGTGGAGAAGGTGAGTTGGTAACAGAAGATGATAGGAAGGCAAAGCTGCTCAACGCCTACTTGGCTTCAGTCTTGTCACAAAAAAGTAACATTTGACTGGACGACTAGCCAAGTTACCATTGACAATTAGGGGGAAGGGAGGCAGATCAGGACAGGTAAAGAACACGTCACATCTTCTGACCAATCTGAATGAATTCAAATTGGAAGTGCTGGATGCTATTCACCTGAGGGAACTGAAGGAATTAGCTGCAGGAATCTCAGAGCCACTGGCAATAATCTTTACAAACTCATGGATGATGGGAGACTCATAGACTCATAGGTCAGAAGGGACCAATATGATCAT